>OW804094.1:614697-950815 GCA_942159475.1 Sthenelais limicola | reverse complement strand
TATATGGCATAGTGTTGATTTACAGTTTCTGTTTGGTTATGCTGAAGTGTATTCTGAGCCTCAGTTTACTTTGACATATATATATGGGTTATTCGGGAGGATTGGTGAAGGTGAGTTGTAGCAATGCAAGAGATTTAGCCCCTGTCCCTGTCCCTGTCCACTCCTATCACACCACCACTATACTCACACAACATCCTACTCTTCAACATTTAAGCGGAGAAGTGCTAACATCTTTCAAGTGATATCAGGATTCTAGATATTAAGGAAATGAATGCTACTTGTATGAACCATCTTATCACCAGACCACTCATCTGACTCCATCTCTCCCCCCCCCCCCCCCCCCCCCCACCATCACCTATACCACGTCTAGTATCTATCAACTGACGCTTCTTCCTAGTCGTAATACCATATCGTGCATTAAACATGACTACTGCGACTATTGGTGGAGTATAAGCCACTCCTGCTGCTGGTGCTGCTGCCACCGTCTCCACCAGCACCAGACTCGCACACAACTACCTGTGGGTGATATAACAATAATAATGAATTCTTTATTTTACAATTATTTCATGAGTTTATATTCCGTCTGTATGGTTTACTGCATGTATTTGGGCTGAAGGAAGGGCAGCAGCCTGAAGGTGCAATGAGAGGAACAATTGATGCGGTGATACATTGATTACTAACAATAAGGAGGTGTACATCAAGTATACATCAAGTGTTGTCAATGTGGGGAGGAGGTGAGTAATCGTGGATCCTGACAGTGTTTACAGCACATAGACAACACATAATAATAATTATAGGGATCATATCTCTGGTAAAGGGAAAAAGCTGTGCATCAAGAATAATAGTTCAAAGATATTCCTTATCTCACATATATATATTAAAACCGATAAGATGGAATAAGAGTATGGGGGGAGGTCAGAATGGGAGAAGGAACGATTGGAACCAGAAAGAAAAAAGAAACGAGCAGAAGATGCGACTATCAAGTAGGCTGATAGAGGAGAGAGAGGAGAGAGACAGGGGAGAGAGAGAGAGGAGAGAGAGGAAAGAGAGGAGAGAGAGGAGAGAGAGAGAGGGAGAGAGAGAGGGGAGAGAGGAGAGAGAGGAGAGAGAGGAGAGAGAGGGGAGAGAGAGAGGAGAGCGAGGAACGAGAGGAGAGAGAGGAGAGAGAGGGGAGAGAGAGAGAGGAGAGAGAGGAACGAGAGGAGAGAGAGGAGAGAGAGAGAGGGAGAGAGAGAGGGGAGAGAGGAGAGAGAGGAGAGAGAGGAGAGAGGAGCGAGCGAGGAAAGAGAGGAGAGAGGTGAGAGGGGGAAGCAGAGAGGAGAGAGGGGGAGAGAGAGGGGAAGAGAGAGGAGAGAGAGGAGAGAGAGGAGAGAGGGAGAGAGAGAGGGGGAGGAGGGAGAGAGAGAGAGGAGAGAGAGGAGAGAGAGGAGAGAGGAGAGAGCGAGCGAGAAAAGAGAGGAGAGGGAGAGGGAGGGGAAGAGAGAGGAGAGAGGGGAGAGAGAGGAGCGAGAGGAGAGAGAGGAGAGAGGGAGAGAGAGAGGGGAGAGAGGAGAGAGAGGAGAGAGGGGAGAGAGGGGAGAGAGAGGAGAGAGGAGCGAGCGAGGAAAGAGAGGAGAGGGAGAAGGGAGAGAAGAGAGAGGAGAGAGGGAGAGAGAGAGGGGAGAGAGGAGAGAGAGGAGAGAGAGGAGAGAGGAGCGAGCGAGGAAAGAGAGGAGAGGAGAGGGAGGGGAAGAGAGAGGAGAGAGGGGAGAGAGAGGAGCGAGAGGAGAGAGAGGAGAGAGGGAGAGAGAGAGGGGAGAGAGGAGAGACAGGAGAGAGAGGAGAGAGAGGAGAGAGGGGAGAGAGGAGAGAGAGGAGAGAGAGGAGAGAGGAGCGAGCGAGGAAAGAGAGGAGAGGAGAAGGGAGTAGGGAGAGGAGGAGAGAGGAGAGAGAGGAGAGAGAGGAGAGAGAGGAGAGAGAGGAGGAGAGAGGAGAGAGAGGAGAGAGAGGAGCGAGAGGAAGAGAGAGGAGAGAGGGAGAGAGAGAGGGGAGAGAGGAGAGAGAGGAGAGAGAGGAGAGAGAGGAGAGGGAGAGAGAGGGGAAGAGAGAGGGGAAGAGAGAGGAGAGAGAGGAGAGAGAGAGGAGAGAGGAGAGAGAGAGGAGAGAGGGGAGGGAGAGGAGAGGCGGAGGAGAGAGAGGAGAGAGAGGAGCGAGAGGAGAGAGAGGAGAGAGGGAGAGAGAGAGGAGAGAGAGGAGCGAGAGAAGAGAGAGGAGAGAGGGAGAGAGAGAGGGGAGAGAGGAGAGAGAGGAGAGAGAGGAGAGAGAGGAGAGAGGGGAGAGAGGGAGAGAGAGAGGGGAGAGAGGAGAGAGAGGAGAGAGAGGAGAGAGAGGAGAGAGGGAGAGAGAGAGGGGAGAGAGGAGAGAGAGGAGAGAGAGGAGAGAGAGGAGAGTGGAGCGAGAGAGGAAAGAGAGGAGAGAGAGGAGAGAGAGGAGAGAGAGGAGAGAGAGGAGAGAGAGGAGAGAGAGGAGAGAGAGGGAGAGAGAGGAGAGAGGAGCGAGAGAGGAAAGAGAGGAGAGAGAGAGGAGAGAGAGGAAAGAGAGGAAAGAGAGGAGAGGGAGACTTCAGAGTAGAGAGAGGAGAGAAAGAAAGAGAGGGGAGAAAGAAGAGAGTGAAGGAGAGGAGAGAGTTGAGAAACAGCTGGGAGAGCAGAAAGAGAGGGCAGATACACAGAAGACAGATAAGGTAGAAGACGTAGAAGACGTACCTCGGAGGGTAAAGAAAGGGTGAGAGATGCTGGATATGAAACCCAGCGATGTTTCCATGGAAACTTTAAAGCAGCCGACATTTGGTGTCAGATCGTGTCTTTGCCGCCGCGGGGGAAAAGGCGGGAAAACAGTGATGTGACGTCATCCACACCTGTGCACACGGATGCTCGTGACGTGTCAGCGTCCGTGATGTCACAACAAATAAGCTTCGGTATCTTGATGGCGCTAAGGAAAAACATGTTTATGCTTCCTTGGTTACACTCTTGCATTATATTATTGGATTGTTTTCATTCAGCGGTAACTTCATCGCGGTAACTTGATAAAACTAAAATGGCGGGCTTCAACGTGACAAACACCACAGTTACAGAGGGTGTCAGCCTTATTTCTGTACGTTGAGAATTTATGGAAATAAAAACTACTATATATACATACTTATTGGTAATCTTTATATTCAAGATTCTACATTACCCCCCGGAGTTTTATATCTTTGCTGGAAAGACATGAATATAATATAAATATGTCCGACAATGATATAGATCTATAGACTGCCTATAGATGGGTGTAATCAATGATTACACTGTTTGTGACTAATTATCAATATTCCTCATCTCTGGAGGCGGATAATGTTTGATAAAACATGGCAAGGGGGACGGAGTGTGTAGTAAAATAACTGGTTCTAACACAGTGTAGTATATGAGGCATAGCTAGACCGCCTTATCTACTGCTGGCAAACTTTTAAACTTAATGTTTCCATACTAAAGTAAAGTTAACAGCTGGAATACATGGAATTCAATTCCATAAGCATGTCGACCTTTTTGTCACATTAATTTATAATTTCTCTATCCTAGGTGATGAATAAACAATTATCAATTCTAATCTAATCTAATACTTTGACATTTATCAAAAATAGCCTTCTTCGGCCAATGAATAAACAATTCAAATCAAACTTTTATTCATCTAAATGTTCAGTAGTCTAGTTTAAGAACTTACTGGAACACCTTGAAGTCATCTTTCATACGGATGTCTCCCTTTGTACACTTTTAAATGCAAATGAATAATTCATTGACAGTTTGATCATTTGCATGTGCAACTGCGCATGTGCGTTACAATGCATGCTGGGGGTAGTTTGAGTGCCTAAAGATGGTACAAATACATAACAATACTTTTATAGCAAATTGTAAGATTGCTTCTACCAATATCGTAGTTTACAGAAATAATCTTTAAAAAGAAAACATGGGAGATGAAAACATGGCTAGTTTAGCCACCAAGCGCTAGATGGCGCGGTTTCATCACATCACAAGTGGAGGCGATAATACAAGAAGATTAACATGATGGGAAACAGCACTGCACCCTGGGATAGATATCTGACCTCTAGTGAACAAAGGAAGAACTAACCACAGCGCTATCACTGTTTGATGGATGACGTATTTATGTGACGTCAGGACGACGTCTGGAGCGTCTGGATGGATATCATAACTCCTAATTACAGGTTGATAACCGCGCATGCGTCGTCAATATTCCTTAATCCGCTTAAACCAATCAAAATCTGGTATTTAGCGCCCGCGAGAATGTGCGAGAATGTGCGCGGGGTGTAAGTCACGTGACTGTATTAGTGCTGGTGACACACACCAGGTGGTGTTATTTGTCACGTCATTGTGAGCGATAATAGGCCACAGTAGCGGCGCGTGCCACCAGGCGGCGCGCGGGGAGCAGACGCTGGTATTGTCTTGTTTAATTCCCCATTTATCGCCCAGCCTGGTTAGTTCCGCTGCTCCCCACTGGGGGATATAGGGGCTGGTGTATGGACGCGCGTGGGACGCGCGTGTAGAACTAGTAGACATTACACATTCTGGTCTCACTAGTCTCCCACCCAGACTAACATAATCCACACAATTATTCACTAACTATAGTACGCCAATACAAGAAACAATTCATAATTAGGAAACAATCTACTGTTGGATAGTTTTCTCACTCGCTATATTCAGTGAATTTTAATGAAAATTTACAGCAACAGTTAAATACATGTCATACATATATCCCACATATATTCATGAACGTGACGTCAGTGAAGCTCAGATATAAACAATGCATAGTGTGAGGGGGGGCATATATATAGTGGTTTGGTGGTTGTCTACTCTGGTATATTCACTATATTCACTAGTCTACATGATGAATGCCTTTTTACATAATATATTGGACTACGTACCTTGCTTCATGGTGGCTTGTGACAAGCTCAGTAGTGCTGTATACTATAAATATGACCCCCCCCCCCACACACACACACCCCGCCCCACCCTGTGTGGTGTTATATTTGGGGTAGTAGTCAATATTCCCTTCCTTTTCCATCATTTAAACCCTTAGGCATCCCCTAGTCCAATATTAACACAAATATATGAATATTTGATACTGTATTAATCAGTGTAATTTGTCATCAGGTCGCGTAGGCGGAACTGTATAAAGAAACCATTTCCCACGTAGCCATAAACTATAATGTGATGTGTTTCAGGAAAATGAGTCATAAGTCGCAAAATTGATATTTTTTAAAGTGTTTTTTTCACAAGATCTCATTAATGGAATGTTCTAATTTTTGGTGGGTTGATCACTTATAGCTATATCAATCGATGTATCAAATTTCAGGACAATCTATGTAATATATCCTTTCGTTTTAAAGGACCTCAAATGGACTACATTTAGTTACTTTACTGTTTATTGACCCCTAGAAATATTGAAAACTTTTTTTCAAAAAAGAAAATATCAAACTTAAAATCTAGAAATACTTGTTAGATTACTAGACTGTTTACTATTATTGGAATCGGCTTGATCTCATCTTTTCAAATATAATGGTATCTCAAAATCTATTTTTTGCGACTTATGACTCATGTTCCTGAAACACAACACAGTATTATTACTTCATGTAGAAGACGTGAGAATAAAGATTCACACACAAACTGACACATTGGTTCCTTATAGAGTGGGACTAATTGATACACTGAGACCAATAGCCATATAAAGCCTTACACTGACAGCGGACTCCATCTTAGTCCCTAATGGAGACATTTTACCGCCATTTTCCTGTTTTTCCCGCGGGAAATATGGGAATATTTGGAAAGTTTGGACAAACGCTTTGTGTAAAGTGCTTTGTGTGTGTGCGCCGGAGCAGCAGAGAATTAAATCATGCTTTATTTAGGTGGCGAGATGGATGAGACATTGCCCCAAATAAAAATTTAATTCAATATTAATCTCCGATTCTCCTCCTCCCCATATCAATCCTCGCACAATTGTCACGTGACCAGTTTTTGCGACAATGCATCCCGCTTTACGACATTGTAGAACCCAGTGTCATCATTCTATCGGCGTTCTCTCTCCGCGCTTCCTATTATCGCCACTGCACGGCGCTGATTACAACCTAACCTAAGCAGACGACATTTATCTCACAAAGGCTCAAATTCCCGCCATTTCTGGAATGACATGGAAAACGAATTGCGCAATAACAAAAACGCGCTGACTCATCATGGCGGCTTTGTCGTGGTCTCAGCCTCGCTCTCAATATTCATACCTTCATCTCACCCATAGCCTCGTTCCCGATCTCGTCAAATTGTAAATTTGATTTGAGATTTTTATTGTTGGTGGCGTTGCCAAGGGAATGAACAGCCCCCTACCGCCGCAATCTAGAACTGCTGACCACGTGGTTTAATTTGATTTGTGAGTTGTCAAAGCGAGGCTGTGGAACAAGACTGGGTTGGAGAAAGATGGCTGGTGCGTGATGGGGTAGGGAGGCAGGGTTGTGGTGAACACAAATATCTGCCTCAACAACTAATGTGGGAAAAAAGAGATGATTTTTTCAAATAAACTTGAGTTATTTTAAATACATAACTCAGCTTGTGGTGGAAGCCTAGAGGCAGAGTTAAATTAAGCTCATGAATATCAAGTCACAATGAACGAGTACTTTAATGATGAATCGGTTTACAAAGATGTGGAAATGTGAAATTCTGCTCAGGGATTTCAAAGCACATTAATATTATTGAGTTATGTTTCTGTAAACTTCTATAGGATTGTGAATGTGGTAAGTACTGAAGGAGAAGGGTTTATTTCACAATTTGGCCGTGAGACTGAAGGATATCCAAAATGTGGAATTCTGCTGAGGGATCTCAAAGCACATTAATATTATTCTGTTTCTATAAACGTGTATAAGATAGTGAATGTGGTGAGTACGGTAGGAGCAGGGTAGGAGGGTAGGAGCAGGGTGTAGTCTAATTGCGCGCTATAATGGCATTCCTTTAATCCAGCACTACTAGCGCATATGAATATTATGCAGGGACTCCACTATGGAAAAAACGGCACAAAACTGCTGCGGCGAATTTTTTGCGACGAAATATCTAATCAAGTTAGATATTTTGCAATTGGTGGCAACAAATAAATGTTTTGCCGACAACCTATTTTACCCCTCTTCCACTAATGATGTGTGTGCGCCGAATTTTTAGTCATGTCGGCGACGAATTTTGCCTGTCGGCGCCGTTTTTTATCTATAGTGGAGTCGCCCTATTACCAAGAGAAAAAAGTCAATAGAAACATGTATGTATAACAAATTATACAGAGCGGTATTAGAATAAAAAAAAAACTTGAACATTAAGAGACTACATTTGTTAATCTGCTGGTCTGAAAAGAGAAAATCCAGATCTAAGTACCGTCAGAATGATCAAATGATAAAACAAAATGAGAAAATACATATAGCCACTGTACACAGAACCTTTATTACCACCCCAGGCAGGAACTAAACGGATTAATAACCTCCTTCCTCCGGGTTTGCTGGTGCACTACTTGTTGAACCTGTCCTATGTGTATATGATTATGTTACATTTTATATGTTACAACATATATAAAATTATTTGTATTTCTCTTCATCTTTTGCATAGTTAATACGGTTATGAGAACTAGTGTGAACCTATCAGCTTATAGCTGTTCTTCCCAGGTACCCTCGGCATATTACACACAAATATCTTATTTGATAAAAACGTAAACCCTGAGATCAATAGATATACATAGAGAGAATGGGACGAGCCCGCAATAATCGAAAATTTATAGGACGAGATTCATCGACATAAGCACGATGCCGTAGTGCTTATGTGGACGATCCTATAAATCTTTGATTATTGCCGGTGAGTTCCATTCTATATTTATTATATGTGGATACAATTTGATCATATGTCATCAGATATTACTGAAAAAATACTAAAGAAGTCTCAGAGACCCCCGCTGCCCCGCTGACAGCCCCACTGACTGTCCTGCACTGTGTGATCATGCAGTATTTATTTTAGGTCTACTTATATTGTTGACTTAAAATGTTCATAACGCAGCCATTTCTTGAGCTACATTAATAAAATTTATATCATTCAATAGAGAATTTAATGCTCTATTTAATGATGTGTTTTTGTTATGTATTTCTATAATCATAGTACCAGAATCACGGGTGGATTACCGATCGCGAAGCATATCAACAGAGATATTTTTAGACAACTACATTTTTATAGGACGTGTCCTATATGAATATTTTTATAGCACCCCACTTATAGCACGTCTCATATAGCATGCGCATATAATAAAGTTGAATATTATATATATAAATGTTTCATGCATATCCAACTAGTCTGTTATGCATCCCCACCACTAGAAGTACTTTTGGAAAAAGTCCACAAATTGATTTTAAAATGTTCCTTTATAGAATGCTGGGTTTATTTTGCCTTTTCTATTCACCCAAGGTATTATAACATATTCCATTCCAATGTTCTTTCCCAAGACAAAGTTTGAAAATATTATTAATATTGATACTTTCCCATGCATTAGTTCTGTGCATTCCCGCCTGCAGCAGTGCTGACAATACTAGTACAGTGGAACCTAGCATAAAGACCACCTCTCTATAGAGACCACCTCTCTACTAAGACCAGTTTCTCTCAGTCCCAAATAGGGGAGTTGCATGTCTCACTGCGCATGTCTGTTACAGTGCACCCTGGGATGGATTCTGTTCAAATCTGACATGCAAATATTTGGCAACATTTTTACTAAAATTGCAAGAATGTTTTCACCAATATTATTGCTTATGTAAATGATTTATGAAAACCAAATGCACAATGGGAAAGCTGAAGTCTTGTGTTATGGAAACATGCATGACACATGGATATTGACATTGGAATACCAATGAATAGTCCATGCTGAACATGGCATGTTTTCTGTAGATTTTACACAGTACCATTAGGCCCATAATTCCATGCGAATCAAAATTCAAAATGGCGACTATGCAAGTCCACTATTGCTTTCCTCTTATTTACATAAGCCCCACTAAAGAGACCACCTCGCTATGAGACTCAATGGATGGTCTCAATATAGAGGTTCCACTGTATTCACGTTATTAGATACAATCTATAATATACAACCCTGCTATATCCGGGTACCCAAATAGTCAGAGCAATGCATGAGCGATAATAGAGTGTGTGAGAGCTGAGACCGTCCTCTCTCCTTAGTGACCAATCAACGCTCGCCTTACATCAACCACTTTATCAATCCCAAAGTACAATAAGCCAGGCGCTGGTTGGCTGGTGGGGCTGGCCCCCGAGCATGTGCACTAAGTGATTCATGAGCCGACTTCCGGTCTGTAACATGAGCCGCCATTACCCACTCATAAAACCCCAAATATCGCTCACAACAATGACGGCCATTACCACATGCAGCCTCGTTTTTATATCAAAGCCAAGCGTTTGCTCCATGTGCGACCACAATGTGCGACCACAGAGTGTACACAGTGGTGGGTGGTAGTGGTGGTGGGTGGTGGTGATAACTTCAAATCTATCTCATGAATAATTTACCAGGAACAATTATTATATTTGTATGTAGGGGAATTACTGTATTGGAAGTAAAGCAGGGAAAGGATAGGACAAGGTATACAGTCACACTAGATGGTGGGAGTTTCACATAACTGCTTTACATACCGTGAGCCCATAGCCCACACATATAATAATGAATCATTTATCTGCGCTATCTGCGCTATCTGCGCTAAGACAGTACAAGCTTATAAGTAGAAAACAGAGTAAAATCAATAATACACTTCAGATTTTGACTAAGGTTTTCCAGTGTATGCCTCTCAATATATGTGATGTGTTTCAGGAAAATAAGTCACAAGCCGCAAAATATGGATTTTGAGATATCATTATTTGAAAAGATGAGCTCAAGCCAATTCCAATTGTGGAAAACATTAAGGACATCTAAGAAGTATTTCTATATTGAATTTAGGTTTCATGTATTTAGGTTTGAAAAAAATTGCAATATTTCTTGGGTGGGTAACTAGTAAAGAAACTAAATGTATTCTATACAATTACCTTCAAAATGCATGGATATATGTTCGGAAATGTGGTCCATATGACTAAATCTGCTAAGCCTCCCTGAAATGAGAACATTCCAACAAATAGATCTTGTGAATAATTCATTTTTACTACTTGTGACTCATTTTTCTGTAAAACATCACAATATGCACAGCCAAATCACATTTCCACTGAAGGCATCCCTTGAATAGAAGATGATTTCAGAGGAAATACTGATTCTGAGAATTAAACGACTAATGCTTGCATCACAAATCATACTTTATGTTAGCTTGCGCATGGCTAGACGGCAGCGCCTTTTTCTCTGTCTCTCTCCCTTCTTCTCTCTCTATTTCCTGGGTAAGACCATAAACTGCCTTTCTGTCCCTTTTTCTCTGTCTGTCTCCCTTCTTTGCTATCTCTATTTCCTGGGTAAGATCATCAAGTGCCTTTCTGCCTCTTTTTCTCTGTCTGTCTCCCTTCTTTGCTATCTCTATTTCCTGGGTAAGATCATCAAGTGCCTTTCTGCCTCTTTTTCTCTGTCTGTCTCTCCCTTCTTCTCTATCTCTATTTCCTGTGTAAGATCATAAAGTGCCTTTCTGTCTCTTTTTCTCTGTCTGTCTCCCTTCTTTGCTATCTCTATTTCCTGGGTAAGATCATAAAGTGCCTTTCTGTCTCTTTTTCTCTGTCTCTCTCTCCCTTCTTCTCTATCTCTATTTCCTTGTAAGATCATAAAGTGCCTTTCTGTCTCTTTTTCTCTGTCTGTCTCCCTTCTTCTCTATCTCTATTTCCTGGGTAAGATCATACAGTGCCTTTCTGTCTGTTTTTCTCTGTGTCTCTCCCTTCTTCTCTATCTCTATTTACAGGGTAAGACCATAAAGTGCCTTTCTGTCTCTTTACTCTGTCTCTGTCTCCCTTCTTCTCTATCTCTATTTCCTGGGTAAGACCATAAACTGCCTTTCTGTCTCTTTTTCGCTGTCTCTCTCTTCCTTCTTCTCTATCTCTATTTACAGGGTAAGACCATAAACTGCCTTTTTGTCTCTTTTTCTCTGTCTCTCTCCCTTCTTCTCTATCTCTATTTCCTGGGTAAGACCATAAACTGCCTTTCTGTCTCTTTTTCTCTGTCTATCTCTTCCTTCTTCTCTATCTCTATTTCTTGGGTAAGACCATAAAGTTCCCTTCTGTCTCTTTTTCGCTGTCCCTCTTCCTTCTTCTCTATCTCTATTTCCTGGGTATGATCATAAACTGCCCCCTCTCAGCTCTCCTGTCCTTGATATAACCTTCATTGTGTTGATAAGGGCATAAAGCAACCAATCTCACTCACTCACTCCCTCTCAGCTCTCCCACCCTTGATATAACCTTCAATGTGTTGATAAGGGTGTAAAGCAACCAATCTCACTCACTCACTCCCTCTCAGCTCTCCCACCCTTGATATAACCTTCAATGTGTTGATAAGGGCGTAAAGCAACCAATCTCACTCACTCACTCCCTCTCACTCTCCCACCCTTGATATAACATTCAATGTGTTGATAAGGGCGTAAAGCAACCAATCTCACTCACTCACTCCCTCTCACTCTCCCACCCTTGATATAACATTCAATGTGTTGATAAGGGTGTAAAGCAACCAATCTCACTCACTCACTCCCTCTCAGCTCTCCCACCCTTGATATAACCTTCAATGTGTTGATAAGGGCGTAAAGCAACCAATCTCACTCACTCACTCCCTCTCAGCTCTCCCACCCTTGATATAACCTACAATGTGTTGATAAGGGCGTAAAGCAACCAATCTCACTCACTCACTCCCTCTCAGCTCTCCTGCCCTTGATATAACCTTCAATGTGTTGATAAGGGCCTAAAGCAACCATTGACCAGTGCAGCTCCATCCTCTAACATGCACACAATATACACATGTGTATTGCCGCGTCCATATGCACATTTACATAATACTACTACTGTATGAAATATACACGACCACACAGCGCAGGACGTTATTCCAGGACTGGTGGCCACGAGAGGGAGCTGTGCATCAAGTCTCTACATAGTGAAACAAACCACAGTGTACTTCCAACAAACCACAGTGTACTTCCAACAAACCACAGTGTACTTCCAACAAACCACAGTGTACTTCCAACAAACCACAGTATACTTCCAACAAACCACAGTGTACTTCCAACAAACCACAGTGTACTTCCAACAAACCACAGTGTACTTCCAACAAACCACAGTGTACTTCCAACAAACCACAGTGTACTTCCAACAAACCACAGTGTACTTCCAACAAACCACAGTGTACTTCCAACAAACCACAGTGTACTTCCAACAAACCACAGTGTACTTCCAACAAACCACAGTGTACTTCCAACAAACCACAGTATACTTCCACCAAACCACAGTGTACTTCCAACAAACCACAGTGTACTTCCAACAAACCACAGTATACTTCCAACAAACCAGAGTATACTTCCAACAAACCACAGTGTACTTCCAACAAACCACAGTGTACTTCCAACAAACCACAATATACTTCCAACAAACCACAGTGTACTTCCAACAAACCACAGTGTACTTCCAACAAACCACAGTGTACTTCCAACAAACCACAGTGTACTTCCAACAAACCACAGTGTACTTCCAACAAACCACAGTGTACTTCCAACAAACCACAGTGTACTTCCAACAAACCACAGTGTACTTCCAACAAACCACAGTGTACTTCCAACAAACCACAGTGTACTTCCAACAAACCACAATATACTTCCAACAAACCACAGTATACTTCCAACAAACCACAGTGTACTTCCAACAAACCACAGTGTACTTCCAACAAACCACAGTATACTTCCAACAAACCACAGTGTACTTCCAACAAACCACAATATACTTCCATTAATATTTCATTAACTCCTCATTAAATAATTAAACACTAGAGTATATTAAACATTGTCTATGTTTTTATGCTCCTCCTTAAGGGAATCCAACGGTCATACACCTACATCAAACTTAATGTACCTCAAACCTAATGTACCTCAAACTTAATGTACCTCAAACGTAATGCACCTCAAACTTAATGTACCTCAAACCTAATGTACCTCAAACTTAATGTACCTCAAACTTAATGTACCTCAAAATTAATGCACCTCAAACTTAATGTACCTCAAACTTAATGTACCTCAAACCTAATGTACCTCAAACTTAATGTACCTCAAACGTAATGCACCTCAAACTTAATGTACCTCAAACCTAATGTACCTCAAACTTAATGCACCTCAAACTTAATGTACCTCAAACCTAATATACCTCAAACTTAATGTACCTCAAACTTAATGTACCTCAAACTTAATGCACCTCAAACTTAATGTACCTCAAACTTAATGTACCTCAAACTTAATATACCTCAAACCTAATGTACCTCAAACTAAATGTTTGATACTTAACTTCACTGTATTCTTGTTCATTTCGCTGTAGTTAAAAATGCTTAGAATCTTGTGTCTCGCAGCTGTAGAGGTCGGATCTTTTCGTTCAAGAATCCTATACGTCGTTATATGCTTTAGGATGTATTTTGATGATATGGTAGAACATGAACTGTTGTATGGTAGTTTTAGAATATTGTAGTTATATAATTCTGACAAGGCAACGCACAATATCATATATTATATATCGGTCATATATTATATACTATAGAGAGAGTGTGTGCTGTAGGTATATATACACCGTTGCCTAGGTAACCACAGACTCTGCTTCATGTATGTATGTTTCACCAAACTCTATACTATATAAATATCAATATTATAACAATGAAAACATCCTCAAGGCTTATGTGTTTGTTCTGATTAATATATTTATTTACTGTATTGACCTTGAATGAAATACAAATAATGTAGTAATCATGTAATGCAAAATAAACTCAAAATTAATAAAAGACGAACTTTCAGCAATTCAATAATTCAGTTCTAGTTCCAGTTCCAAGACGTCCTGAATGGATTAGGGCGTCCTGGCGTGACGGGGACGTCCTGACGTTATGAGGACGTCCTGACGTTGTCAGAGCGCTAATGCTGCCCTCTATTGAAGTCATAATGCACTAATAATGACCGTCACTTCCTGTTCCCACGCCCCGCCTCTCGGCCTTTTCCTACCTTCTCCGTGGAGAGTTCTATTACTGATTAACTATTTCCGCTACCGGTCAACCCTAGCCCTCTGGCGGTGGGTGGGGCAAGCAGGGTCAAAGGTCAAACCACACTTAAAGGCTTAACCTCAGAATGCGGGGAGTGTCTCAGTGACCTTGACCCTGACGATAGTGAACACGTGGTTGCTAAGTGATGTAAATTGTCGTCTGCTTCTAACGGACGCTAAACAAGGCGTTCCTGACGGACACCAGACTACAATATTACAATAGAGAAACATCCAGAAATGTCCAATTGTTCAGGACATTGTGAATACAACTGTATGTGTGTTACTTGAGTCTGGGGGGTGGGGCGGGTCTGCTTCTTAATTGAAGGTAGTTGAAGGTCAAATCTTCAGAAAATGTACAATAATTCGCCTTCACTAATTTTTTTTTGTCAAATAACCCAAATTTGAGACAAAAATTAAGTTTAAAATACAGTTTAATGTAAACGAATCAATATTTTAAATCAACGCAATAATAATGTACATTCAGATTACCTAGTATTTTTCATCCTAATTTAGCATAATTCACTAAATGTGTAGAGCCACCAAGTGTACATATTCTGGTGACTTCACCCTCAAGGCATCACAATCTTCTCCCCAAGGCTTGGCTCCACTGACGTGTTTTTCCCTGCGGTTGTTGCAGTGCATTATGCAGTGCGTTCTCAACCCTTGTGTTCCATTCCTAATGGAGAGGGTGAGAGGAGAGTCTGGGCGTTTCATAAGTTAACGCAGGGCGCGTTATAGGATCTAACGACAGTCTTTACCAAATAAAGAACGACATATTTTAACATAGCGCGCGGTAAGGGCCAACATTGACGTCAACTAACATTGCGTTACTATAACGAACGCGCGCTAAATATATCGCTATCTAACCCATAGTTACGCTACCATAACGAACGCGCGCTGCGTTAACTTATGAAACGCCCCCCAGGGATACATTGTGCAGTATAGGTTCTCTATAATAACCAATAAGTGACAATACTTATAAAACCGCTTATCTTGGTGGAACTCCGCCTTTGGTGTGACAATGCCTCAATTATCACCACAAGCCACACAGGGACTAGTGTCTAAAGCACATACACCACACATAGGGTGTCACATCAAAATATACATGTCACACAGACAACACAGAGTACACATTACATCTGTTGGTCCATATAGGAGTATACATAAAGCACTGTACTGCACACCCCTGGTGGAATAGACTGTAACTCATACCCAACGTAGCTGTATAGAGTATCTATCATACCCACAGTAATTTCCTAAAGGTGTTTCTCTGTTATATCTATTTCTCTCATAGTCTGTCTTCATGAGCGCTATGTATATATATGTCTTACAATAATACAATAATATTAACTCCCCATTCATCACCAAGCGTCATATATAATATAAGTACATTAGAAGATTTAGAGGCGGATAACAGTATGAGTAATAATGCCCTACATCTCCCCATTTATCGCTCAGAGCCTGCAGCACTGTGTAGGGATATGCCCGCACTAACTGTGTTAGTGCACCCATGCATGTACAACTGCGCCACGAGAAGTAAACCCTCTTCTCTCATTATCAGATCGAGGCTCAACGTTTCAGAAAGAGGCTGGATCAAAATCAGGATTGTCACGTGACAATTGAGCAAGGGATGCTGGGTAATAGAGGCAGATCCAATTAGAGGCTGCTCAGTGAGGCCCTCTGGTGGCAGCTTTAAGTAGCTCCACTTGTCTTAATGCGCATGTGTAGAGGAGGTCATGTGATGTATCATTGTTCCGAGCATGCGCAATTCATGCCCAATGTTCAACACTATAAATGGTGTATGTTAGGGAATGTGGGTCAGATTTTCAGAAAATGTACAATTGGCAGCTCTACACATTTAGTAAATTCTGCTAAATTATGAATACCGGGTATATCTGGATACATGTGCCATTGCGCTGGTGTAAAATATCTGTTAATCTGTAGTTTGAACCTTATTTTGGTCTCAATTGATGGTTATTTGACCGGATTGGTGAAGGCGAATCGTACATTTTCTGACGATCTGACCCATATGTATATGTTGGCTGGCGCTGGTCTGCACACAGCAATGTATGAGGTTATAACCTCCCCCCCCCCCCCCCGCCCCCCACCCCCTGGTAATCCCAGCTCAAGAGAGGCGGTACCTGAACTCCACAAATATTAGATTAGAGAAATGAAATTAAAAGGCGGGTGATCTTCAATACACATCTGTACAACAGGGACCTGCTCGACTCGGTCTAATTTGTTTTTCCATTTGTTCAAGGCCTTGCATGCAGGAGGGTTTGGATATAAACTAAACATTCTGGTAATACCCGGGGGTTATACAACCTTACTACCATAGATAGTAGTATACTACCCCAGGATCTTGTGGAAGACCAGCTATAGGAGCTGAATAAACAGCCTGGTAAACCATTGTACAGCAATAGATGGTAGTATACTACCCCAGGAGTTAGTGGCAGACCAGCTATAGGAGCTGAATAAACAGCCTGGTAAACCATTGTACAGCAATAGATGGTAGTATACTACCCCAGGAGTTAGTGGCAGACCAGCTATAGGAGCTGAATAAACAGCCTGGTAAACCATTGTACAGCAATAGATGGTAGTATACTACCCCAGGATCTTGTGGAAGACCAGCTATAGGAGCTGAATAAACAGCCTGGTAAACCATTGTACAGCAATAGATGGTAGTATACTACCCCAGGAGTTAGTGGCAGACTAGCTATAGGAGCTGAATAAACAGCCTGGTAAACCATTGTACAGCAATAGATGGTAGTATACTACCCCAGGGGTAAGTGGAAGACCAGTTATAGGAGCTGAATAAACAGCCTGGTAAACCATTGTACAGCAATAGATGGTAGTATACTACCCCAGGATCTTGTGGAAGACCAGCTATAGGAGCTGAATAAACAGCCTGGTAAACCATTGTACAGCAATAGATGGTAGTATACTACCCCAGGGGTTAGTGGAAGACCAGTTATAGGAGCTGAATAAACAGCCTGGTAAACCATTGTACAGCAATAGATGGTAGTATACTACCCCAGGAGTTAGTGGAAAAGTAGAGAGATTGATTGATTGATATTGTTTATTACCAGAACAAAGACAGTTACATAGTGAAAATAAACGATATGTGTCTGGAGATAGGTGCTCGCATCTATGCTAGCCATAGCTCTTCCAGAGAGTCCTGTAGCATTATATTATACATCTGTGAATACATTTATACAATATAGTACATCATTAGGTATTAGGAGTTGTAAAGGAATTGAGCTAAACGACCTGGTAAACATCCTACAACAATAGATGGTAGTATACTACCCTAAGAGCTAGTGTAAGACCAGCTGAACTAAGCCTGGTAATACATATAGACAGTCTAGACTAGTGTCACTGCAGACCCAGTAGTTCCCAATAGATGGAAGCGCGTGCTGCCACCTGTCGCTTGTGAAGGAATCATTGACAACCATGTGCTTTTATCTGGTGTTAGTCCATCAACATGCTTCATCTACTAGATGTGAGTGAGTGAGATTGCGTTACGCCCTTATCAACACATTTAAGATGGTTATATCAAGGGTGGGAGAGCTGAGAGGGAGTGAGTGAGACTGTGTTACGCCTTTATCAACACATTTAAGATGGTTATATCAAGGGCGGGAGAGCTGAGAGGGAGGCAGTTCATGATCATACCCAGGAAATAGAGATAGAGAAGAAGGGAGAGAGAGACAGAGAAAAGAGACAGAAAGGCACTTCATGGCATATCCAGGACCAAATCTACTACTACTACTACACGCCTCACTACTGTTACTGTTAGCATAATAGATCCTTAGAGCTGGAATAAGTTTCACATTTCACAATAAACCTAAGTGCAGGTGTGGGTTTATACCTGTAAAGGCTCCTGTGTGGATCTGTAGTAGACACGGGTTTCTATGCTGGATGGAGTGTAATTGTTGGAATTGTGCCTGGAGAAATAAAATGATTTATCTCTCTGTCTATTTTTTTCACAAGATTTCTTTATTGAAATGTTCTGATTCTTAGAGGGTTGAACACTTATAGTAATATAAATCCGTGTACCAAATTTCATGACATTATATTAAATATATTTTTGCGTCTCAAAATCCATATTTTGCGACTTATGACTCATTTTCCTGAAACGGATCACATAAACCCAGAGAGAAGGGCGCTCTACCGTACATGTGCCTTTAGTTAGTATACACTGTATACACTGTATTATCACTAGTATTTGTGATGTGTTACAGACACACTTAATTCATATAAACACAGAAAATGAGTCTTGAGTCGAAATAAAAGAAATACATCAACAAAGTAAGCATTTTGTAACAATTTACACCACAGCGGGACAATCATTAAAAACACTTGCTGAAATATACTCCATCAGATGACGTTATAAACACATGGACAATATGTGGTGTGTTTTAGGAGAATAAGTCACAAGTCGCAAAAATGATATTTGTACAAATACTTTATCCAAAAAATATCTCTGTACGAATGTACTAATTTTTTAGGGATCAAATTTATTTATGCTGTCAGTTGTATAATTACTCTTTCATTTTTCATTTTTGAAAAATATCAAACTTAAAGTTTTCAATATTCATAGCAATGAATGACTTACCTAATTGTGCTTCTCAGTCAAAAAACACCTTTTTGCCGATGGTACTTTACACAATTATGGAAATCGTATAGAACTAGAGAATGACTTACATGAGTACATATTGTCAATATATAAATATATATATACGCAGACAAATGTCAACTGAAGAAGATAAGCTGGAAACAGGAACATTGCAACTAATTTAAATAAATAATTATACGTTTAGTCAGACACGTATTCATTCAGGTTCAAATCAATATATTCCCCTAACAGGAGACCAACAGGAGGCAACCTTATCAACAGAACCAAACCATGGTCAGCTTGGATTACTGCGCAGCACTGAGGATGTTCTCTCATGATCACGGTGAGGGTGCTGCGGCCTGGTGCTCTCTCTGCCGACTAAGGCGAGGGTGCTGCCACCTGGTGTATATTTGTAATGACCTCGGAATTGTTGGGGAGGAGAAGTAAGAAGTTGGTATTAATGGTAGTATAGAGAAAGTAAAAAGATACTGCAGTCTACTTGACAAATACGGCACATTGTGGTTGATAGAAACAGAGAACATTGGCGCAGATATATGTGTACTATATGTATGCATATAGGAATATATGTGGCGCAACCTGAATAGCTTCCCGCCAGTGGTTGTCACCTGACTATGCTGGTCATTCCTCACTACAACTCCGAACTGACCACACGGCCACCTTCTTTTTGTTGATCCCAACTCAATTCAATATGCCTTTATGTACAGGCTGCGAACGCCACCATGCTAGGCCGTGTGGAATCACTGTCTGCAGATACTATTTGGCTGCCATTAAGAAATGCAGAGAGATGGGTGAGGAGTCTACAAATTTTTCTTTGTACCTGGAGGATGTGTCTACCGAAGATTACGAACAGGCGCCGCCGGCGCATGACAAAGGTGCTACAAGTGGACCTACCTCTGTTAACGATGTCTTGGCGCAGATTCTAGCCCGGTTGGACAACATTGAGCAGTCAGGCCAACACAATATTCCGCAACAAAACCAGCAGCAACATCAGCAGCAGCAACAGCAGCAACAGCAGCAACAGCAGCAAGTATTAAATCCTTCGTGTGCCGATCTTACGGTGCTGACTGATTCCATATCTCAGCTGTCACTCACGGTGGGTCAGTCACTTCCACCTAAGAAAGGTAGGGAACTAAGGCCAGAATATTATGCCCAGGTTATCGCAAAAAATGTATTGCTTAAGGATATGGATCATCGTAAGCTATCTGCTGAAAGCCTTATTCATGGGATGATTTGTGTGTATGAGAATCTTCTTGCTTCTGGTGGGGACGCCATTGGATATTTATCCCATTTGAAGTTTGTTTCACGCCAGTTGAGCGAGAATGTTTTTTCGGTGATGGCGTGTATTTCATATGATCGTCACATCGTAGACGGCGTTATCCATGGCGTCAAATCATTCTCCCAGCCTAGTTCTATTGATATAGGTATGTTTTTCCATGGTGGAAACGTCCGAGCCCTTCTTGTTAACAAAAGCAACTCGTCATTTGGAAATCAAAACAGGCGTGGCGGCCATAGAGGCTTCGGTCGTGGGTCGGCCGGAAATGAGATCAAGCTTCGTGATGACTCGGCAAGTGTCGGCGCTATCCCCGACGACTGGCCCAACGATGTGTGTTTTAACTATAATATGAAAACATGCTTTGGGAAATGTACAAGGCTTCACGTTTGTAGAGACTGTCGTTACCGTCATCGTATTGGTAATTGTCGTGTTTCTGAGAAGAATTCGGAAAAAAACGACTAGCTCGCGCGTTCTCACCTAGCGAGAGTTCGCGCGAGACTTCCATCCAAAATGGCGGACATGACAGCCGGAATCTGGAGACAAAGCTTCCAAGATCACCTGTTTCTGCTAATATACAGGTATTTGATGACATTACGCTTGATTCTGTTGATTATATTGCTTCTACTAACTCATCGGGGCAGGTTTTTGATGCTTTTGCTTTGCCCGGCGATTTTCATCGCCCAGAATCACTCCTTTCCCACGATTTTGCCTTCGCGGCCGACCCATACACGCCCATCGACGTCCCATACACGCTCATCGACGTCCCATACACGCCTATTGACGACCCACCCGGGCTTACTTCGGGGCTTACAGCCTGGCCTACCTTCGATTCCCTTCAACCTGTGGGAGTTTCTTCTGTTCTTGCTAGCCGCTACACGCCTGTTATAGTTGATTATAACTACGATTTCTACTGGGACGTCTCCTCACGCATCAACGATCGTCAGTCACTTGGAGGTTTTCCTACTCAAATGAAACCTGCTTGTTGGTTGAGGGAGTTACGATATGAGAATGACTCCTATTTACATTCGTTTCTGTCTGCTGGCATCATGAATGGGTTCAATATTATTAACACTGATTCGCAGGTGGTTCCTTACCATTGTGAAAATTATACGTCTGTAACTTCAGGAGAAGCAGCTGCTTTTGTGAGTGCCCTGATTAGATCAGAGCTCGATGAATGTAAATATGTTTATTCTACCTCCAAGCCCATTTGTGTCCATGCCTTGGGGGCAGTGCCCAAGCATGATGGTGGGTTTCGCCCAATAACGGATTGTAAAAGGCCAGTCGGGATCTCTATTAATTCCCATATGAGCAACACTGCACTCCCCTTTTCCTTCAACTCTGTGGATGATGTTTGTAGTGTGTTGGAGGAAGGAGACTACATGGCTACACTTGACATAGCTGCAGCTTACCGTTCTATCTCTGTGAATCCTTCCCAGTGGACATATCAGGGGATTCAGTGGAACATTGATGATGTTCCTTGCTTTTTAAGCGATACCAGGCTCTGCTTCGGACTTTGCTCAGCTCCTTATATATTTAATACCATCACAGATTTCGTCGTGAGATGCATGAATAGAAGAGGTTATTCGAGGGTCTTTAATTACCTCGATGACTTTGTGGTACTTGGAGGTTCATACCAAGAGTGTTTAGATGGTCAGCTTGCCCTCATTCGCTTGTTGGCTGACCTAGGATTCTTCATTAAATGGTCCAAGTGCACCTCTCCGTCCACTAGATGCAGGTATCTTGGTATCGTTATTGACTCTTGTAAAGGCACCCTATCCTTGCCTGAGGACAAGTTCCAGAAGTTACAAGACGAGTTGCTATTCTTCAAGAACAGGAAGAAGGCTACCAAAAAGCAGTTGATGAAACTTTGTGGTATTCTAGGGCACGCTGCTAGGGTAGTCAGAGGGGGCAGGACCTTCAGCAGAAGGATTTTGGACCTGTTGAAAGGCCTCCCAGACAAGAACGTCAGGATAAAACTTAACTCTGCCTTCATAAAAGATATGGCCTGGTGGCACGATTTCTCCCTGTTGTTCAATGGCACTGTATATATGGTCTCGGATGTGGATGAAACCACACCCTGGATCACCTCTGATGCTAGTCTGCAAGGGTATGGTGTGTATCATAGCTGGGATAATGACTGGCTTGCTGGCTATTATAATTCTGCTGATACCCCAGATGATTTCGCGGCCTTTAATCCCTCCCATGGACATTGGCGTAATATTTGTGTACCGGAGAAACATGCCAGCAATATTAATGTCCTAGAGGCCGTACCAGTTTTGTTGGCGGCTCAGAGAACTTGCCATATGTGGTCTAATCAACATGTTGTTCTCTACAGTGACAATACTCAAGTGGTCAGCTTCATCAATTCTGGAACCAGCAGTAATGAGTACTGTATGGATATTCTTCGTAGGCTTTTCTGGTTGAGTGTTGCCTATAACTTCCAGATAACAGCTAGACACATACCGGGTGAAGCGAATTACCTTGCTGACCATTTGTCTCGTGTTAATCATCATGGTTGTGTGTTTTCTCCAACTACTTCTGCTTTATGTTGCAGCCCTGGACCAGCTGGATAGTGAAGTTGCTGCTGCTATTTCTGCTGCTACTGCAAAGAATACTAAGTCTCAACGGAATTCTCAGTGGGCTTGTTTCTTCAGCTTCTGTCATCAGTTCAAGTTATGTCCTCTACCTGCTACTTCTCATACTGTTGTGAGATTTTTGGTCTACAAAGCTAGGTCGGTTAAATATGTGACTGTGAATAATTATCTGAGTGCCATCATCAGCCTACATCGATATTATGGTTATGAGTCTTCCTTTAGAGACTCGTACCTTGTGAAAATGGTGTTAGAAGGCCTGAAACGCAGTTTGGGTACTTCTGTGGAGCAAGTCATACCATTATCTCCTACTCAGCTTCTACAAATGTTTAGTTACGTGGAAATGTCTGTGCCTAAGGAGTCCGCGATGTGGGGGGCTATCGTTCTCTCATTTCGCACGCTTTTGAGGAAGTCGAATCTGCTGCCTGATTCGCTCGGAGAAGCGTCTTCTTCTCTTCACCTGGTTAGAAGGTCTGATGTAACCTTCCATGACTGGGGTCTGATTCTGCTAATCAAGTCTTCAAAAACACTTAAATACAGGGAGGAGGAAGTCAAAATCCCTGTTTGCTATGTGGGCAATTCCCCTCTGTGTGCAGCGGCATTGCTGAAGGATCATCTTGCGCATAGTTCAGCCCCTGCTGATGCTCCTTTGTTTGTAGTGGATGGAGCACCCATCTGTTACCGTGATGTGTTGGATTATCTTCGTGTGCTATCTTCTAAAATTGGTGTGAGTGCTGGCTCTGTAGGCTTTCATAGCCTTCGACGAAGTGGTGCCCAGTGGCTTTACAAGATTGGAGTACCCCTACCGGATATACAAGCCGCTGGGTGTTGGTCGAGCATGGCCGTGCTTTCATATTTAGTAGCACCTTTTGACAGAAAACGCGATGTGGATTCCCTAGTTGCTACGTCTTTAGCTGGGTTGAAATGAGGGTTTCTTGTTGGGTCCTTGGAGGCTTCGGCCTCGAGACCTGCAATACCCCCTTTTGGTTATTTATCAGAAGACAGATATGTGTACTATATGTATGCATATAGGAATATATGTGGCGCAACCTGAATAGCTTCCCGCCAGTGGTTGTCACCTGACTATGCTGGTCATTCCTCACTACAACTCCGAACTGACCACACGGCCACCTTCTTTTTTTTTTCTTCACTTGTTCTTCTTAATAAAAGGAGGCTTCGGCCTCGAGACCTGCAATACCCCCTTTTGGTTATTTATCAGAAGACAGATATGTGCGGAAAGCGCGTAAAATGCGAGTGCAAAGTATGCATCTATTTGTACATAAAGCGTATAGCATATAGCAGAGAACATCAGTAAGAAGTATATTGAAAGTAGACATAATGTATGGCATTGGATATCTATAAATATAGATAAATAGACTATATACCTATTTGGGTCTTAACATTGTCAAAGACCATTAAAAAACATGATATTCGGTCTGCAAAACAAGGTGAAATTGCTGTCAAAGGTATGGCACATTTTTTAGAATAGTCTTATCACAAACATTACAAGTCCGTGGTCTTATCTATCAAGTGAGTATCCTTCCCCAGGTTGCGAGGATATGATATACCATCGGGAAACATATTCAGTATTATCAAAGAAACTTTAGAGTATTCAAAACTTAGTAATACGCTGCGCAAAATTGTTAGGAAAGAAAAATCACTTATTTGTGAGCCCCACTTGTGGTTTTGTTTATTTAGTATGTTTATAGAGCAATTATCAGACCGTTTATAGAGCAATTAACACACCGTACAAAAA
The DNA here is from genome assembly GCA_942159475.1 of Sthenelais limicola. Lineage (NCBI taxonomy): Eukaryota > Metazoa > Annelida > Polychaeta > Phyllodocida > Sigalionidae > Sthenelais > Sthenelais limicola. The sequence continues at coordinate 926,298 of OW804094.1, read as the reverse complement.
TATTACAATAAAGCATTACGCTGTACATTGTCAGTTATAATACAGAAGGTTATTGAGATAATTAAAGATACCTTTTTTTAAAAAACATGATTTTATTCAGCCTATCAACAAAGCTCTCCACGCCTCGAGCAATATACATTTAGATTTACATAGCTCAATTCTTGCTGTTAAAAGAAAACCTTTGATCGAACTCTTCGCCCATGGGGGTAGGGGGGGGGGGTATATATTAGATTTTCAAAAACTACCTGGCAAAGTGATTATCTCGCCTAGAACAACTCTGGACACTATAATATTCTCCGAAACATTTTTCATTCCATTTTAAAACTCGATGTGTCAGTTTGACTCAAATTTTCATAAACACGAGAAGAGATGCACATCTCTGGTACCACAGCTTGTAATAAACAGTACAAGAATAAAGTAGTCAATCCATGCTGGTAGTAGAGTCTGTGTAGATGAAGAATTGTATGGTATGTTATTATTATTATTATCGACTTTTATTATGACACAATGTATACATGATCGGGCGAGACCCTCTAAGAATAGCTCTTCCTGGGTACCCTTAAAAACAAGTGAAATCAGTTAATAAATACATTCAGCAAATACATGTGATTTATCGTTCCGATTATTTATAGTCCTTAAGATTTAATGTCCTGTATAAAGTCTGTTTCATTGGTTGAATAGTTTATGATATGTGACCAACACGTTGTAGTATAGAGGGGATGTAGGTAGAAGGGATTTATTCAAGACAAGAAAACATCTCTAATAGTGTATTTGTGTAGTGTTCTTCAAACACAACCCAGGCTCGGACTTAGCAAAGAACAATCAGAATACAAGCTTAACTTCATTCTTTGTTTATTCACACAACCCCTAAAATCCCTATTATAGGAGTCTCTATTTTTCCTACCGTATATGTTTGGATGATATATAATTCATCTAATACCTTCTAAATTCTAAATTTTTGTATCAAGTCCTCACTAGCTGTGTCAATATCACTATGTATCCAGTTCCCCTTCTCTACCTTATTTAATAATCCTTTTATTTCCTTCTGCGTCAATGTTCTTCATACCTACCAGGTTGTGCCTGATAGGTATTATTAACATATTCAGTTCAATTGCTCTTGCCCTTTTTTAAGGTTTCCCTCACTGAAGGCGGTATGAGCGCCAAAGGCGCTTGTACTGGAAAACCATATATAGGTTCCAGGTTTTGCCTACTGAAGCAACGTCGGCGTCGGGTCTATAAAAGGAATCATAACACAAACACAATTCTGTCTATTGCCACCTGAATTTCCGACACACTCACATACACATTGGTGATTTTATGCTTTGGAAAAATAATGAAAAACGCTATTTATACTCAAAATACATTGCCAAGATGTTGACATTAAGAAGGAGCATGCTTTTCTACCCCTAGATATGTGTTTATATCAAGTACAGCCATTAAATGAGGCAGGTATGAGAGAAAGTTTTCAGTTTCATAAGTAAACAATAAAAAAAACATTATTGTGTTGTGGCAGGCACATCGCAGAGATTTTACGCTACCCCAAAGTAAAAAGAAACGCTATTTCTACTCGAAATATATTGCCAATGTGTTTAAATTCTGAAAAAGCATGCTATTCTACCCACATGTATTTAATTCCATCAACATAACTATTCAAATAAGGAAGATATGAAGGAAACTCTACTGCTAGATGTAGGGGATATAGTATTCATTCATTGATGCTGATAACGTACATCATAACAACTTCTTTTAGGTGCAGTGTTAGTAACACGTGTTGTACCTCAGAGTCCTTGACAACGCTTTTTCCCGTATGGAGTGGGTAGAAGAGTGGAACTTGATTGTGGGAGGGGAGGAGGGGTAGGGGGCCTTTATTTGTTTAGATCTAGGCCTATAATAGAATAAGGGGATTCAGGGGAAACCATTGTTTCCTTTGTCACAGCCAACATTTCTTGTTAAAAGTTATATAAATAGGCAGATGGTGACTGGTAGTGTCTAGTATAGTACCGCTTGCCTTTACATGCATAGAGTCAGTTGCTGCAATGTCAATCAGTGTGTGAGTATTAGCAGTTATTTTTTTTTATTAGGAGTATTTGTCAGCCAATACACATATAAATAACAGGATAATTTAAACAATCAAGACAATTTAAACAATGATATAATATAATGTGTAGGACAAGTAGGAAACAGCCTCAGTCTTAGTCAAGATAAGTCTGGTAAAATGGCTATTACCTTACAAGAATTCGTGACCTTCACATGTAGCTGTATAGTGAAAGGGACTATCTAAAGAGAATTAGGAGAGAGCTAAGGTGAAGGATGATGGATGAAGAATAGGAGCCGATAAGACACATTTAAGTATACAAGGGCAGCAAGCTTTCGGCCTTGGTTAAGGCCTTAAAAGCAGTTAACCTTGTACATGTCTTGATATACTGTTCCAGACCATAATTAACAAAGAAACATGGCATGGTCCCATTTGGTGGCCTATATAACACCGAAATCAGTGTAGTCCTAGATTTACCAGGCTTTACCTTACAGGTTGATACCTTACTGTTCACTTGTTTGGTTAGCTGTATTCATAAATAATGTCCCTGTACTTGTTCAGGCAACCTATAGGTTAGACTTACAATAGCAGTAGAGTCTGAGGATAGCTTTGTGTACACATATGGAGGTGTCACCATACATATTCAGGCGACCTATAGGACCCTGAATCTCTAGCTTAGGCTTGGCAGCTTTGCCCTGGTGTGCCCCCACAGTGGCCTCAAACTTTCCCCCTCCCGGGGTTACGACCAGTGTGAGTCTGTAGTGCTTGAAGTCTGAGAGGTTGGTCCCTTTACTCCCATGCACAACAAAGGACACTGCACTCTCCACCTTGTCCAGCTTTAACCTGGCACATAGTTCCTGAGTCTCAAACAGTAGGTTGTTGATGGCACTGACGACAAACTCACCAGCTCGCTGTACAATGTCTGAGTCAAGCTTTTCCTTTGTTTCTTGATGGCAGGCACAGAACTGGAGTGGTATACCTGCCTCCTTACAGGTCCTTGTGTCTGGGATGTCCTCAAAGAAGCTTCTAGACCGTGCCGTGGTTCCTGGAGCCTTGTCCTTCAGGTTGAGTATGTGCAGCAGTGTCCTGTAGGTATCAAATGATGTGGTGAGCCTGTGACTGTTGATCTTGACTTTCTCAATGTACTCTGGATACTTCTCCCTAAACTTCTCTGGGAAGGCTATGTACATCATTGGTAGCCTCCCCTCTATTCTCCCTATGGAAGAGTCCATCACTGAACCATATCTGGATCCATGGTCGCTAAAGAAGAAGACAATTGTGTTTTCAAACACTCCAAGTTTCTCAAACTTCTTAAACAACTCTGGATACATGTTGTCCAGATGTCGGGAAAGAGCAATATTGTGATGTGTCATACCAGTAATAAAGGTAAGAGATATGTGTTTCCTGTCTTTATGTGCTTCAATATAGTCACCTAAGTACCTCTGTATCTCCTTGACTTGGAAGAGTTTGTGCTCACGGCTGCCCCTGGCAAATGTCCAGTTGGCTGCATTATGTAGAGCATATGGGTATTCTCTGAAGTAGTAGTCCACTGGTGCCTTCACAAACCCTGGTACAAGATAACTGAACATTCCAAGATGGGCCTCGTCCTCGGCAAACAGGCTGCTGTATCCTACTCTAGAGTAGTTCTTGAAGATGAGGGGAAGATAATCCATCTTCTTTTTTGGCACAATGATCTCCTCTGGAGTGAAGCCTGTCAGGAAAGGAATCATGTTGGGAAAGGTGTTCAGACCTACTTTGGTGTAGCCCTGCATAGGGATTGCCTTCAGTTTCTCTGTGAGGTGCTTTATAGCTTTGGGCATGTAACGCTTGGCCGCTGAAGTAGCCATTGAATCTGTGCCCAGCAGTAAAACATTCCACTCATCATCTCCTCTCTTGTTGTTTGCATTATCACTTGTCTTATCATAGAACTTACTGTGGAAATGTTTATACACTATCTTGCTTGTCTTGGATGACACACACATTACCTTTATAAAAGGGTGGACTCTCAAGTCTATAGCATCTGTTGTTACATTAATATTCGTTTCATTTACAAGTTTGCTATTATCATTATTTAGATTGCGAACAATTTTCTCATAGCTGCATTTTAATTGTTGATCCTTGAATTTCTCCTGGAGGTAAGTTTTGTTTACTCTAACATAGTCACCATCAATGTAGGTAAGTGTGTGAGGGGTGAGCCACACAGGCAGGGGTTTCAATATGTCCTTCACATAAGGTAAGATATTTGGATCAAAAGGGTCCAGCAGGGATATTTTACAAGCTTCTGTATCAACTGCATATTTAGCGGTACTTTCACTATCCTTGGGTTTGCCAGTATTAAGTGTCTCTCCTACAGTGGATGTTTCAGGTTTCACTGATGTTGCGCCTGGTGATGTTGTGGTAGTTTCAGGCTGAGGTGTAGTTGTAGATGATGTGCTCTGTGTTGTAGATGGTGCGGATGTGCCGGATTTAACAGTGGTTGTTGTAGTTGTGGGTGTTGTGGTGGAAGTTGAGGTATCAGGAGTAGTTGTGGTAGTGGCAGAACTAGTGGTGGTTGTGCTGGAAGTAGATCTAGTGGTTGTGGAAGTAGTTGAAGGGGTGGTAGTTGTTGTGGAAGTATCATCCTTGATATCCAGGCTGTCACTCTCTCCATTCATGAGCTCCATCTCCTGCAGTTGGTCAGTACCAGATGTTAAACCATGGCAGCCAGGACAGCCTATGTACATATAGGTGACAATGAGACATGTCAGTATGGCACTGATACACAGTATTCTGTTCAGTCGCACCTGTAATATATATATAAGGTTTGAGTCATTATTACACTCATGAGCAGTTAGAAAGGTGCAGTTTGGGGTTGCAGTTCAGTTGATCTGAACTGTTTAAGGGAACAGTTTGGGCAAAGACACAATCTCATTGGCACAGCATAGGCCTGACCTACAAACCTGACACAAAAGACGTTGTCCCCAACCGCATAACTTAGGCCTACAAGTTGCAGTGAATTGAGCTTCCTCGAGCGAAAATTCAGGCTAAACAAGTTAAATCTACTTTTTAACATCCATATAAAGGATGTGAGTACCAATAAAAGATTTCTCAGCTTCTTATCTATTCTCCTGTCCATTTTCCTACTTATATATATATATCATATTTTTATTCTGATAAGACAGTTACATGTTTCAGAAAGGGACGCCAGCCTCTCGCAATTAAGGTCTTCCTGGGGTATCCCATTCGTTAATACCTGTTACAAATTACTGGTTATTAAATTGTACATTAATCTGTCTGTTCAAAACCGATGTATAGTTAAACACAATAAACCAGAGCCAGCCCATTACATACCAATCTACAATATATGTAAGGGTGTTGATAAATCTACAATGATCATTTTAAGATAATCCAACATTTAGTTGAATTGTTCATAGTTCAGTGTTCAAAGTCAATGTCCAGTCGGTTTGAATTCAATTTAAATCACCCTTTCATTTCTAATCATTAAATGCATGGCTCCAGTGAGTAACTAGTTTTCATCATATGAGATCAGTTCAAGAACTACATAACAGTTTATACATTTAACAATAGTATACAGTTCAATGAGATAAAATAATGCAAATAATTTATTGGTCCGGGGTTATCGCTATATCGATTTTTCTATAAGGTCTTACAAGCCTTTTTAGATGGCTGGTCCGAACAGATGAACCTTCACAACATATTTGCTAATCTTATAATTAATTCAATTATTACTATAATTAAAATCAAATAAAATTATAGCAATAATTAAAATTTTCAATCACTCAAGAGATATTCGTCATAATCACTACTATAAGTTGTCCTTAGATACTGCCGAAATTGTATCCTTGTTTTTGTTTCCTGAATACTGTCCGGAAGGTTATTCCATAAACTCGTCATCGAATATATATACGATTATTTAAATATTTCGTTTTTGGGTTGTGGTACCACCAATTTTTTTCCTTTCGATAAACTCCTTAATCCCAACTTCCTTTTGTCTATATTTTCCTCATTTCTCGTTCTGAGAAAAGCCAAATCAAGCAAATGACTATCCCTTCTAGTTGCTAGTGAGGGTAAATTAAGTGATTTGTGGACTTCCCTGGTACTGGCCAACCTTGGCAATTTTAAAATAATTTTAAAAGCCGAATTCTGAAGTGTTTGAATTTTTTTCAGTTGGGCCTGTGCCGATGAACGATAAAACAAATCCCCATAATCAATGATTGGTAGCACCATCGTTTTGTACAACAATAACAGTGTTTTCTCATCACAAGAATTATACAGTTTTGACATCGCATGTATTTTTGTTTTCACAGTAAATACCTTTTTTCTAAGAAAATATTTATAGTTCAACCTTTCATCAACCTCCATCCCAAGGAATTTGTATTCAGACACATTCTCAAGTTTCTGTTCACCAATGCTATAATCAACAATATTTTTGGGGTCACTCTTTGACCTGATAGTTAGATTCTTACATTTCTTTATGTTTAAAGAAATTTTATTAACCTCACACCATCTTACAATGTTGTTCAGGTCATTCTGTAACTCAACATTCTTATCTTTACCTAATTGCCTTTCCTTATATAATACTGTATCATCGGCAAATAGCTGTATATTACAATTTTCAACTACTTTATAAAGGTCGTTAATATATACGATAAATAACAAGGGTCCTAAACTGGTACCCTGAGGAACCCCACATGTCACCGGCTTTAAGGAAGAGAGGATATTCCCAACCAATACTCTCTGCATTCTGTCATTAAGGTAGTTATTAAACCAAGAGTGAGCTTTACCTTCTATACCGAATTTCTTTAATTTAGACAACAAAATATTATGGTTAACCGTATCAAAAGCTTTTTTAAAATCCAAAAATATCAAATCAGTTGCTTTCTTTTCATTTAAGTTAGAATAGACTCGGTTCAATAAGTGATCTAAAGCATTGTTTATAGATTTCCCCCCCCCTAAAGCCGAATTGACATTCACACAGAAGTAAGTTATCCTCAAGATGTTTTGATACTTGTTTCTGAATACAGATTTCTAACAGCTTCGCCGGCAACTTTATACACGAAATTGGTCTATAGTTGCCGGGTGAACTCTTTTCTCCATCCTTATACAACGGCGTAACGTTTGCCTGTTTAAAATCCCTTGGGATGTCACATTGGTCTATAGAAAGATTAAATAGATAAGCAAGTTGGCTCTTAAGTGCTAAAAGAGAGGGTTTGAGGATTTTGGTTGGCATAAGGTGGACCCCAGAGGCTTTATGATTGCTGATTTTACTGATAGCTAGTTCAATATACAGTTCAGTTATTCTCCTAAATTGGAATTTAACGTCGGATATATTTTCATTATATATTTTTTCCCTTTCATTAATCATTTCATCATCTTCTATGATTTTTCCCGCAAGTTCAGGTCCAATTCCTACGAAAAAGTTGTTAATGGCTTCTGCAGCCTCCTTTCCTCTTAAACTTTCACCATTCTCTGATGAAATTTTTATTTCGTCCTTTGAGGACTTGCTATTTGATGAAATTAATGGTTTCAAAATTTCCCAGAATTTATGCGGGTCATTTTGCTTGTCCCTAATTTGATTTTTAATATAGTTATCTTTTGCCCTCCTGACTTCAGCATTTACTCTACCTCTAAGGGACCTAGCCCTTTTCCAATCCTCCACCTTATTAGATTTCTTAGCCAGCCTAAACGCCTTATCTCTATGTTTACTCGCCAAAATTATTGTCTCGTCATACCAGCCAGGGGTGACCCTGACCCTCTTAAAGCTCTTAATTGGACACATTCTGTCTACGTAAGTTATAATTTTATCAATGATAATATCCCAAGTCACATTAACATCATCAGTTATGTAAAGATCATACCAGTTTAGATTAACCACTTGTTACTTCTCCCCAGGAGTCTACTCATTAAACCAATTATTCTACCAAGTATTATACCAACTCGATTCTATAACAAGTACCATACACAGGTTTGGAATATGAGCTATTATTTGATTTATAGAGGGAATTGGATGAGGTGGGAAAGATGACGATGGCGTATTTGATGTGATGATTACAACGCTAAACCGTCCATCTATCATTACTTTCACCACTGTTGCATTATTATTACACAACTTTTTTGTTTTTTTAAAATGTGTTGGTACTATACAATGACTATGACTTTTTGCAAGGTTACTGATAATTAGAGACTTAATTTGCCCTTTTCTCATTCCAATGATTCAAGCTCATCAAATAGTCATTTTGGACCAGAATCATAAGAAAAAGAGTTTATAATGGTCTAAATAATAACAAAGTAGAGTAGTGATGCCTTCAATAAACAAAAGTCAACAAGTAAGCTACCTGCTACTTTATGGTTTATTGTCCAATCAACGGCCCTTCTACCTTCACCCAATGCTATAGGTAATTGCACTAAATAAGGCCCATGACATGGACACTTATAGAAATATAAAATTCAGCGCTTTAATCTGGAATGTGTAACTTATAATTTGGTATACTTATAATTTTAGAGCCATACTTGAGATTTGAATTGTTTTTCTTAATTAAAATCACTGATGTAACCATGGCGACCAACTAAGCCTAACTATGCTCCCTTATTTGGTAATGTCATCACTCTGGCCATATTTTGGGCTATATTTGCCTTTTAACTAGTATTCCAATTGAATTTACAATAGTTTAATTCCATTTCATTTCTTCTTAGAGCTAATTTTTTGAGAATTATATATCTACAATACATCATATCATCAATGGAATTTGGACATCAGCCTTATGAAATAATCTGGGAGGTCTATCATTCTGATTAAAGACAAGATGTTTCCTTAGCTTCGATGTCTCCCCAAACCAGGCCAAAATTGGTCATTTTTTACCATTCCGTCGCTCGACTACTACTGTTTTTATTCCTTGGGACAATATCGGAATCACACATGTGATATATCATCAGATGCGGAAATTTGTTCATCACAACTTGCAGAGATAAAATTAGTTTTCATCAATTTTTCATAAAATGAGAGAGATTTGATTGCCAAAAGGTCCTTATGTTTTTACAATTTCAAAATTTTTCAGAAACAGTTGCCATGGCAACTTGACCATCAAACATAATTTCTAAAAAGTGACAGTTGTACCAAACCCTTCCCCACATTGTAAGCTCTGATAATATATATACTTGTTCAGAACTCGTATAAAAAAATAAAAAGCTATCAGGGTTCAATTGGAGAGATGTCTGGAAACATAATGTTTATGGGCCTTATTTAGTGGTTCAAGCTATAGGGTAGTCTCTTCTACCTTTACCCAATGCTAGGGTAGTCTCTTTCCTGTGTAAGGTACAACGGGTGTAGAACAATATGAAAGGACAAGCGTGTCCGTTAATATAAAAGACTTTGTATCTCTATTGATGATTTAGAGACATCAATAAGGCATTTGTTTATTTATTTATTTATTTATTTATTTATATTGTTTTTCATGAATTTCATTGTGAAACATTTTCAGACCAACCTAATAATCTCATATTACACGATTCAAAAGACATTTAATCAATCAAGATGACCACTGTAGGCCTTACTAACACATGTTTATCATTTAGAGATTAACTTATAAGTATGATATTGATATCACTAAACATTTATTGATATAAATGAATCATTTAGAGATATCTTAATGATTTAGAGGAATCAATAAATCATTAGTTATATCAACAAATGTTTTATTGGTATCAATAAATCGTTTAGAGACGTTGAGGGGTAATTTGTTTGCTGAACATAATGATATATCATCTACGAATTGAATTTTAAAATATGGAATAAATGTCCCAACAGCTTCCCATGATAATAATCTAATAAGTATTTCTAGATTTTAAGTTTGATATTTTCGTTTTTGAAAAAAAATGTTTCCAATATTTCTGGGCTCAATAAACAGTAAAGTAACTAAATGTAGTCCATATGAGGACGAAAGCATATATTACATACATTGTCCTGAGATTTGATACATCAATTGATATAGCAATAAGTGATAAACCCTCCAAAAATGAGTACATTCCTATAATGAGATCTTGTGATTAAAACACTTTGAAAAATATCATGACTTATGACTCATTTTCCTGAAACACATCACATATATAGGTTAAGTATGTTGCACTTGATTTCACACACATGCCTCAAGTACAGTTGAATAGTTGTCAAGGAGACTGAGTGTCAAGTGAACTGTACTTAAGTCTACTGACACATGTCCCACATCTGATGTCAATCAGAAGACTGGCCACGCCCCCACATAGAAACCCACCCAATAATGTTATAGTCAAGTTGTATACATCAATCAAAAGGGAATTAAACACAGCTTATTTAGGTTCATATGCATAATTCTCTACAATATTTCAACTATGTATGGACCAAACACCTGATATATCCACCTTCAGCGCCCCCTAGTGGCCAATAAACTATATATGAGAAGGGTGTCAAAGCTCATGTGAAAGCCCCTGACCCCTTCTCTTATGGGGAATATGTGGGAATATGTCCCCTGAGATGGCACTAATATCCAAATATGGAGGCCCTGCCCCATGAACTGCCGAGACCACTAGATTAATACTGAGTCCTACAAAGTTGTTGTGTTACCTTCATTGTAGAGATAGTCCTGTGTAGGCTGCGGTGGGTATAAGAGGAGTGAAAGGGAGACCATGAGGTGGATGGGTGGACCACTATATACCGTATAGTCTATAGTAGACATGTGGTGGATGGGTAGACCACTATATACCGTATAGTCTATAGTAGACATGTGGTGGATGGGTAGACCACTATATACCGTATAGTCTATAGTAGACATGTGGTGGATGGGTAGACCACTATATACCGTATAGTCTATAGTAGACATGTGGTGGATGGGTAGACCACTATATACCGTATAGTCTATAGTAGACATGTGGTGGATGGGTAGACCACTATATACCGTATAGTCTATAGTAGACATGTGGTGGATGGGTAGACCACTATATACCGTATAGTCTATAGTAGACATGTGGTGGATGGGTAGACCACTATATACCGTATAGTCTATAGTAGACATGTGGTGGATGGGTAGACCACTATATACCGTATAGTCTATAGTAGACATGTGGTGGATGGGTGGACCACTATATACCGTATAGTCTATAGTAGACATGTGGTGGATGGGTGGACCACTATATACTGTATAGTCTATAGTAGACATGTGGTGGATGGGTAGACCACTATATACCGTATAGTCTATAGTAGACATGTGGTGGATGGGTAGACCACTATATACCGTATAGTCTATAGTAGACATGTGGTGGATGGGTGGACCACTATATACTGTATAGTCTATAGTAGACATGTGGTGGATGGGTAGACCACTATATACCGTATAGTCTATAGTAGACATGTGGTGGATGGGTGGACCACTATATACTGTATAGTCTATAGTAGACATGTGGTGGATGGATAGACCCCACTATATACCGTATAGTCTATAGTAGACATGTGGTGGATGGGTAGACCACTATATACCGTATAGTCTATAGTAGACATGTGGTGGTAGACCACTATATACCGTATAGTCTATAGTAGACATGTGGGGGATGGGTAGACCACTATATACCGTATAGTCTGTAGTAGACATGTGGTGGATGGGTGGACCACTATATACCGTATAGTCTATAGTAGACATGTGGTGGATGGGTAGACCACTATATACCGTATAGTCTATAGTAGACATGTGGTGGATGGGTGGACCACTATATACCGTATAGTCTATAGTAGACATGTGGTGGATGGGTGGACCACTATATACCGTATAGTCTATAGTAGACATGTGGTGGATGGGTAGACCACTATATACCGTATAGTCTATAGTAGACATGTGGTGGATGGGTAGACCACTATATACCGTATAGTCTATAGTAGACATGTGGTGGATGGGTAGATCCCACTATATACCGTATAGTCTATAGTAGACATGTGGTGGATGGGTAGACCACTATATACCGTATAGTCTATAGTAGACATGTGGTGGATGGGTAGACCACTATATACCGTATAGTCTATAGTAGACATGTGGTGGTAGACCACTATATATATACCGTATAGTCTATAGTAGACATGTGGTGCTTGGGTAGACCATTATATACCGTATAGTCTATAGTAGACATGTGGTGGATGGGTAGACCACTATATACCGTATAGTCTATAGTAGACATGTGGTGGTAGACCACTATATACCGTATAGTCTATAGTAGACATGTGGTGGATGGGTAGACCACTATATACCGTATAGTCTATAGTAGACATGTGGTGGATGGACCACTATATACCGTATAGTCTATAGTAGACATGTGGTGGATGGGTGGACCACTATATACCGTATAGTCTATAGTAGACATGTGGTGGATGGGTAGACCACTATATACCGTATAGTCTATAGTAGACATGTGGTGGATGGACCACTATATACCGTATAGTCTATAATAGACATGTGGTGGATGGGTAGACCACTATATACCGTATTGTCTATAGTAGACATGTGGTGGATGGGTAGACCACTATATACCGTATAGTCTATAGTAGACATGTGGTGGATGGGTAGACCACTATATACCGTATAGTCTATAGTAGACATGTGGTGGATGGGTAGATATACCGTATAGTCTATAGTAGACATGTGGTGGATGGGTAGACCACTATATACCGTATAGTCTATAGTAGACATGTGGTGGTAGACCACTATATACCGTATAGTCTATAGTAGACATGTGGTGGATGGGTGGATATACCGTATAGTCTATAGTAGACATGTGGTGGATGGGTAGACCACTATATACCGTATAGTCTATAGTAGACATGTGGTGGATGGGTAGATATACCGTATAGTCTATAGTAGACATGTGGTGGATGGGTAGACCACTATATACCGTATAGTCTATAGTAGACATGTGGTGGATGGGTAGATATACCGTATAGTCTATAGTAGACATGTGGTGGATGGGTAGACCAATATATACCGTATAGTCTATAGTAGACATGTGGTGGATGGGTGGACCACTATATACCGTATAGTCTATAGTAGACATGTGGTGGATGGGTAGACCACTATATACCGTATAGTCTATAGTAGACATGTGGTGGATGGGTAGACCACTATATACCGTATAGTCTATAGTAGACATGTGGTGGATGGGTAGACCACTATATACCGTATAGTCTATAGTAGACATGTGGTGGATGGGTAGATCCCACTATATACCATATAGTCTATAGTAGACATGTGGTGGATGGGTAGACCACTATATACCGTATAGTCTATAGTAGACATGTGGTGGATGGGTAGACCACTATATACCGTATAGTCTATAGTAGACATGTGGTGGATGGGTAGACCACTATATACCGTATAGTCTATAGTAGACATGTGGTGGATGGGTGGACCACTATATACCGTATAGTCTATAGTAGACATGTGGTGAATGGGTGGACTATATACCGTATAGTCTATAGTAGACATGTGGTGGATGGGTGGACCACTATATACCGTATAGTCTGTAGTAGACATGTGGTGGATGGGTAGACCACTATATACCGTATAGTCTATAGTAGACATGTGGTGGATGGGTAGACCACTATATACCGTATAGTCTATAGTAGACATGTGGTGGATGGGTAGACCACTATATACCGTATAGTCTATAGTAGACATGTGGTGGATGGGTAGACCACTATATACCGTATAGTCTATAGTAGACATGTGGTGAATGGGTGGACTATATACCGTATAGTCTATAGTAGACATGTGGTGGATGGGTGGACCACTATATACCGTATAGTCTGTAGTAGACATGTGGTGAATGGGTAGACCACTATATACCGTATAGTCTGTAGTAGACATGTGGTGGATGGACCACTATATACCGTATAGTCTGTAGTAGACATGTGGTGAATGGGTAGACCACTATATACCGTATAGTCTATAGTAGACCACTATATACCGTATAGTCTATAGTAGACATGTGGTGGATGGGTAGACCACTATATACCGTATAGTCTATAGTAGACATGTGGTGAATGGGTGGATCACACCATATACCGTATAGTCTATAGTAGACATGTGGTGGATGGGTGGACCACTATATACCGTATAGTCTATAGTAGACATGTGGTGGATGGGTAGACCACTATATACCGTATAGTCTATAGTAGACATGTGGTGGATGGGTAGATCACTATATACCGTATAGTCTATAGTAGACATGTGGTGGATGGGTAGATCACTATATACCGTATAGTCTATAGTAGACATGTGGTGGATGGGTGGACCCCACTATATACCGTATAGTCTATAGTAGACATGTGGTGCTTGGGTAGACCATTATATACCGTATAGTCTATAGTAGACATGTGGTGGATGGGTAGACCACTATATACCGTATAGTCTATAGTAGACATGTGGTGGATGGGTAGACCACTATATACCGTATAGTCTATAGTAGACATGTGGTGGATGGGTGGACCACTATATACCGTATAGTCTATAGTAGACATGTGGTGGATGGGTAGACCACTATATACCGTATAGTCTATAGTAGACATGTGGTGGATGGGTAGACCACTATATACCGTATAGTCTATAGTAGACATGTGGTGGATGGGTAGACCACTATATACCGTATAGTCTATAGTAGACATGTGGTGGATGGGTGGACCCCACTATATACCGTATAGTCTATAGTAGACATGTGGTGCTTGGGTAGACCATTATATACCGTATAGTCTATAGTAGACATGTGGTGGATGGGTGGACCCCACTATATACCGTATAGTCTATAGTAGACATGTGGTGCTTGGGTAGACCATTATATACCGTATAGTCTATAGTAGACATGTGGTGGATGGGTAGACCACTATATACCGTATAGTCTATAGTAGACATGTGGTGGATGGATAGATCACTATATACTGTATAGTCTATAGCAGACATGTGGTGGTTGGGTAGATCACTATATACCGTATAGTCTATAGTAGACATGTGGTGGATGGGTGGACCCCACTATATACCGTATAGTCTATAGTAGACATGTGGTGCTTGGGTAGACCATTATATACCGTATAGTCTATAGTAGACATGTGGTGGATGGGTAGACCACTATATACCGTATAGTCTATAGTAGACATGTGGTGGATGGGTAGACCACTATATACCGTATAGTCTATAGTAGACATGTGGTGGATGGGTAGACCACTATATACCGTATAGACTATAGTAGACATGTGGTGGATGGGTAGACCACTATATACCGTATAGTCTATAGTAGACATGTGGTGGATGGGTAGACCATTATATACCGTATAGTCTATAGTAGACATGTGGTGGATGGCTAGACCACTATATACCGTATAGTCTATAGTAGACATGTGGTGGATGGGTAGACCACTATATACCGTATAGTCTATAGTAGACATGTGGTGGATGGCTAGACCACTATATACCGTATAGTCTATAGTAGACATGTGGTGGATGGCTAGACCACTATATACCGTATAGTCTATAGTAGACATGTGGTGGATGGCTAGACCACTATATACCGTATAGTCTATAGTAGACATGTGGTGGATGGGTAGACCACTATATACCGTATTGTCTATAGTAGACATGTGGTGGATGGGTGGACCACTATATACCGTATAGTCTATAGTAGACATGTGGTGGATGGGTGGACCCCACTATATACCGTATAGTCTATAGTAGACATGTGGTGGATGGGTAGACCACTATATACCGTATAGTCTATAGTAGACAAGTGGTGGATAGGTAGACCACTATATACCGTATAGTCTATAGTAGACATGTGGTGGATGGGTAGACCACTATATACCGTATAGTCTATAGTAGACATGTGGTGGATGGGTGGACCACTATATACCGTATAGTCTATAGTAGACATGTGGTGGATGGGTAGACCACTATATACCGTATAGTCTATAGTAGACATGTGGTGGATGGGTAGATCACTATATACCGTATAGACTATAGTAGACATGTGGTGGATGGGTAGATCACTATATACCGTATAGACTATAGTAGACATGTGGTGGATGGGTAGACCACTATATACCGTATAGTCTATAGTAGACATGTGGTGGTTGGGTAGACCACTATATACCGTATAGTCTATAGTAGACATGTGGTGGTTGGGTAGACCACTATATACCGTATAGTCTGTAGTAGACATGTGGTGGATGGGTAGATCACTATATACCGTATAGTCTATAGTAGACATGTGGTGGATGGGTGGACCACTATATACCGTATAGTCTATAGTAGACATGTGGTGGATGGGTAGACCACTATATACCGTATAGTCTATAGTAGACATGTGGAGGATGGGTAGACCACTATATACCGTATAGTCTATAGTAGACATGTGGTGGATGGGTGGACCACTATATACCGTATAGTCTATAGTAGACATGTGGTGGATGGGTAGACCACTATATACCGTATAGTCTATAGTAGACATGTGGTGGATGGGTAGACCACTATATACCGTATAGTCTATAGTAGACATGTGGTGGACCACTATATACCGTATAGTCTATAGTAGACATGTGGTGAATGGGTAGACCCCACTATATACCGTATAGTCTATAGTAGACATGTGGTGGATGGGTAGACCCCACTATATACCGTATAGTCTATAGTAGACATGTGGTGGATGGATAGACCCCACTATATACCGTATAGTCTATAGTAGACATGTGGTGAATGGGTAGACCCCACTATATACCGTATAGTCTATAGTAGACATGTGGTGGTTGGGTAGACCACTATATACCGTATAGTCTATAGTAGACATGTGGTGGATGGGTAGACCACTATATACTGTATAGTCTATAGTAGACATGTGGTGGATGGGTGGACCACTATATACCGTATAGTCTATAGTAGACATGTGGTGGATGTGTAGACCCCACTATATACCGTATAGTCTATAGTAGACATGTGGTGGTTGGGTAGATCACTATATACCGTATAGTCTATAGTAGACATGTGGTGGTTGGGTATATCACTATATACCGTATAGTCTATAGTAGACATGTGGTGGTTGGGTAGATCACTATATACCGTATAGTCTATAGTAGACATGTGGTGGTTGGGTAGAGCACTATATACCGTATAGTCTATAGTAGACATGTGGTGGTTGGGTAGATCACTATATACCGTATAGTCTATAGTACACATGTGGTGGATGGGTAGAACACTATATACCGTATAGTCTATAGTAGACATGTGGTGGATGGGTAGATCACTATATACCGTATAGTCTATAGTAGACATGTGGTGGATGGGTAGATCACTATATACCGTATAGTCTATAGTAGACATGTGGTGGTAGACCACTATATACCGTATAGTCTATAGTAGACATGTGGTGGATGGGTAGAACACTATATACCGTATAGTCTATAGTAGACATGTGGTGGATGGATAGACCACTATATACCGTATAGTCTATAGTAGACATGTGGTGGATGGGTAGATCCCACTATATACCGTATAGTCTATAGTAGACATGTGGTGGATGGGTAGACCACTATATACCGTATAGTCTATAGTAGACATGTGGTGGATGGGTAGACCACTATATACCGTATAGTCTATAGTAGACATGTGGTGGATGGGTGGACCCCACTATATACCGTATAGTCTATAGTAGACATGTGGTGGTTGGGTAGACCGCTATATACCGTATAGTCTATAGTAGACATGTGGTGGATGGGTAGACCACTATATACCGTATAGTCTATAGTAGACATGTGGTGGATGGGTAGACCACTATATACCGTATAGTCTATAGTAGACATGTGGTGGATGGGTAGATCCCACTATATACCGTATAGTCTATAGTAGACATGTGGTGGTTGGGTAGATCACTATATACCGTATAGTCTGTAGTAGACATGTGGTGGATGGATAGACCACTATATACCGTATAGTCTATAGTAGACATGTGGTGGATGGGTAGATCCCACTATATACCGTATAGTCTATAGTAGACATGTGGTGGATGGGTGGACCACTATATACCGTATAGTCTATAGTAGACATGTGGTGGATGGGTGGACCACCATATACCGTATAGTCTATAGTAGACATGTGGTGGATGGGTAGACCACTATATACCGTATAGTCTATAGTAGACATGTGGTGGATGGGTAGATCCCACTATATACCGTATAGTCTATAGTAGACATGTGGTGGTTGGGTAGACCACTATATTCCGTATAGTCTATAGTAGACATGTGGTGGTTGGGTAGACCGCTATATACCGTATAGTCTATAGTAGACATGTGGTGGATGGGTGGACCACTATATACCGTATAGTCTATAGTAGACATGTGGTGGATGGGTAGACCTCTATATACCCTATAGTCTATAGTAGACATGTGGTGGTTGGGTGGACCACTATATACCGTATAGTCTATAGTAGACATGTGGTGGATGGGTAGACCACTATATACCGTATAGTCTATAGTAGACATGTGGTGGATGGGTAGACCACTATATACCGTATAGTCTATAGTAGACATGTGGTGGATGGATAGACCACTATATACCGTATAGTCTATAGTAGACATGTGGTGGATGGGTAGACCACTATATACCGTATAGTCTATAGTAGACATGTGGTGGATGGGTAGACCACTATATACCGTATAGTCTATAGTAGACATGTGGTGGATGGGTAGACCACTATATACCGTATAGTCTATAGTAGACATGTGGTGGATGGGTAGACCACTATATACCGTATAGTCTATAGTAGACATGTGGTGGATGGGTAGACCACTATATACCGTATAGTCTATAGTAGACATGTGGTGGATGGGTAGACCACTATATACCGTATAGTCTATAGTAGACATGTGGTAGATGGGTAGACCACTATATACCGTATAGTCTATAATAGACATGTGGTGGATGGGTAGACCACTATATACCGTATAGTCTATAGTAGACATGTGGTGGATGGGTAGATCACTATATACCGTATAGTCTATAGTAGACATGTGGTGGTTGGGTAGACCACTATATACCGTATAGTCTATAGTAGACATGTGGTGGATGGGTAGACCACTATATACCGTATAGTCTATAGTAGACATGTGGTGGTTCGGTAGACCACTATACCGTATAGTCTGTAGTAGACATGTGGTGGATGGGTAGACCACTATATACCGTATAGTCTATAGTAGACATGTGGTGGATGGGTGGACCACTATATACCGTATAGTCTATAGTAGACATGTGGTGGATGGGTAGACCACTATATACCGTATAGTCTATAGTAGACATGTGGTGGTTGGGTAGACCACTATATACCGTATAGTCTATAGTAGACATGAGGTGGATGGGTAGACCACTATATACCGTATAGTCTATAGTAGACATGTGGTGGATGGGTGGACCACTATATACTGTATAGTCTATAGTAGACATGTGGTGGTTGGGTAGACCACTATATACCGTATAGTCTGTAGTAGAATACTGGTATACAATGTGGTGGATGGGTAGATCCCACTATATATACCGTATAATCTATAGTAGAATACTGGCATACAATGTGGTGGATGGATAGATCCCACTATTTACTCGACGTTGGTGTATGTATCACATGCTATTTGTATGGGTGGAAGTAGTGTGGTAATCTATCGGGAAATCCATGTGTGAAAGATGGGGCTAGTAATAAAGGCTCACATTGGTTGGTACAGTCACCTGGTCCTATTATTGTCATCGAATCATCAGATCACAGCTTTCTCCTGGGTTTTGGGCGGCTGGTCAAAAC
Source organism: Sthenelais limicola (assembly GCA_942159475.1). Taxonomy (NCBI): domain Eukaryota; kingdom Metazoa; phylum Annelida; class Polychaeta; order Phyllodocida; family Sigalionidae; genus Sthenelais; species Sthenelais limicola. The sequence goes on along the minus strand of OW804094.1, from coordinate 906,431 downwards.
ATAAGTCAAGTCAAGATCGATGGCGGCATTTGTTTTTGTAAGTAAAATGTCTTCGTTATTCTTCAATATACTTGAACATAGCAACGTGGGAGTAAATATAGTACCTAAATTCGAATGTGGTACTTGGGACACTTTTTCACTGGCCTCGATGTTTGTTTTTTTTCGTAACCCACTCTCCTATCAGCTCGTGGGCCACGAAAAAACAAACATCTCGGTTCATGAAAAAGTGTCCCTTGTACCACATTCTCATGAGGTACTATCTATTTACAGTATAGTCTGTAGTGAAATACTGGCATACAATGGAAGTATTAGTGCAGTGGTCCGGAGTAAATCCACTACATACTGGAGTGCTGATGGAGGAATAGGCGATTTGCTTAGCCACCATTTTGAATCTTGATTGGCATGTAATTATGGGACTTACAGTACAGTCTTAAATCTATAGAAAACATGCCTGTTCAGCACCAGATATGTATCAGTACTCTTATGTTTTATATATGTTTCCATAACACCAGTCCCCATATTTCCCCTCATGCATTTGATTAGCATAGATCATTTTCAGAAGCTAACATATTGGTGTAAACATTCTTGCAAATTTCAATAAAATTGTTGCAAAATATTTGTATTTGTATTTGTCAGATTTCATTAGAACAGACATGCGCATTGTACAGACATGTGCAGTGGCACATACAACTCCCCTATTAAGCAGTTAGATCCTGAGTTTATGGTCCAAACTTTACTCTAAGCCTGCTGGGAACAAGGCGAGGCGAATAGGTGGAGACTACAGGCTTAGAACACCCATAGACACACACTCATTCTATACCATTCTAATGCCTGCCAGCCCAACAAACGGGGACTAAACGGCACTTCTGGATCTTCTTATGTGCACCTGACCATCATCATAGTAACGTTACAAATCAATATTGCCTATGTCTGTCACAGTGCATTCCGGATAGATAGACAAAAATCTGATATACAAATATTTAGCAACATTTTTATTGAAAATTGCAAGAGTGTTTTCACCAATGTCATAGCTTGTTTAGATGATCAATGAAAACCAAATGCATGATGGGAAGGATGGAGGATTGTGTCATGGAAACATGTATAACATATGGATATTGACATTACAGTACTGATAAATATTCCATGCTGAGAATGTTGTCTATAGATTTTAGGCTGTACCATTAGTCCCATAATTCCATGCGAATCAAGATTCAAAATGGCGGCTATGCAAATCCCCAATTGTAGGTATGATTATGATATTATATGAAACATAACAGGGTTATTTTTCATGGACATACATGTATTAAGCTTCGGAGAGTTGCCTATATTTTTGCTGAGGATTTGAAATTGATATTCAAAGCTTGGTGTTAAATAGCTTTGAAATTTTGTAATAGTAATACAATTTATTCGTTCATCAAATCATACAGGCGTACACTGTTCTCCGAGTTTGATGACACTCTTTCCTTGGAGAGAAACACTTATAATTATGTAGTAATATTCAATACTCTAGGTCTCATTATATTTTATAATTGGTCTGCTGGGTATCAACTAAATACTAGGCACCAGGCTACTAATGGGGTACAACTACCACCTTTGCTGACTTAGGACCACACATTTAAGGTTAGGTTTAGGGTTATAGTTAGCATTGGTATCAATCCATGTATTCTATTCCACTTCACAAAACACATGAAAATACAGTGCATAATGGTAACAATGCTGTATTAGCATCCTGGCGCCTAGTATATAGATGCTACCTTGGTGCTGTTGATTAGTTCTGCAGAATAACAACAGAGGTCACTACTGTTTGCAGTACTACTAAAGCCATTGCTTTTATATCTGATCAATCTACATGATCAATGTAACTATTACCTATCAAGGGGCATTAAATATCCATCAAAATTAGATTTATAATGAATATCATGGTCAGGACAGAGGCAGAATCAGTGGGGAAGTGTCTTGGTCACCAACCAAACTACATGTATACATATTCTTGAGGTAAATCCAGTTATTCTTTTTTATTTCCAGGATCAAACATGATAAAATAAAAATACAATATGATCCAGATGTATATGTATCAATAATTGTCTTGTTTCTCTGCTGACAATTCAAATTTTAATCCAAAGTATGAGTAAAAGGGTCACCAACCGAACTTTATTGTATTATTCATATCTCCATCATTCTCAGAGATTAGTGAATCATATTTGGGTATTAACATAAGCATGTCCTACTATTAACATATTGTAGTGATCTTCGGACCCGATCCGCTCTGCTATGGTTAATAAAGGATTCACGACAAGGGAGGTACCTTTTGTACAATACTTTATTACCAACTTTGGGACAAGTTCCCCACGGCCTGTCCGTTTGGAGGTGGTCCGGCCACCTCTTGGTTTTACCACCAACACAAATATGGTGTCTTGTAGTTCAGTCGGATACAAGTTGTATACAAATGGCAGTAGAAGTAATAAATGTAAACTTGATATGTAGCACAGTACAATAGACTTCAGTTTGATGAACACATGAAAGATAACACACGGAAGAGTAAATATGCAATAAGAAGGAGAAACACACATAAAATCGTATATGTGGTCAAGAGGGCTAGTACTGCCCACTGGGCTAGTACAGGTGTACTAACCTCAGCGGACAGCACCGCCCAACAACATGAGTGGACATTACATGTCCCATACCTTTACACATATTATACCCCAGACCCACTACAATATGATGAAAACAGAAAGTTCTTGGTTTATACAAAATCTAGCTTTGGTGGGTAAACAGCTACTTGTCACCGACCGAACCCTAGCAAATGATACCCCCTAAAAATCTGAAAATGTAATATCTATGAACGTTATAATATGTTAATATTTCCTTTTTTCTATTTCATTTGCTACTAATTCTAACCTAAAAGTATCTTTCCTGGAAATTACCGAGTTCCGTTGTGCACAGAGGAGGTTTAAAGGCAAATGGGATGACCCGGAATAATGACAATATGGGTGACAATTTGGGCGAGATTGTAATAATAATATAAACCTATCAACCTGTAATAATACACATTAATGTTCCATAGCCACTTAAGGTTATCAATCGGACACTACACCAGCAAGTTAAATGGCCATATCAGCCTACTTTTAACATTTCTGTTGGGTAAAAGTCAGCACTGACTGGAGGTAGTCTGGTAAGCATGGTTCACCTCACTATTGCGAGGTTCCATCACTAGAGCCCCTTCCCTCACTCTTACCTCTCTCTCTTAAGCAGAACTAATGACCAGCTCCATATATAAGATACAATGACACCTAGAGTATTGAATATCAGCACAAAAGTACTTGTTAGATCTATATCCTACTGTTCACTAGTGTTGGAATCTGTTTGATATCATCTCACCAAAAATGATTGTATAGACTCGAAAGGAATTTTGGAGGAAGGACGTAGGTTTTATTCTGAACTGTACAAGGAAGAAGCAGTGAATTGCGACGACGTTGAATATTTTATGAGCACTAGAGTTAAAAGTGTCAGTGAGAGGGACAGACAATGGTTAGATCATCCTATTAGCGAACAAGAGCTAAGTATGGCTTTAGCTAGTATGAAAAATGGGAAGTCGCCAGGGTCTGATGGATTCAGTGTGGAATTCTACAAATTCTTTTGGGGGGAGTTAAAAGGGTTTTTTTATATGATGGTAAAGATGGTAGAGGGGGAGGGGAGAATGACGATGGACCAGAGAAAAGGAATAATCTCTGTCATTCCGAAGAAGAATGCGGACCTTAGATATATAAGCAACTGGCGTCCGATAACGTTGTTGAACGTTGATTATAAAATTGTGGCTAAGATGATTGGGAAGGAGAGAATTAATAAAGTGTTACCAACTATAATTGAGGAAGAACAGCATGGGTTTGTAAAGGACAAGTATATAGGGGAGGCGATAAGGAGAATTCAGGACAGTATCAGTTTTCTTAGTAAGAGAGGAGGAAAGGGCCTGGTGGTAGCCATTGATTTTAGAAAGGCTTACGATTTGGTGAACTGGGCATTTATTAAAGAAAGTTTTGAGAAATTTCAATTTCCTGCCTTTATAGTATCTTGGATACAGACTCTGCTTAATGAATCGAAGGTTGCGTTTGCTAATAATGGGTATCTGTCAGATTTTTTTCTGGGTCAAAAGGGGGGGAAAATAGGGGGATCCAGCTTCACCGGCTGTCTTTACTGTAGTAGCTGAGCTACTAGCTGCAAAGGTAAGAGAAGTACAAGAGATAGAAGGTATCATTCCTGGTCTAGATAATAGTAAAATAATACAATATGCAGATGATACAACTTTGCTGGTTAGGAATGAGAAGTCCTTATGTATTGCTTTAAAAATACTCAGTAGATTCGAGAGGGCAGCAGGCCTACAGATAAATGTAAATAAAACAAATGGCCTGAATATCGGTGAAATAGCCCTCACAAGTGATGAATGCAAAAATATAGAGTGGCGAGATGTAATTAATATACTGGGTATAAAGATTGTAAACCCAGAGAGTGGATTGAATGAGAATGATATTAATTTTAAAGATCTATTGTATAAAATGAGAGGTATTGTGGGTGTCTGGAGCCTGAGAGAACTGTCACTAAGAGGCAAGACGGTTGTGAACAATGTATTAATCTTGCCAATGATCCAGTATGTAATATAATGTATAAAAGTTGATACCAATATGATTAAAGAAATAGAGAAAATAACTAAAACTCTTATGTGGGGGAGTCGTCGCAGCAAAATAAGTATGGCTTTCCTGAAACAAAAAATTGAAGATGGTGGTCTAAAATTAAGGTGTGTTAAAGACATTATTAGCTCCAACAGAATGATGTGGATAGCAAGAGCCTTGAAAAATGAAAATGCTGCGTGGGTCCAGATTTTGGAAAAATTTCATGATATGGATGTAAATAAAATCCTTCTTGGCAGGAGTATGCCGAAAGAATACCTGAATACATTTTACCAAGATCTGTTTAAGATATGCAATAAACTATACTACAGAAGAGTACCTCAGTCGGCAGAGGAAGTTAAATCAGAGTTTCTGTATAATAATAAATATATACAGATAGGGAAGAAAAAGATAAGTAGACCCTGGTGGGAAATGGCTGGGATTAGAAGAGTCGGAGACATAGTTAAGCCTGATGGAAACATAATGTCTTGTGTAGAGATTAGAAATAAATATGGTATCCGATGGTCATTCTTGGACAGAGCCCAGATTGCAAGTGCCATCCCCAGGGTTTGGTTGGAAAAAGTTAGAGAACTAGGTGAGAACGAACAGCCAGAGAGTAATATAAGGTGTAAGCTGTTTGAAATTAGAGGAAAACCATTTAACATATATAGCATAAAATTAATAGTAGCGAAGTTTACAAGGAATTTGTGAAACTTGATGTTCCTAACTATGATAAGTTCCACCGGTGGGAAGAAGTGCTTGGTGAGAATGATATAGATATGGGAAGGAATTTGCTTAAAGATATATATGTTTTATAGCTGCCTATGGTAGCTCAGAGCCCCGTATACAATCTTTACAATACCGTTTGATCCACAACACCATATGCTGTAATGTTTATTTAAAAGCAATTAAGATCAAGGATAATGATATATGCTCTTTTTGTGAAGAGAGGGATGATTTATGCCATTTCTTTGTTACATGTCAACGAACCAGCGAATTTTGGACTAAGTTATGTGAAGAATTTAGCCGTAATGAAGTACTAAGACCTGTGATAGTAGGAGGTATTAACAAGTGTGATATACTGCTTGGTTTCTTAAAAAAGAAAAAGTATAGCTGGTTCTTAAATTGGATTGTGTAATGGCAAAGAATTATATTCATAGGCAGAAGTTGTTTTATGAGAATGACATTGTCTTCAGATCCTTTCTCAACGAGATCAAAATAAGGTATCGCTCTTTAAGGTACAATGCAGTGTTTGGTTTAAAAAGTAATAAGTGGGTGAAAAGAGTAGACAAATATGTGGGTCATATGTACAAATTATAATAATATTTTTACAAAGTGGCATGGATGTATAGTTATAAGGTAAAATGATGGGGTGTATTGAAAATATTTTTAATTGTCCTCTTACGAGAAAGTGTTTTTTGTATGTTAATGTGAGCAAGTTTTGTTAGATGCTCTGATGAAGTTAAAAGTTAAATTTAAAGAAGTGGAGGGAAAGAAAAACCCAAAAATCCAAAAAAAACCCATAGAAATAGGGTCAACGTAATAAAATGTCTTAGCATTGTATGAGCCCAGACGGCAGGTATGTTGGAATAAAACCCTTTAAAAACAAAAAAACAAAAAAAATGATTGTATCCCAAACTCATTGTTTTGTGAGTCACAGCTCATGTCCTGTAAGACATCACATGGGTGAAATCGCCAGAAAACACACAATAGGGGAGTTGCACGTGCCACTACCCCAGTAGCACACTTTTATTCCTAGAATGTTCCCTCAATGTTTGGTTGTTTGTTAGCTTAATGTTTGAAAGTGAAAATTTATTGGATGTTCTAGGAACATGTGTTAGGGGAACGTTCCTATCTAACATTAATACAACGTTTGACATTTATGTTCCACTTATGTTGTTTACCAAACGTTCTTCCACTGTTTTTCCATAACGCTACTGGAACATACTTCTGTAACATTACCCTAACAGTAGAAGAAGATGTTAGGAGGACATTTCTATCTAACATAGAATAAACGTTTTATTTATTTTTTTTTATTGCGATTTCAGGCCAAGACATATATTCCCACAATTTTTGTCTCTTCACACTAGCATACTGTTCATTTTTCAAACACCCCTACAACATTCTCTTTATGTTGTACATGACAGCCCCCCACCACTCCCAGTCTTTTATTTACTCTCATAAAATCATCATTTCATCATTTTGTTTCGTCATTTTCCTGTTGATGTACTTCTTCATACCAACTTCTGCAAAGAATAAAATACAGCTATATTCAGTGCAATGCATCCACAGTTAAATATTACAATTTAATAGGTATATATTCATAAGTGAGATACTATATAACTTATTATGTCATATACTACATTAGGATGATAGACATCCATAATGAGAATAATAATTCCTGATTACTACGGCAGAATTCCTGGTCCCCACAATCCCTACACATAGTGATATGCATGCACGAAATAGGGGTCTGTTTTGGGAACTTTGTCATTGAATACCTAAAAATTAAGGGGGTCTTTTTCCTGGGAGGATCTTAAATGGTGTGCTGAGGAGTGAGTGAGAAAAGTCTGTCTTAGACATCTAGGCTAGGAAATGTCATGACGGAGGAAATGTATATACTGCATGGTCTTGGTCATTTGATATCGCTCAGAACGGACACAAAGTATTAGGCCTATAACTGCTCTTTAAACACAGGAAGCTGCAACGGATTCTGTCCTGTCTCCATGTGGGTCGGCCACTTTTGTAATATAACTAGAGTGAGTTTTGGGATTAGATCATTAGTGGAATTAGGAACATTTATATATATTCAGGGTTTTTGGAGTTTCACCATTTGTTGGGAGGTTTTGATTCCAAGTCAGGAGGTTGGGAGAAGCTGCAAAACTGTCTGAGAAATCGGGAGATATACAACACATGGATATAATTTGTGCACCCATATATTACAAATGTTTGCTACTTCATCAATTAAGTGCATTATTACCCTAATAATAATGCATGTACAGTGATACAAAACTTACCTATAGCTACCTTTTTATTTTACTTTCCTCCAATGTATCCACTCCAGTCCAGTGCGTTTCTAGTTGTTCAGGTGTTTCAACTATAGGAAAGTTTCTCTTTGCTGCTAAAACATAAATCAAGATTTTTCAACCATGTAGATGAATGCTTAGAGAAATGATATATAATATACATCAGGAAATTATAGAAGTTTTCATTTACTCCTAGCTTCTACCATTGTACTCATTTCCATCAACATGACGCTAAACCCATAATTGTTTATCCCAAATTTCATGGTAATGAATTTAGTGAAAATAGAAAGTGATGCCAGCCAGTATAAATGACAGCGGCCTTTATAATACTCACATTAATCTTGAACAAGGTTAAATAAAGGAGTGATAAGTCCTGATCTTTCTGGCATGCTTACTAGCAACGGGATGCTGGACACAGAGTTGTTCACGCTTTGCTGGAGGTTGTAAGAATGTTCAAATCGAGGGGGTTGCTTGACCAACGGTCACTTCCTGGAGCGGAAAATCCCCACTGGTGGCGCCCTCTAACACCCAGGGTAGTATACTACTGTCTATTGATAGGAACAATTCTGCTAGGGTGCTATACCCAACACTCTTCTTCAGTATTATCAATATTATCAATAAATCGCCGTCATATTAAAAAGGATGACATCAGGCATTTAAAATTATTTTTTCACTGATGAAAAGGTGTCGTTTACAGTGATATCTAAGATTATATAATTTGCCTTAATTGATAAAAGAAATTGCATAATACTGCAAGCGTGTTTTATTGTGTTTTATTATGTTTTACTTTGTTTTATTTTGCTTTAGACCTGGATTTTATCCAGAGGCCGGATTAACAATTTTGTCTAATTCATATATGTAAAAACTTTAACAGAATAAAGTATTCTTCAATTCAATTCAAGCCGACTGAATTGATTCTGTGACTCATTCTTCTGTGACACATCACATAGGCATAATCGTCATGCCGAAGCTTGAAGCACAGTTTATTACATATATGTTGTTAATTATTTGTACAACATAACTAATGTACAAAATACCCTGGAAACACTTTCCAAGAGTCTTAGCAAAATCTCTCTCCCCGTCCCCTCTCCCCTCTCTAACTGGTCCATGGTTTATAGTTCTTATTTGTTTTTCATACAAGAAGTATTATAGAGTTAGTAACGAACGAAACAAAATATATTATTTGAGAACGTAAATTTGAAAATGGTCCTTGGATGTCTGAGAATTACTGTTTGCAAGACATACATCTGATAATGTTAGCAGAAAGTTTGCAAAACTGTGTTCCAGGAGCATTCAAACCAATATTATGTTAAAGTTACACCAGGAACCGTAGGATAACATATTTTCATGTAATGTTTGTGTAATGTTCACACATTAATGTTTGGGGAACACAGTTTATTGAAACGTTCCTATACTGTATGGGAATTACTGTTCCTTGAACATTTATATCAGACTGTTAGTTGAATGTTAGCTAAAAACTTTCCAGGAACATAAAATCCTAACACTCCTAGGATGTTTTGCTAAAAACATTTGCTTGATGTTTTCTACATGTTTCCTACAAACTAACACAAGAGGAACACGATCCCAATGTTCCCCAAATGTTGTGTGCTACTGGGGTACACATGTCTATTGCAGTACATGCTGGGATGTACAATAAGGGAGTTGCACGTGCCACTGTACATGTCTGTTGCAGTGCATGCTGGGATGTACAATAAGGGAGTTGCACATGCCACTACACATGTCTATTGCAGTGCATGCTGGGATGTACAATAGGAGAGTTGCACATGCCACTACACATGTCTATTGCAGTGCATGCTGGGATGTACAATAGGGGAGTTGCACATGCCACTACACATGTCTATTGCAGTGCATGCTGGGATGTACAATAGGGGAGTTGCACATGCCACTACACATGTCTATTGCAGTGCATGCTGGGATGTACAATAGGGGAGTTGCATGTGCCACTGTACATGTATGTTACAGTACATGCTGGGATGTACAATAGGGGAGTTGCACATGCCACAGTGGCACATGTCTAATGCAGTGCATGCTGGGATGTACAATAAGGGAGTTGCATGTGCCACTACACATGTCTATTGCAGTGCATGCTGGGATGTACAATAGGGGAGTTGCATGTGCCACTGTACATGTCTGTTACAGTGCATGCTGGGATGTACAATAGGGGAGTTGCACGTGCCACTGCACATGTCTATTGCAGTGCATACTTGGATGGATTCAGCTCAAATCTGGCATACATATATATAGCAACAATTTCATAGAAAAATGCTGGGATCTGTTCAACAAAATCATAGCTTATGAAAAGGATCTATGAAAACCAAATGTATGATGGGAAAGATGGCGACATGTGTTATGGAAATGTATTACATGCGTACATGATTTCAATGACATCATACAGGGGTGCAATATGAAAAGTCAAATCGCATACCAATGTGATACGGGTTGTCATGGAAGCGTGTGACCCAAATAACGTAATTTGATTGGTTCATGATGTCATGCTCTCCGCGACTGAAGCGTAGCACTGCCTTGCAGGTTTCGAAAGTTTTCAGACAAGTTTTCAGATAAGTTGTCAAGAAAAATGGTATTAAGAAGGTAAATATAACAAATCAATTGATTAATATGTATGTAATAAATATCTAATGGCCCTCTGTTTGTTTTCAAATTGATCTCAACATCGGGTCAAATCACACTCCACCATTTTGGATGTTGTGCGATTTGACCCTCTGTCTCGATCAATTTGAAACCTCCATCGGGCAATTAGATATAAATGTATTGACATTAGTACATTGATAAATATTACATGCAGAACATGACATGCTTTTATAGATTTTAGACTGAACCAGTACTTCCATAATTTCATGTGAATCAAGATTCAAAATGGCGGCTATGCAAATCCCCTATTGACCTTTGCCAATCCTCTCAAATAATCAAGGTTTAAGACGAACATAAAATTAAAAAAAAAGTTGAACATAACTAAGCAGGATTTTTTAAAATCAACTAAATAGCAAATAAATATTATATTAAATAAGATAGAGTTTCTTACAAATGAAAACCGGTACGTCAGTTTGTATTTCAAATACCAAATCTATTCAGATATACATAGCATTGGCCACATTTAGGTCCAATTTTGCAGAATTTACTACATGAGAAGAGCATTTTATGAAAATCTGACCCAAATACAGGCAATAACTGTATACATGTATACTGTGCAATTATTCCACAATATGGGTCCATGTGTTGTATGCAATGAGGCGTATATTTACTGTTGTACATCAGGTGTGTATGTGAGCAGTGGTGTATATAATGCACCACATGTAGTCTACACTCTGCCACACATGCACTAAATTTGGTTAAAATTATAGAGTGTTAATTATGCTGAAAATTGATAACAACTTGGTATATGTGGTGCATTTGGTATTTTATTGAGTAATTAGATCTGGTAGGTTGTTCTGTATTTTGAACCTGCGTTAGTCTCAAATTTGTGATATTTGGGAGGATTTGTGAAGGAGTGCTGACTTGACCCATGTAAGACCAGGACTTTCTCCTCTAGCTGTACTCAAGGTTACACTGTGCTGCTCTACACTACACCATGAGGGTAGGTCTCTCATCTCTTATTCATGATTGGGATGTGTTGCAGGAAAATAAGACATAAGTCACAATTTCTTTTAAAGATCTCTTTGTAGGCATTTATACAATTTATAGGCATTATGTACAAGTTTTTAACCAGAGGTGTTATGGACGACAGGCGAGAAGGAAGTGCCTGTGGACGGTGGGATATTATTGTAGTGACCGTGGGAGTGACCAGGGGGCGCCACCAATGCTTCATATAGCTTCCTGCAACATTCATGTAGCCCCAAATAATTATGAAGATAATTAAATATAGAATATAATATATAAGTCAAGCTTGGGCGACGACAATTTTTATTTTAATAAATTGTTGAAAAGTTATACAATAATAAGAAATAATTATTTTAAAGGTATGAATTAATTATGAATATTATACCTAGGTCGCCAAACCCCAAGCTTGAATGAAGTTTAGAATTTGTAGAAATATTGAAAGTTTTTGTTGACAGCCGAGGGCTGTTAATAGTTAGATAATTATGAGAAACAGTGAGGTATGATGTTTATATTAATAAGAGTGTTTATAAGAGTCCATTGAAGTTGTTTAGATATATATTGAATTTTTATTCATGGTTTGTCAACAGTTACATAATCATGAAATGGGCGTACAATTCTACAGAGTAGGTCTTCCACTGAGTCCAAAAATAAATAAAATAAAATATCTTACATGTTTCGAGATTTACATATACAATTATATTATTATTTTATATTATTATATTATACATATGTAGTGAATCGGACTACTGTAGAGTATCTGTGTCGCAGGTTCGTTTCCCTTGGCGTATCCGAAGCTTATCAATCGAGAGTTACATAGAACAAAAGGAACAAAGGCAGGCGCTACCTGTTCACTTGGGTTTTATTGTGAGGTTTCGGAACTGGCATCAGTTCGCATCAGACCTGACTGGACTGTGGACTTCGGATTACCTGGCCAGCCAGGTAACCCTCATCCAAAGGTGTCCATCAGACATATACATCAACAGTCAACAATTCACAATGAGTGGTTTAAGTAACACTATCCACACTGAGAGGTTTATCATGGCCTCTACAGCTTACATTAAATGGTAGAAACCCAGGTCGTGGTTACTATCGACCAACAGCTGGCTGCTGTTAAATATATAAAAGGCGACAGGCAAAACATATGATTTAGACTAAAAAGTCCCGCGGACCAGTAGTGACCACTGGGGAGGTTCGGACGAACTAACCCTCAGCGGCCACCTACACCCAATATCACCACAATACCCCCTTTTTTCTTTTAAGAGTTTGAAAAGAAAAATCTTAAAAACTCGACAGGGTAAGAAAAAGTAAAAGTCTACAAGTAGGAGCATATAGTGTGTCCTCTCTACAATGAACAAATAAATCAATCTTATGAAAACTTCAGGAATCGACAAATAGGAGCATTCTGTGTCCTAACTAATGTGAACAATTATCCGAAGTAAGAAAGAAAATTTATGAAAAACCTTTTCACGTTTGACAGGCAGGAGCATATAGTGTCCTCACTAACAAGCAAACAATTCGTTCTACAGAACTTATTTTATGCAAAAGGTTATCACTTTCATTATTGTAGACTTCACGTAAATGTCGGCGCCACACACCAGGGTCATGATCCGAGGATCCAGGGCATCCGAACAGCATCCGAGGTGGTTAAATCAGGTCGAAGGGCGGTCCAGTCATCATCGTCCATGCGTTTCCTCCGATTAGTTACCATTGCCATCGTCGTCTTTCGGTCCTTCGGGCGAGTCCTTTGCAGAAGGTCTGTCCGGAGTATCGAACATACTTCCGAACATACCTTGCTCGGGAGGCGCCCGGCCCAACGCAGCCGAAGCCACAGTTCTCTGAGGCTGGGGTGGCTCACGTTGGGACTTCATTTGGTCCAGGAGACTGGTGAGGAAATGGATTTGTTGGTCGTTAACCTCCAACATCCCACCAGCTCGACTGGACACCACGGTCAAACCAGGAGTCTCGCCCGAGCCTGAAGAAGGCAAGGCTTGAGCTTCCTCAACTGGTTTGGCAGGGAGAGAGGTCGGCTTTCCACCCAGGGAACTTTCCGACCTGCTCACACCTTGATTGGACTCGTCCGAATCATCCAAAAGCAAGCCCTGGAGTCTGGTATTCTCCTCCAAGAGCTTCAGGATGCGTTGTTCCTTCTCCTGATTGGATGCCTTCAGAGTCCGGATGAGGAGAGCCTGCTGACTGATGGTTTCCTTCAGCGTGCCTACCTCATCCACCTTCGCCCTCACCGCCTGAAGCTTTTTCAGAGGAGTCACAAGAGCGGCCACGGTCACTTTGACCTGCCTCTTGGCATCCTCTGCAGCTACTTGCAGGGCTTTCAACGCCTGGTTCACGCCGGTCTCTGATGTTTCCACCAGAGCAGCGGTCTCCAAAGCACAAGGCAGTTCGGCCAGAGTTGTGTCCACCCATTTCTGGGCCTTCCTCGAACGTCTGCTCCTCTTAGCGGGAGGAGCAGTCAACTCAGCTGCCTTCGACTGGCTCTCAGTCCTCGGACGCTTGGAGGCTGCGGCCTTCGAGCTAGTACTAGCACTTGACTTGTCCGAAGTCGCTGTGCTAGACTTTACCGGGGTCTGAGTCGGTTTGGATTTCCCAGTACCAGTTCTGGGGACATCCACCTCACCAGCCTTTCGAAGGGTCCTGAGATGGGTCATCGAAAGATGAGTGGTCCGAATGAAAGCTCCGAAGGGCTTCCATTCAGGCTTCACTTTCGCCGCCTTCTCTATCGCCTTCGGCCTTCCCTGGTTGTGCAACAGCTCCTCCCCATTCATGATGTGGCTGACCAACTCCGATTTCCTGTCAAGCTGCTGCTGACAGTTCTCGTAGGGGCAGACCCACACTTCTGTCTGAGGGGTGTGAACCTCGCACAGGTGTCTGAAAAATCTTTCTCGGGTGGAGAAAGCTCGGACACCTGAAGCATTGAGCTTCACTCGTCTACACACCAGGTACGGACAACGAAATCCAGGCTCCCACAGAGTTGGTACCAGTCGGAGCTTCTCACTGGTACCAGGCTCCATTTTACCCGCCTTACACAGCCCCGGGTAGAGACAGGATTCATACCGAAGCATGAGTCCATGGTCATCTTCAGAGTCGGACTCTGTGGCCATCAGATGACGTGAGCCTGGCCGATCGTGCTTCGGGTTCAGCGGGACAACATCAGTGGCCTTGTCCAGCTCTGCATTGAACTTAGTCAATGAGCCTGCGTGCGCCAACTGATCCTCCCTCACCTTAGCACGATGCACATGGACCTTTTTCAGCTTCCGGAACTTCAACTTAGTAGTTCCAGTCGCTGGGGCAGGTGCCTTGCCTTTGGAGTTCGACTTGGGGTCCGAACTCCGGGGCTTCCGAACTGGACGGGCAGAAGACCGGGTGCTCTTGGCCGGTGAATCCATGAGCTCCACAGTCACTGCCGCCGAGGAATCAGCAGGATCTGGAGATAGAGTCCGCGGGGACTCGACCATCTCTCCATCCTTCATCCTCGGCCTGTCCTGCTTTCTGGGGGATCTAGGCTTCTGCTTAGAGGTACCAGCCGAAGGTACAGTCTTAGCTTCGGGAGTCTCGGACTCAACCTCAGCCATGTCTGTCACCATCGCCGCATCCTCTTCAGCAGCTGCTAACCTAGCATCCTCGGCCTCCATAATTGCGCCCCAGCAAGTTACGGTGCCGGTCCCAGAGCCACCTGCGTCAGGCTGACCCATGCCAGCAAGGATCCGAGACCCTTCCAAGACCTTAGCCTCCTCGTCCGACAATACCTCGCAGTCCGAACCGTCCAGATCCATCTCTAGATCAGACTCGGACAGCTTGGCGTTGAGGGAATCAGCCAACTGGTCCTCGGTCATGTTCTCGAATTCACCTGAAGTCGACATCACTATTCAATCGGTACCTGAAAGTATAATGATGGTATGGGTAGAAACGAGTACAGAAAATACCTGTTATTTGCTGCAGATGGACGTTCGGACTCCTCTCGGACACGCTTCGGCTGTGGCTGACAGCTACTACACACATAGAGCGTAGTGGTATCGAGAAATCCAAACCTTCACTACTCGAATATACCCACGCTTTAGGCACAGTGAATTGGTTGATTACTTCCAAAACACAAAGACTGAACGTTTATTGGTATACCAGCAGCGGATACGCTGTTCAAGTTTAGTTTAGCACCTTCGGATAGTAACGTTCATTCATTCCTACACCAATGGCGAAAACAACATGGCCGCTATAGGTCCCACGCCAGCCCGCGCATTATCAATGTGTCCCAAACACAGTTAATATACGACCCACAGCATTCATGCAACTTGACTACTCGAGCAAAGGGACTACAAACACAGGGCAATATATTTCACAAGGATCATCACTTGATAAAACTTACTGCAGTGTTCTCTTTCTAAGAGGTAGTCTCGGTGCTTTGCTTCGCGGAAGCAGGAAGTAGACTGACTGAAACGGTAAAACACCAGCGTATTTAACCACTGCAACGCCCGAGTTGCATTCAGTCGCCGCACTACTGCAGCGCCAATTTTCTTCCCGCGCTCACCTTCTGAGCCTGAAAATAGCTATTGGGCGCGTGTTCCCACTCAGCTATTCGGGACTCTGCTGAGACGATGCAGAGGTGTAATCATTCTCCGATTTCCTCAAAACCCACCCCAGGCGTAGGCAACACTCTATTCCTTATAAATAGATTCCGATGCTTCACTGAAGTCCGTGGCCACTGAAGACGTTTTGGATTTTCAGATCAACATACAAGCGGTACCCAGGGTAAGGTTAAGTACTTTCCGAGACTCATGTTCGTCTCCCAGTCACAAATGGAATTAACTGAATAAAGTCCATTTTTACTGCTTATCAATAGGGGACAGGGCGGTTCTCAGTTCGGTCCACCACCCGTCTGACTTCTCGTTGTGTGATTTTTTAGTTTTGGGTAGAAATCAGTTCGGAGATTCCTACCCTCGGACCAGTACCACAATTAGCTCATTTGCAACCGAACTGGGGCCTTTCGTACACGTTTAGCCCTTGCCATGCCAGGAGAAGAAGGATCTGGTGGTTTTGCGAAAACCACAGCTCCCTTCCTTGGTCTACCTGGTCGTTTCTTCGGCTGCACTGGAGGTACAGGAGCAGCTTTGACCAGCTGTTTCCTAGGCCTTCCGCGCTTCCTACTCAAAACGACCGGGGGCGCCACCGGCTGGTCGGACGTATCTGTGCGAACCTTCGGCCTCCCGCGCTTCTTCGGACAGACCGTAGCTACCTTAGACTTCTCATATGATAAAGCCTTTCCTGGACCCAAAAGCCCAGGCGGGGTAGCCGTAAGTCCCGAGTCTGCTAAGGAACTGTCAGGTTTGGCAACAGATTTCCCTTGTCTACCCCCTCTTTTCTTTAGAGGCAGAGATTTACTGGAGGTTTCCTTGGAACTACCCTTTCGGATCTTCCTAGGTCTACCTCTCGGCTTGGCGCCTACAGTAATTTTCTCTTTCTCTACCTTCTTAGGACAATCTTTCCCTGGCACCACTCTCCCAGCCTCTAGTCTAAAGATTTCCATACCAGCCTGTTCCTGCCTTCGGAATTCTGGAGCCCGATCCAAGTTAACAGCTTGAATCGGCCCATTTTCATCGAAAGCCGGCTTCAGATAGTCGATATGGTATCGCATTAGACCTTCGGCTGTCTCCAGCTCACAGGTGGTACCTCCTATGAACCTTCTGATCTTATAAGGCCCGTCCCACTTGGGTCCGAGCTTCTTATTCGCTTTGGGGGGACAGAATCGGTACACCACCTCCCCCGCCTCAAAACTGGGGGGCCTAGAACGTTTGTTATAATCCCTAATCTGGTGAACGGCAGATATTCCGAGATTATCCCGCACATACTGGTGTCCCTTTCTCATCCACTGTTTCAGGTTCTCAACAAAAGCAACCTTGCAAGGGAAATCAAGACTTCCTCTTTCAACTCCATGAACAATGTCCATGGGCGTTACCAACTCTTCTCCGAAGACTACTGAATTTGGTGTGCATAAAGTAGCAGCATGTACTGTCCCTCTATATGCATGAGCAATGCAAGGGGTCAGCATATCCCAATCTACTTCGTCCGAATCAGTCATACAAGACAGCTGTTCCACAAGAACTCTATTAAGCCTCTCGGACTGCCCATTACTCATAGGCCTGTATGGGAGGGTAATTAGCTTCTCGATTCCCAGCATGTCAAGTAGACATCTCAAGAGTTTAGACCGAAATTCAGGAGCTCCATCTGTCTGCAATGACACAGGACATCCGAATCTCAAGATCCATTCTCGAAAAAGAACTTCTGCACAGCTTTCAGCGGTGTGATCGGCCATGGGGTAGGCTTCGGCCCATTTAGAGAAATGGTCTACTACAACCATAATATAGCTGTTGCCTCTAGGGGTACTCCGAAGAGGCCCTAGAATATCCAACGATATTCGGTTCCATCTACCACCATGTTTTTCTTTCTTAAGATAAGAAATCCCACCACCACCTCTAGTCTTCCTCATATTACATTCCGGGCAAGCTCGTACCCACCGCCTCAGATCATAATTCATACCAGGCCAAAAATATCTCATCTTTGCTGACCAGACATTCTTGAAGGTTCCGAAATGACCCGCAGTTTTGGCACCATGTATGCCCTGGAAGATCTCTTTCCTCATGGAAACAGGGACAATTTTCCTCCAGTATTTCTTTCCGGTGGCTAGTCTTGTCCACCCCAGACATAGCACACCATCTCTGACCTCCATACTACCAAGATGTCTGACAAATGTCCGAAACTCATTAGACTCACCAGCAAGATTTTCTCTGCTAGGAATCGGCACAGTTCCATCCAACATTTTCAGCAACCTTTTTACAAGTGGGTCGGCTTGCTGAGCTTCTTGCAACACGTTTCGTTGAGTCCCTAAGGAAACTTCGTTAGTGGCAATAACAGCATCATGCGCACCGCAATCTAGGCAGTCTGGTCTTCCACATTTTCTGGTTGGTAAGCGCGACAACGCATCAGCATTTTCATGCTGTTTACCAGCCCGATGCAAAATCATGCTCTGATCCAGCCCGAATTCCTGTAAGGTGAGTAGCCAACGAGCTAACATATCGGTCGGATCCTTGAAATTGAGCAGCCAACGCAAGGAGGCGTGATCTGTCCGAACGATAAAATCCTTATTACCAAGCAAGTAATGTCGGAATTTTTGCAGGTAGGTCAGAACGGCAAGCAGCTCACGTTTTGTCGCACAATAGTTTCTCTGTGGCTTAGATAAACTATGGCTTGCAAAACACAGAACCACCTCCCTTCCTTCCTGGACCTGAGACAGAATTCCCGCCATGCCAAAACTACTTGCATCCGTATCAAGGATAAACTTACCCGAAGGTTGAGGATATCCGAGAGTAGGAGAAGAGATTAGCAAATTTTTGCATGTATCGAATGCATCTTGGCAACGAGGAGTCCACTCTATGGGTTTAGCATATCGTTTATCCTTGCCTGCCGCGGTTACAACGTCCTGCAAGGGAATCACTAATTTACCGAAATCTTTCATAAAATCTCGGTAATAGGAGGCGAATCCAATGAATTGCCTTACTTCCCTAGCATTCGTGGGGATTGGCCAGTCCTTGACTTTCTGGATCTTCTTCGGATCCGCCGAAATGCCATGGCCTGACACAATCCGACCCAAGTATTCCACTTTCTTGCGGAAAAATTCACATTTCTTGGGTTTCAAACGAAGACCATAATCCCGTATACGCTCAAGGACGAGTCTCAGGTTATCTAGGCACTCTTCGAGAGTTTTCCCAAAAACCACGATATCATCCAGATAGACCAGACATGATTTCCAACGAAGGCCATCCAACATCTGATCCATCATGCGTTGGAAGGTAGCGGGGGCATTACACAATCCGAAGGCCATAACCTTGAATTGAAATAACCCTACACTGGATAAGAATGCAGTTTTCGACTTGCTATCTTCATCCATCGCCACCTGCCAGTACCCACTCTCAAGATCTAAAGTACAGAACCACTGGTTACCACCAAGTGATTCTATGCACTCATCGATCCGAGGTAGTGGAAAGCTATCCTTTATAGTGACAGAGTTTAGCTGACGATAGTCAACGCAAAAACGCTGTGTGCCATCCTTCTTGGCCACCATGACAATAGGAGCACCCCAGGGGCTACTGCTATGTTCAATCCGGCCCTCTCTATACATTTTCCAAATCTCTGCCTCTGCCTTGTCTCTCTTCGCCACAGGAATACGCCGGTATGCTTGTTTGATCGGACAAGCATCTCCAGTGTCTATCACATGGCGAACTTTATCAGTACAACCAAGGGCTTTGCCACCTGGAAGAGAGAAACAATCTCGGAATTCTTCCAGCAAAGACAGAGCAACGTTCTTCTCGTTTCTCTCGGACAGATCCGAATCATTGACCAGCTTTTTCAGCGGGCACTCTGCACTCGGTGGTACCAAGATGTCGGGAGCTATCAGATCATCATCCGCCACGGGCGATTCTGTAACCTGTATAGAATTAATGATTGCCTCTCTGATAATATTGCTACCGTCATCCTCAGACAAAGCGGAGTCCTCTGCCACAAGAGTAACCCTACTTAATCTGCCCACCATCCTTCGTTTGCCAATTTTCATTGGGCGATCGGACGGATTGCTGAAGGCTACCAAAGCGGTTGAACCTCCACCTGAAACATATGTATTCAGGCTCCCTAAGGCGAAGTCTTCTAGCAATCCTTGGTCTGGCTCGAACATCCAAGCATCCGATGCGTCTGAGCCACTATCAAAGTCCAATTCTGCGAGTGTAATAGATTTGGGCTCCATGATCACCGCTTTCCTAAGTGTCACAGCTATTCCAATATCTACTTCGTTCACAGTCATGGTCTTTATAGAGGAAAATTCTTCACCTTCGGACTTCTTTTTCCACTGTTTACATACAGTAGAATGTCCGAAGTTTTCCAAATAAAACACTCCTGACCAATCCAAACAACAACGGTGCACATAGTAAAAATCTGCACCTAATATCCCGTCTTCAGGGCCCTTCAGACCGCTGACTACCAGACATGTCATCATGTAAGTCCGACCCGACACTTCATATGGACAGAGCACGCTCCCATATGTAGTTATAGGCGTTCCATTACCCATCGAGCACGCCATACGCACCGAAATCATAGGCGGCGCATGTGGAAGGGATTCGTAGAAATCCTTGGTAATCAAACTCGTCGTCGCGCCTGGATCTACCAAGAAATAACCACTCCTCCCACCTATGCCTACAGGGGCATACCATCTCTCCCTCACCAGTAATTTGGAAGGAATCTCCAGAGTTTCCAGCTGTTGAACAGAAACTTTCTGAATCCGAGCAGACTTCTCTTGGCCTTTTTCTACCAAGACAACCTGACCTGACTCAGCTTGGTACTCGGCCTGTCCCCAACGCACGCCAGGGCTCTTGTCCGAGCATCCCTGAATCTTTTCAGGAAGAAAATCACCGTCCGGCAACGGCCTAGGACCTCCAGCTATCAGATCGGGTAGCTTCTTGTCGTTAAGCTTTAACCCTATCTTACACACCGGTGCCTGGGCTGATTTCCCAGTTTCTAGACTACTACCAAGATCCTCGCGGACTGTGGTACTAAGAAGCGTGTTGTCCGAGGCTCCCGTATCGCTTACTACAGGAGCCGAACCTAGTTTTCCGAAGCCGGCTTCCCTCCGGGAGCGCTTTGCTTCTTCACAAGTTCGAGTAGAGCTTTTTTAGTGGGGCAAGCCGAGGCGAAATGCCCCTCCTCACCACAAAAATAGCATTTTCGAACTTGCCAGGTTCTTTTCTCTCTACCCCCAGCAGACTTCTTATACTGCTGGGTTGAGGAATTCAACTTTCCTTGCTTTTCCTGCCATGTTTGGAAAGCTTGCACTATCGCATTGCCGGGATCGTCGGACTGATCATCATCGTCGGACTCCTGCAACGCCAGTGCCTGGCTAACCTGTACCATGGCCTTTTCTTTGGCACTTGCCTTCTTGCTCTTCCCCAACTGGGAACCTTCGGCTGCCGCTCCCTCCAATGGGATAGCAACAGCCAACGGACCTATAGCAGCAGATTGCAAGACAGCAGCGTTCGCGAAATCCATATGACAACTCTCCCACACCTCAGCCCAGTGAATTGCTTGGAGAAGGTCAAACGGCTGTTTGAGCTTCACCCACGCAGCTTTCTCCTGGTTGATCAAGCCTTTCAAGAAGACTCTCAAGCAGAGGGTGCAAAGAGTATTATCCAGATTAATTCCGAAAGCATGTCTAGCACGTTTGGCTACCTCATTGGCAAACATACGGCTCGGCTGCTTAGGGGTTTGTCTGCAGTTATAGAATTCGGACTGCTTCTTTTCAAGAGAATGCTCACCGAAGTTGGCATCCATATGGTCTACAAAACCAATAAGATCCAAACCTGGGGGCAAATCTCCCATCTCGCCTAGCTGACGACGGCAGCTACACTTAAGCTGCATAAGGAACTGTTCCGGAGTCCAATTATGCGCTTCGGCTAGCACTTTCATCTCTCCGAGATGTGTCCGCCAGGAATCCTTAGGATCCCAGTTTCGTATAATCGCCGGTTTAGGGGCATGATTAACGTTCGTTGCCACAAACTGATACCTGAAGGTGAGTTCGGCGCCTATAGCGCCTTCATACTTCAGGCCCTGCACCACTGACTTATCCCGAAAGTAATTTGATACTTGGTTAGTCATATGTCGCATGGGAGAATTGTCAATCGCATGAACGCCAGGTATTTGGATTCCAGAAGCATCTGGCAACCCTCCGACTGTAGTCCATTGCCGACCAGCATTTCTCACATATTGACTATTGTCAACATGACCACGCACATACGTTGTGGAAGCAGTTGGTCTCTTAATGCTGGAGTGCGCTCCAACATAAGGCCTACCCCCTCCCCCTCCGTGAAGAGGAGACGAGGCAGTGAATGTCACCGTATCTTTTTGCCTAGGTGTCCTGGATCCTCCACGTGGAGGAGAAGCTTGCTGGGTTTGGTTAGGCTGATTAGAACCCGCTACACGCCCTCCGCTGGAAGTAGCATGTTGCTCAGGTTCG
The DNA here is from genome assembly GCA_942159475.1 of Sthenelais limicola. Lineage (NCBI taxonomy): Eukaryota > Metazoa > Annelida > Polychaeta > Phyllodocida > Sigalionidae > Sthenelais > Sthenelais limicola. Next base: position 884,049 of record OW804094.1, on the reverse strand, counting down.
CCTGCAGCCTGTCCACCAACCGCTTCGGACAACTTTAGACGCTCGGGCACGGGTGTCCGAGCAGCCTTTTCTTCACAAAAATGCCTCGGAGTGAGGAGGATGTATGATCCACCACCTTCCTTAGGATATGTAGGTCTCTCTACGCCTAATGGCGGAGAAACTCCTCCTATCCTAGGGGGCGAACCATAAAGATCCGTATCCTCAACATCCGAAGAATCATCCAACATGTTCTTCATTCGTGACATGTCATCCACCCTGGCTACCTCATTCCGCAATTTTTCATTCTCTACACGAAGCTGACGTGTAGTGGCATGGCAGTCATCGGTTACTTGAACCAACGTGCTCTGGAGGTCTCGATTCTGCTCTATGAGCTGATCAATAGTTCCACGAGCATCGTGCATTGACTGTCCTTGCACAGAATAGGCATGGCGCCAGGAGGCCACTTCAGTCCTCAACTGCTCTTTCTCTTCCTCCTCAAAAGAATCCGCTATCACAGGATTCCTTCGAAACTCAGTCCATTGACCTCCAGCAGCGGCAACAGGCTGTAGAGTCAACTTCGGACTGGTCACTTTTACCTTCGGATTAGTTTTCTTTGCACCAGAGCCAGGAGTAGGTTTGCGATAACCCTTCATACCAGCTGGTGAAATGCGCAGGCCAACTTGGGCCGCTGCATCCGCCACCTGGACTCCATTTGCATTGGCAGCCATCTCAAAGATTTACCAAAATCTTTAGCAAAGTTTAAAACTATAAGCCCAACACTCAATCGATAAGACAGAAAGCCAAGTTTGGTCACGGCACCAATTGTAGTGAATCGGACTACTGTAGAGTATCTGTGTCGCAGGTTCGTTTCCCTTGGCGTATCCGAAGCTTATCAATCGAGAGTTACATAGAACAAAAGGAACAAAGGCAGGCGCTACCTGTTCACTTGGGTTTTATTGTGAGGTTTCGGAACTGGCATCAGTTCGCATCAGACCTGACTGGACTGTGGACTTCGGATTACCTGGCCAGCCAGGTAACCCTCATCCAAAGGTGTCCATCAGACATATACATCAACAGTCAACAATTCACAATGAGTGGTTTAAGTAACACTATCCACACTGAGAGGTTTATCATGGCCTCTACAGCTTACATTAAATGGTAGAAACCCAGGTCGTGGTTACTATCGACCAACAGCTGGCTGCTGTTAAATATATAAAAGGCGACAGGCAAAACATATGATTTAGACTAAAAAGTCCCGCGGACCAGTAGTGACCACTGGGGAGGTTCGGACGAACTAACCCTCAGCGGCCACCTACACCCAATATCACCACACATACAGTGAGTACTTTGGCAATAGTTAAGTCTTAGTATACTCTAAGACCTTTCCATTTATGTTCATACATTTTTACAACAGGTATATCATAATTCATTATTAACAACATATCCGAAGTAGTTACTGGGGGATATCCCTATAATATGGCTACATATTATGTACTACAATCTATATGGACGGAATTTAGTCGTTGCCATTATTTACTAGGCATCGTCACAGTATTTTTAGAGCAATATAACATCATTAACATACAATTGATATTATTGATAAGATCTTTAAACAAAGATCACCCCGCCATCCAACCCTGATATGTCTACCCATCGATGTCTCTATCTTTAAAAATTAGGTATTATGTACCTCAGTTCTATACCCGAAATCAGGTTTCAACTTGGTTGGTTTATGTCAATTCACTACTCTGTAAATTTAGCATGGATAAAATACATACATCGGTCAACATCGGTCTCTGATTTGTTTTACGCTGGAAATTATTTCCATGATTGAATTATTTTAAAACTGTTATTTGTATGTTTCGGGGATTGACAATTAATGAATTGGGGAGGTAATGAGGGGCGGCTCATCTTATGAATCAGTATTACAAAACCGACTGGACATTGACACTGAACTTTGAAAACTCTTAATTAAAAAAGTCGGATAGATTCACACGAACACTTATAAGATTAACTATTTAATTACATGAGCCTTTAAATTCCATCGTAATTGGGGTTAATAACGTATATTGTACTCAATTCTGGTAAATTACTAAGCATCGCGATATCTAGTTAAATCGACTAACTAATATTAAGTATAAGGATCCACCTGGAAGACCTCCCAGGAGAGGTAGGCATCCTCTTCTGAAATGATGTAATGTGATGATTCAGAATAAAAATATGATATATATATATAACTCACTACTCTGTAAATTTAGCATGGATAAAATACATACATACACGGTACAAACAACTGGTCACAAATGTTCAATCAATTATTTCAGTAATAGGTTCGCTAAGATATTGGTCGTATTCAGATGGATACATTTGCTTCAAATATCGGTTAAATTCCTTGTTTGATTGTAAAATCTGGGTTTTGTCCGGCAATTTATTCCATAGGACTGCCATATTGTAGAGGTAGGATTTTTTAAACATTTCATTTTTGGGAAGAGGTACTACCATTTTTCTCCCTTTGGTAAGATTTCTAAGACCAATGCCTCTGGTGTCAATATTTTTCCCAGTTTTTACCCTGGAAAAAGCTCTCCCTAGCATATGCATTTCCCTTCTAGTTTTAAGGGTCGGCATATTTAGAGTTACATGTATTTGTTTCGTACTCGTAAGTTTGGGTAGTCCCAATATGATCTTAAATGAGGCGTTCTGTAATGATTGTAACTTTTGTAGTTGTTTCTGGGGAGCTGCATTGTAAAATACATCTCCATAATCAATATGGGGGAGTATGGTAGTTTTATACAGCAATAATAAGGTGTCTCTCTGACACACTCCAAATAGCTTAGAGATGGCCTTAACTTTGGCCCTTACAATGTTGTTTTTCCTATCAACGAAAGTCTTGAAATTTAGTTGTCTATCCAATTCTATTCCCAGATATTTATAATAATTTACGGATTCTATTTGTTGATTATCAATAAAATATTGTGCCATATTACTTGTTTTTGGTTTTGAACATATACTGACTGTTTTACATTTCTTTATATTTAAAGAAATCTTGTTTGTTTGACACCATTCAACAATATTATTAAGGTCATTCTGTAAATTTACTATATTCCTTGAACTCACAGGCCTATCTCCATACAGCACGGTATCGTCCGCGAATAATTGTATCTCACTACCATGTACTGTGTCGATTAAGTCATTAATATAAATAATAAACAATATCGGCCCGAGAGATGTTCCCTGTGGTATGCCACAGATAACATTCTCTATTTTGGATAATACACCATTGGCCGATATTCTTTGGGTACAATCGCTCAAATAATTCCTAAACCACTCTATCTCCTTGCCTTTTATACCATAATGAATTAATTTTTGAATTAGGATGTCGTGATTGACGGTGTCGAAAAGCTTTCCGAAAGTCTAAGAAAATTAAATCAGTGGCTTTTTTGTTATTTAAGTTTTCATATACTTTTTCCAGTAGGTTATCGTGAGAATCCACTATCGATTTACCAGGTCTAAATCCAAACTGTTTTTCGTTCAATAGTTGATTCTCGCTAAAGTATTCTGAAATTTGTGTTTGTATACAACTCTCCATAATCCATAAGATTATGGGTGTGACCGAGGGTCATAGTTTGTGGGCCTGTGAGGCGTAATATCAATGTAAATATTATGTGGCGATGGCCAGTGTCCTTCCTTTGTGGGTTTGGGTGAGTGTCTCTAGACAAAGGTCGTGGACCTGTATACTAGTATATATATAATTATTGGAGTATATTAGTGTGGGCGATGCCCATTGTCCTTGTATTGTCTTGTTTCTTTTGTTGTCTCTATGCGACTCAGGTGTTTCTGGCATGGGGGTCGCGCAGGATTGTCTCTTACTCACGCCTCTAGGTTTTTCACCAGTGATTTGGAGACTTTAGTGGCGGCCTTCTTTGTGACGTACTGGGCGTACGCCGAAGACGCCCATGATCCAAAGTCTTTTATTTCTGACTCAGTGGCGCCCATGTCACGAGCGTGAGTCGCCACCGACCTTCTTAACAAGTGGAGCGAGTATTCTTGTGTCGGTAAGCCCATCTGTCTCAAGGACCAGTTGAGATGTTTGCTGAGATCTGCTGTTGTAATTGGGTTGTATGTCTCAGGGTATACAAGGAGCGGCTGCTCCCTGTATCGTGTGGGTGCCTCGTTGATTGCGTCTATGTACGCCCTCACTATGCATATGTCGTTGTCTGCAGAGGCTGGTATGTACACTGTTCGCCTCTGGTCGAAGGCTTGGAGATTTTTGGCCCATTTTTGCATGAGTGCCAGCTGTGTGTCCTGTATCCATACATCTTTTCTTGTTATATGCCGCGTGTTGTCATATGCTGAGGCTGACGACGGTGTGACTTCCGATTGCCTGAAGCCTGCCATGTACATCACCAATATAGCTAGCTTATATTGCTTGGGTGCTGGGAAGGACTGTGCGTGTCTTATTATAGTCATTATCTGTTCCATGTCCATGTGTTTCCTCTGATTTATCTGGTGTGTTTTGTCTCTTACTGCCGCATCTAGTGCCAATTGGAGCCTGTATGAGTGGAACGCAGGTGATGGACGCCCTTTGCGTTTGAAGAACTCTCTCACTGCTGATACATAATTTAGTACTGACTTGGGGCTCTTCAGGTAAGATCTTATGTACTGTACATATGCGCAGGCTTGTGCTTCCGTTATGCCGTCTGGGTCAATCTTGTAGCGATATGTGAACGCCAGGAACGATCTTGTGGCTGTTTTATGATTGGACATCGTCCCTGGGGCTTTTGCTAGTTGCTGTGTGACCTCGGCTTTGCGCATAAGTTGTCGTAGCTCCGGATCTGCAAGGATATGATAAACATTATATGTCAAAGTTGTCTTCTCTTTTGATCTCTATTTCTTCAGAGGGCTTGTCTTTTATCTCTTTTATTCTTTCAGCGGTTTCTAACTGGTATACTATTCTATAGTTGCCCAAGGCCTGCGTCAACCATATAGCCCTTGCGCCCCTCATGTTGTGTTCTTCTCTCGTGCCATTTGTTAGGATCTGAATGGCCTCTCTGTCATCCGTTTTGATCATAATAGTTTTTCCTGCATCCTCCTTTTCACTCAGAGTCTCTACTATATATGTGGCGCCTTTTGCGACCCTATTTGCCTTTCCTTTTTCCTCTTCCGGTATCTTGATTCTTGTGGATTTGTGCCCTGTAGCTCCCACCACCCAGTCACCTTCTTCTGTCATGTACACTGTCTTACTGATGTCCTCTGTAACTATCATGGCTATGCCATTCCATCTCACGGCACATGCTTCAATCCAGTTCAGGTCCATTCTCATGTTTTGTGTGACGTGTGCCTGCTTTTCTTTTGTTTCCCTGAGTGTCTGCAATAGTCTTCTCACGAACACTTTTGCGGGCTGAATGCATTTTGCGATGTATATGGTTTTCCCTAGTATGGATTGCAGGCGTTTCATGGTTATCACTCTCTCCTTTTTGATGTTCCTCGCTTCCTTCTGTATTTCCCATAGTTTTTCCACTGGGATGGACAGTGTCATGTTACCCGTGTCAACATGTATGCCTAGCCACTTAACTCTCTTTGCAGGCGGCTGCGTTTTCTCGCTCGCTGCCGGTAGCCCTAGTTGATCTAATATGGTCTTCACGTCATGGAAAGCTCGTTCTGCGTTATTTTCGTGCTGTGCCCATCCTATCATGTCATCGAGATACATTACGTTTGATGGCCTCATTTCTTCATGATTTCTGTTATCGCATTTGCGACCCTCTGCATATGTGTTGAGCTCAATCGACTACCGAAGGGCATACTTGTGTCCAAGTAAAACTTTCCTTCCCAGTGGAAGTTTAGCAGTGGCCAATCACTTGGACAAATGCGGAAGTTTTTGTATGCTCTCTGCAGGTCCAATGTGAACATGAATGGAGGTTTTGCAGGCTTCAGTATTTGCTTCACTAAAATATCTATTGTGGGAAGGCTATGTTCTCTGGTGATCCCTAGTATAGAGTTCTGTCGTATGTAGGCATTGATAGACATTTCTTCCGGATATGACATGTCCAATATTATCCTTCTCTTTGTGGGGTCTGCCTTGGGTCTTGACATTATCGGGTTTGTGTGTGTCCATTCTCTGAATGTCTGGTTGTTGTATGGTCCATATACCGCCCCGTGTTCCATCTTTGTGCGTATGTAATCCGCTACCTGTTCTTTATATTCAAGTGCAGATGTGTGATTCTCTGTCTCCCGACTGTCTGACACGGGTCCCAAGTAGCCTACTGGGAAGCCGTATCTGATGTTATCTAACAGTTCTGGTTCCTTGATCACGTTTGTTAGATAGTAAACCCACATTTCAATGTTCAATTTACTAGGGACCTGTGCACGTGCCTCTAACATGTTTGGTAGTCCCGTTATTCTCGTTCGTTCGTATATGTCAGCTATTTGAGTTTCCAGCACATACCTGTTTGGCTGCGGCCATGTCTCGTGTCAGTGTTGTGCTAACTCGAGTGGGCCTTGCACCATTCGATCGGGTATTACGCCCTGTTTCACCGCACAGATCCTTCTAATGTAGGTGAAAATGTTTTCCTCTATATCGTAATTTATGTGTTGGCTCATACCTGTGGGGCTTTTGTCTCCTTTTTGTTGTATATTTTCATTTTCATTGCTGTTGTTTTGTGTGTTTTGTTCGTACATGAGTGCTTTGATGGGGGCCGCCATTTTGGTTTGTGCCTCGACGTCTCTGATTGGCTTGGTCCCATCGTGGTTTGTAACGCGATGTCCCATTGGTCTCTCTATGGGGCGGAAGTGTTGGGCGCTTCCGGCTTGCTGGTGTTTACATATGTCGCAATGGCGGCTGCACTCAAAGTCTGAGATTATGTACATGGGGAGTTGTTGGTCGTCATCATAATATTTCATGTCATGTTTCACATTTGTGGTACTCATGGTGTTCTTGTCATCCGTTCTTGTTTCCCGCTGGTGACATATCGCAGGGCTTATGTGTTTTTTGTAGGCTGGGTATAATATGGTTGCTGGGCGTGTGTATGTGGGCGTGTCTGGTATGTCTGCACCGGGTTCGTAGGGTTCATCGGCGGTGGCGGGTACATGAAGTGGCCTGTTGGACTGGGGTCTCTGCTCTGTATACTCTTAGCTTTCTGCCTCTTCATACATTCGTTCGCTGGATGGTTGTGTCTATTCCCGGCCATTACATAACAGTACGCACATATGTGTTGGTATTTAACCTCCTCCAGTTTGTGGTCATCGCTCTCTTTGCATTGGCCCTTCGCGTTGTAGACAGGGCAGGGAGTTGTGTGTGATTTGATATCCACTATTGACCTAGCTGCCAGAGATAGCCGCATTCTCTATTATTGTATTACCTGGGTGTCTTTCCATTCACAGTCCCCTCTCTCTAATTTATCAAACATGCTGTTGGACCATCGGAGTACGTTCCTCCATGGCCTCTCTTTGGCATCTTGGGCCACTTGGTTGAGATGTTGGATCAGGAAGTATTTTTCTTCATTTTTTGTCATGTTTTCGTCAAGTAACGGTGAATGCTTGTACATATTCATAATATGTCATTGAGTCTTTGGCCTCTAGTTTTTATATGTGGGGGGGGGCTATGGTTCGACGCACCCTTGGGTCAAAATGAATATTACCTTTGACATTGGGTGTGTGAGTTCCATCTGGTTGTCCAGGTACATCCTTGTCATGCTATCATTTAGTATCTCCGTTGGATGCAGGTACGAGGTCTGCCTTGTTTGGTGAGCTCCGGCAAGTGGATATATCGGCACGTCTTCCTTGTTTTTTTCTCCTGTGGCTACTTTTTCTTTACTTTTCTCCGGGTCCACTTTCATGTCAGCCATCGCCTGTGCGATTGATGTAGCGATTGTAGCTGTTAGTGACTGTTTCATCTCATCTTTAAACTTGCCCATGGACTCCTCTATTTTCTCGAACCTGCTGTCTATCTCTTCCTTGGTCGCCATGTTTGTTTGTGGCTCGTTCCGGTCCGCTGGTTCGCTATGTCTTGCCTTGCTCGCCTTACTTCTCGTTACGAGCTTACTTTTGCTTTCCTTTTTGGAGCGTTTGGTTCGTTTGGTTGGCTCCTGTGTGTGCTGTGTATATAATGTCGCACTTTCTGTTACTCGTCTTCTGTTTCTTGTTGTTCGGTTGCCAGTAGGCATGCCGTATTGTTCGTTCAAATTACACAACAAATTTTTAACCAGAGGTGTTATGGACGACAGGCGAGAACGAAGTGCCTGTGGGCGGTGGGATATTATTGTAGTGACCGTGAGAGTGACCAGGGGGCGCCACCAATGCTTTGGAATCATATAGCTTCCTGCAAAATTTCTTTTAAAGATCTCTTTGTAGGCATTTATACAATTTATAGGCATTTTACACAATTTATAGGCATTTACACAATTTCAGATTTGTGTATTGACTATGCCTATTTGTTCCTTAGGTTATCCGGAGACATACATTTAACTCTATTTATAACTGGGTTTTTTAATAATTTTATTGTACAGATCCCTGTGAGGGGGTTTTTCATCCAACCCCAGTGGTACATTATTTGGTACATTATTTCATACAGAGACAGTTATATATAGGCTTAATACATATTATTATACCTCATGGCGGGATGGTATGGTATTCCACAGGCTACAGCCTAGGAAAACCCTATATCTCCCGCTGGGCGATATTTGCATATTATATTTACCGCTGGCGGAATTTATGCATTAGAATAATTATTTTCGATGAAAAAAGACTCGTTTTACATATTATGTAATGATATTATAATAATTATAATGATAAGCAAATGAAATGCATCTTTAATTAAATGAAATTCCGAATTTATTGCGTTTTTAAATAGAAAAATAGACCCAAGTGGAGGAGAGAGCTTATTGTCTGACTAATTTCCATAGAATTCTGACTATTTTGGTTTTGGTGCTTTACTATAGTGATTGACTATCAATGAATAGTGCCAACCTTTCTCATGCATACAAGTGTATAGAAGTAAATAGTCCTAATCTCTTTTATTATTGGGAAATTTTCTGGCTGATGAAATGTGTTTTTTAAAAATATCATTGGAATTATTCCCAGTACGGGACTATATATATATGTAATGTGTTACAAAATCTCAAGACACTGTATTAAATATATTCATCCATTTCTTAGTCTACTTTACTTTAAATGAGGTTACATGTCTTGTTCTCACTACAAATCGACCATATTGAGGCACAAACTATTGAGAAAAAATAGGCAAAATCTGAAAGCTTTATGGGTCAGATTTTCAGAAAATGTACAATTGCCAGATCTACACATTAATTTTAGTAAATTCTGCTAAATGAGGCTGAAAAATGATGAATACCGGGTATATCTGAGTATATTTGGTATCACTTTGATTTAAAGTATCATTTCTGTTATGTTAAACTGCATTTTGAAGCTCATTTTTGTCTTAAATGTGGGTTATTTGAGATGATTGGTGAATGTGAATTGTACATTTTCTGAAAATCTGACCCTTATAATGAAACTCTTAGGTCGGCGGTCAAATCCCACCCAATGCTGCCTGTTGTCTTTCTGGCTAGGCTCACCTCTCAAATCCATGGTTCGAATCCCAGCTTAGGAGGGTTTTTTTTCTACCCAGGACCTTTTGAATTATGTTGTTAGGGATAAACAAAAACTTGTTATTTTGTGTTGATGACATGTGTAACATGTGTACCAACACGTGGACGACGCACAGACAGAGGATTCGCCCAATCATATCATCCGCTTGAAATGAGTGGCAACCATCTGTGTCCACTGGCCTGTAGCGGGTCCACTCGCTGGTTAAGACTGGATGATCACCTATATGGGTCGGATCTTCTGAAAATATGCAATGCTATACATTTAGGAAATTCTGCTAAATTAGGCTGAAAAATGATGATTCCTGCGTATATCTGAGTATATTTGGGATCGTATTGATTTAAAGTATCAGTCTTTGTTTCTATTTGTAAAATAAGGATCTTTCTGGGAGAACTATACATATTTTTGCAACACTCTTATTTCAATGTTGTGTTGTTTTACCCATGAGCAAATCAATATTACATAGATACATTCATAGTTACTCAACCTCAGAAATTTCAATTTCTGCAGACAAGTATTCATCATGTTCCTGGGGGTAGCCATTTTTCAGATAACTCCTGAAACCTTCTCTCGTTTTAATTTCCCTATTTATTTTGGGCAGGTTATTCCATAATCCTGTAATTTTGTAAAGGTATGATCTCTTAAACTTCTCATTTTTCGGGAAAGGAACCAACAGTTTCTTCCCATCATTGAGACTCCTTAGGTTTATGGTCCTGTTATCAACATTTTCTTCGACCAGGGATTTCCTATGATTGCATTCCATTCTGAGCAAAATGTATAGAAATCAGAATAAAATACAATATGTGATGTGTTTCAGAAAAATGAGTCATAAGTCACAAAATTGATATTTTTCAAAGTGTTTTTTTTAGAAGATTACATTATTGGAATGTTCTAATTTTTGGTGGGCTGATCACTTATAGCTATATCAATCGATGTATCAAATTTCAGGACAATCTATATAATATATTCTTTCGTTTTAAAGGTCCTCATATGGACTACATTTAGTTACTTTACTGTTTATTGACCCCAAGAAATATTGGAAACTTTCTTTTCAAAAACGAAAATATCAAACTTAAAATCTAGAAATACTTATTAGATTATTAGACTGTTTACTATCATTGGAATCGGCTTGATCTCATCTTTTCAAATATAATGGTATCTCAAAATCTATTTTTTGCGACTTATGACTCATTTTCCTGAAACACATCACATATTACCCTCTAGAGAGGTATAATCATTGTCTAATAACTGTTTAATAAGTAGTCTTGCAGAGCTATTTCATACAATAAATGATGAATGGGACATTTCCACTATTCTTGCCTCAGCCCTGAAAATGGAGGTGGCAAAAATTGATATCCTGGTTAAATAAAATATTAAAAGAAACAAAAGCAACATTATGTTGATTTAGCAGTATCCACGTGAGCCTATACATGGTGAATGAGACAGATAACAGGACACAGCCTGACTAGAGACACAGTCTAGAGGATGTGCTGAAAGTGTGGAGTTTTGCGTTCTCCACCAGTGTTATATGAATAATGAGTCTATATAGATATAAAGAATTATGTCTAAAATATTGGAAAGAACTACAGTGTATAGAAAGAAGTCCTAAGGCTTGGATCCTAAGATCTAGAATGGTCTTTATTGTAGAACCGGTATACAGTTACATTGTTGATACATGTGCCTATAGCCCATTGGAGGAATATCTAATGAGGGGTGGGTGTTACCCACTCCTCTACATGTTACCGTATTTAGAGCAATAAATTTCTGGTTCTTATTACCTTATAAATTGAGCGTAGAATGTTTGGTCCAATTATTAAATTAAATCATAACAATAAATGTTAATTATGGTCATTAAAGTGATTAATCATTGTTACGTTATTCTTACGTAACATGATGTAACAAATACAGTTGTATTAGGGAGCTAGCTGGATTGAAACGGGATTTATGTTGTTGGAGAAGGGACAAGACAGACAAGTGACTCCAAGGATTGTGAAATCTAGGCTATTTATTCTAACCCTAATCCTAGCTCTGCTGGTAATGGCTTTATAGCAGAATGATACTCTGTACTATCTGCTATCAGTGGCCTACCTTTTTAACCTTATATGTGATCCGTTTCAGGAAAATTATTCATAAGTCGCAAAATTGATATTTTTCAAAGTGTTTTCTTCACAAGATCACATCATTGGAATTTTTAGGGAGTTCATCACCTAGACTTATATCAATCGCTGTATCAAATTTCAGGACAATCTATGTAATATATCCTTTAGTTTTAAAGGTCTTCATATGGACTACATTTAGTCACTTTACTGATTATTGAACCCGAGAAATATTGGAAACTTTTTTTTCAAAAACGAAAATATCAAACTTAAAATCTAGAATACTCATAAGATTATTAGACTGTTAACTATCATTGGAATCCCCTTGATCTCATCGTTACAAATCTAATGGTATCTCAAGATCTATTTTTTTTCACTTATGGCTCATTTTCCTGAAACACATCACATATATGTTTCAGGTACGATGGTTCTACTGCCTACAGACTCTACCCTTATTCATGTTTTACCTATGGTGGTCATACTGCCAATTGACTCTAACCTTATTCATTTTTCAGGTACAGTGGTCATACTGCCAATTGACTCTAACCTTATTCATTTTTCAGGTAGATTAGTTCAACTGCTAATTGACTCTAACCTTATGCATGTTTCAAGTAGATTGGTCAGATGCTAATCTAACCTCATGTATGTTTCAGGTACGATGGTTCTGCTACATCTTGGCTGTGCTCACATGTCTCAGTGTGGCCTACATGTACCTGGGATGTCCTGGCTGCAGTATCTTCACCTCTAGTCAGCTAGAGATCAGAAATGGAGCCAATCTGGCTATGACCACTTTGACTACTCTAGACACTACATCACCTACTTCCACCACCACTAGTTCTACCACTACCACAACCACTCCTGGCACCTCTTCCACCACATCACCCACAACTACAACAACCACTCATAAATCCAGCACATCCACACCATCTACAACAAAGAGCACAACATCTACAACTACACCTAAGCCTGAATCTACCACAACATCACCAAGTACAACAACAGTGAAACCTGATACATCCACTGTAGGAGAGACACTTAATACTGGCAAACCCAAGGATAGTGAAAGAACCACTGAATATGCAGTTGATACAGAAGCTTGTAAGATTTCTCTGCTGGACCCCTTTGATCCAAGTATATTACCTCATGTGAAGGATATATTGAAACCCCTGCCAGTCTGCCTCACCCCTCACACACTTACCTACATTGATGGTGACTATGTTAGAGTAAATAAAACATACCTCCAGGAGAAATTCAATGGTCAAAAATTAAAATGCAGCTATGAGAAAATTGTTCGCAATTTAGAAAATAATGATAGCAAGCTTGTAAATCAAACCAATTTTAATATAACAGACGCTATAGACTTGAGGGTCCACCCTTTTATAAAGGTAAAGTGTGTGTCATCCAAGACAAGCAGGATAGTGTATAAACATTACCACAGTAAGTTCTATGATAAGACAAGTGATAAAGCAAACAACAAGAGAGGAGATGATGAGTGGAATGTTTTACTGCTGGGGACAGATTCAATGGCCAGTTCAGCAGCCAAGCGTTACATGCCCAAAGCTATAAAGTACCTCACAGAGAAACTGAAGGCAATCCCTATGCAGGGCTACACCAAAGTAGGTTTGAACACCTTGCCCAACATGATACCATTTCTTACAGGCTTCACTCGAGAAAAGATCGTTATACCAAGAAAGAAGATGGATTATCTTCCCCTGATCTTTCAGAACTACTCTAGAGCAGGATACAGCAGTCTGTTTGCGGAGGATGAGACCCACCTTGGAATGTTTACTTATCTTCAACCAGGGTTTGTGAAGGCACCGGTGGACTACTACTTCAGAGAGTACCCTTGTGCTCTACATAATGATGCCAATGGGATATTTACCAGGGGCAGCTGTGAGAAGAGACTCTTCCAAGTCAAGGAGATACAGAGGTACTTAGGTGACTATATTGAAGCTCATGACAGCAGGAAACACATATCTCTTACCTTCCTCACTGGTCTATCTCATGAAGGAAATGCAGATTCCCGACATCTGGACAACTTGTATCCAGAATTGTTCCAGAGGTTTGAGAAACTTGGAGTGTTTGAGAACACAATTGTCTTCTTCTTTAGTGACCATGGAGTCAGACATGGATCATTGTTGGACTCCTATATAGGGAGAATAGAGGGGAGGCTGCCAATGATGTACATAGCCTTCCCAGAGAAGTTCAGGGAGAAATATCCAGAGTACATTGAGAAAGTCAAGATAAACAGTCACAGGCTCACCACATCATTTGATACCTACAGGACACTGCTGCACATACTCAACCTGAAGGACAAGGCTCCAGGAACCACTGCACGGTCTAGAAGCTTCTTTGAGGACATCCCAGACACAAGGACCTGTGAGGAGGCAGGTATACCACTCCAGTTCTGTGCCTGCCATCAAGAAACAAAAGTAAAGCTTGACTCAGACATTGTACAGCGAGCTGGTGAGTTCATTGTCAGTGCCATCAACAACCTACTGTTTGAGACTCAGGAACTGTGTGCCAGGTTAAAGCTGGACAAGGTGGAGAGTGCAGTGTCCTTTGTTGTGCAAGGGAGCGACATTTCACGCTACATACACTACAGACTAACACTAAGTGTAACCCCAGGAGGGGGAAAGTTTGAGGCCACTGTGGGGGCACACCAGGGCAAGCCTAAGCTAGAGATTCAGGGGCCTATAGGTCGCCTGAACAAGTATGGTGACACCTCCATATGTGTACACAAAGCTATCCTCAGACTCTACTGCTACTGTAAGTCTAATCTATAGATCTGTTTAGTAGTTTGTACATTTGTATGCTGATTATGCTATCTATGCTATCTTTTATTTGGGCTTCCGCCCTGGCAGCATTAGATTGTATATCTTAAAATAAAGTTGTGAGGTAGGCAGTATTATCAATGTATGGTGGATTGTCCCAGGGGTTTTCTTCTTGGTTTTGGACAATAGACAGGAATAATTCCCAAAGTAAGATTCTGTTGGTATTTTTTTTTACACTAATTATTGATCGGATGGTATGTTCTTTGTCAATAAAGTTTTATCAATTTGGGGGATCAATTTACCTGTATAGTTCGCATTAGATTGGTTTGGGAATTATTTAGAAAACAGAAAGTAGAGGATGAACACAAAGAACAACTCTCAAAGGAGGCAATGGCCACATATAGGAACAACCCTAGAACGGATGGCTAGGAAGGATTTTTTTATTTTTCTTATTTTATTTTGTATTGATACAGACGACAATTTATTTCATGCGTGATGTAGAAATCCAATGTGGCCCATGGACGGTTGGTTTAACCATTTTGTGGTTGATGAATGAGCTGTTGTATAATCTTGGTGAAGATTAGTTAATATTATACTGATGTTAAATCGATTTAAAGAGATAAACAACAAAACCGTAAGAAAGACGATGTCAAGTTGATATTTGCTTCTGATGTTTTATTTAAATGTATTCACCAACATTTCAGAGTTTGTTACTGCTTCTTCAGTGTGTTGTTTTTAAAATTGTTCTTTAATACAGTCTTTTGTTTGGGATGGTGAGTCTCAATTCCACCAGTTGTGACCTCAATTCAATGGTCAGGAGTTGATTTATTCAATTCCCTGTCTAATTTTCGACAATACCTATTGGTGTTTTATTAGGGACCTGTTTGCTAAAAAGGATAAATTCACCCATAATTCCAGTTCATTCAACTCTTTTTGTTCTCACTGGTTGACAAACTGGAAGCATTTTCCTGGCAGTTTTTCGAAAAGAAATATCTGGACTATGCGACCGAATGCGGCCCCTAGTGCCGGAGAACCAAACCATAACAACAACAAACGGGTCACCACATTTCCACCTAGTGCTCTTTAGCTGTTACATGGACAAGAATGAATCTCAAATAACTCGTAAATTCCTCCTGTGAACTCATACCTAAACTGCGGGAATACTAGGCCAACAACCTCATGCTACTAAAAGTTTAAATGCATTATCATCTACCTTTTCAACAGTATTTTGGTTAAAATTTGGTTAAAAATGATTTTGTTAGCCTCACTGCCAGGTTTTTTTAGGACGGTCGTGGAAGAACTGCAAGGGGGCAGAGGACTGAAACCTTTTCCTTATTATGTGATATTGTAACTGTTTATCATGAATGAATAAAAGCATTATATATATATATATACAGAGAACCACTTTCCAATGAATCAAGCATTGACAGCGCAGAACCGTGAGAACGTCACGGCTCTGCGCAACAGTGTGGTGAGAAGGAGGGGGGGGGGGGGGGGCAATTGGACAGATAAGCCACAGCTATATAAACAATGACAGCCTAGGAAGCATAGAAGTTAGAACAAACATCTCACTGGTGCCTGTATGCTTTTCTAGACTAAGCAACCCAAACTGGCCCCCAGGGCTGGAGAACCAACACATGACAACAAAAAACGGGTCACTTATACAAGAAGCTAGTGCTCCTAGGGATTTGCTGCCATTGGAACTAAATCATGAACTCCTCCCATGGACCTCCCTCTTAACCATGTGCAGGCACTCACAATATCCTAAAGTAGCTTAGAGTTTAGATGCATTATTGTGTAAATTGTCTGCAGTCATCTATACAATAATTTTGTTATTATTTCGTTATAATTTTGTTATAAGTTTGTCAGCCTCACTCTCTATGTGATACACACAATCCACTTTCAAATGAATCAAGCTTTTTCTGCGCAGAGCGATGAGACATCTCACTGGTGCCAGCACACTTTTCTGACTAAGCGACCCACAATGCGGCCCCTAGTGCCGGAGGACCAAACCATAACAACGACAAACGGGTCACCACACTTCCACCTAGTGCTCTTTATCTGTTATATGGAGAAGAATGAATCTCAAATAACTTTTAGTAGCTAATCTGTGGATTCTGCTGGGGTTGTGGATAGTGATAAATTACTGTTTTGAGCAGATCTAGTAAATTTTTTAAGCGGATGAAGTAACTTATTTTTCGGACCTCATCACCTAGTTGTTTGTTGTTGATTCCGCGTTCAGTTTGGAACGTATATAGAGTTCTTGTTACCCAAAAGTCCTTCCTCCACTGTTTCCGATGGAAATACTAGCCATTTTTAAGTAATTAAACCTCGGCCTCACCATAATGTGAAGACAGTCAATATCATGGAAGTGATGTTGTGATACAATGGCTGCCTCCCAGTGGCAACCGGCCGAAACAGGCCAGAGCTTCGTAAGCATAGATATTACTACCACTAGCTCCAAAATCACTGATAATGTTCCAAATGTCATTGTAGAGGGATCATCCGCTTGCTGAATGGTGGTGAGCAACGAAATAGGGAATAATCCATTTGTCAATTCCCACAAAACATTGTCATGTTCGCCACAGTTGGCCATGGCAGTTCTAAGTTCAGAGTTCAAGGTTGGGTCGTTTCCATCACAGGAATAACTTCCGGGTAAAGGTCGCCATAATGTTGGTTTCAAATGGAAGGAGGAGTGCGCTAGTTCAAGGCGCCACTGTTTGCCTACATCATAAAGGTGCGCCAATATTGAAATGTACATGCAATGAACATAATAAACAACTCTCATAATTGCTGCTAGAAAGGTGGGTGGTAGGAGATTGAACAACACAGGTGTGCATACCAAAACAAACTGTTTCAATTGCTGGGAGATTGGAGGGGGAAGGTAGAGATATTATGTTCATTTCTGGCACACCTTTATGATGTCACACAGCACTCTCAGTGCCCTCTTGTGCTAAACAGACTTTTTCAACTAGGATTTCTTAATTTATGCCTGTAAGTGACTATAAGTTACACATAAATGGAAGTAAAAAAATCGAGACTTGGGTGTTGTATTTATGGCTCCATGAAGTTTTTTGTCCTAAAAGTCACCATGAACCCATTGACTGACCCTTTAATTAGACCGAATCTTACAAAAAAATGTGTAATCCTAATGGTCAAGTCAAACATTCTTTCAATAATAGATCTATTATAGTGCCCCATTCATTAGTCGCTGTAATCAGAAAACAATTACTGCTATCGAAAGGCTACAGAAAAAAGCCCTAAAAATAGCTCTAAATTGTCCCATTAGAACATCAACTGAGTTTATTCACTCATCGACCAATACTATGATGGTTGTACATAGGATTGGATTCCTTCTTTCTAAATTGCCGTTTATTTCAGTTAATAAGTCTAACACTCGTATAATCTCTCCTCCTGTTAGAGCAACTCGACTGTTTGACGCTCCCGTCCTTGAATTATTTATTCCTAAAAAAGAAACTGATAGGCAATCTCTGCACTATCAAACTGCTATAACATGGAATAACCTGCCCACTAGGTTACGAAATGTTCAGGATAAAAGCATGTTTAAAATTCTCAACAAACGGAATTGAAAAAGCGCTCGGCTCCCTCCCACCTCACTCTCACCTCCCTTGAAAATAATAATTGTCATTGAAATGTACTATCATCATTCATTATTTCCTTTCCTCATCCTGTTCCTCTCATGTGATTGTATTAGATTACTTAATTCATCTCTGAATATCTAATTAATTATCTTCCATATATAATGATGGTTTCACCGTTTTGATACCATTGTATTTGAAATAGCAACTTCTATTTAATCGAGAGCAGATGGCCTCGAAGAACACTTAATGTTAGAGATGTGTTTCTTTTCTGCCATTTTTCAGTGTAGATGTGAAAATAAAAACATTTAAAAAAAAAAAAGATCCACTACAGCAGGTTAAGGGTCAGATCTACTACAGCAGGTTAAGGGTCAGATCTACTACAGCAGGTTAGGGACCAGATCCACTACAGCAGGTTAAGGGTCAGATCCACTACAGCAGGTTAAGGGTCAGATCTACTACAGCAGGTTAGGGACCAGATCCACTACAGCAGGTTAAGGGTCAGATCCACTACAGCAGGTTAAGGACCAGATCCACTACACCAGGTTAAGGGTCAGATCCACTACACCAGGTTAAGGACCAGATCCACTACACCAGGTTAAGGGTCAGATCCACTACAGCAGGTTAAGGACCAGATCAACTACAGCAGGTTAAGGGTCAGATCCACTACAGCAGGTTAAGGGTGAGACCCACTACAGCAGGTTAAGGGTCAGATCCACTACACCAGGTTAAGGACCAGATCCACTACACCAGGTTAAGGGTCAGATCCACTACAGCAGGTTAAGGACCAGATCAACTACAGCAGGTTAAGGGTCAGATCCACTACAGCAGGTTAAGGGTGAGACCCACTACAGCAGGTTAAGGGTCAGATCCACTAAAGCAGGTTAAGAACCAGATCCACTACAGCAGGTTAAGGGTCAGATCCACTACAGTAGGTTAAGGGTCAGATCCACTACAGCAGGTTAAGGGTCAGTTCCACAACAGCAGGTTAAGGGTCAGATCCACTACAGCAGGTTAAGAACCAGATCCACTACAGCAGGTTAAGGGTCAGATCCACTACAGCAGGTAAAGGGTCAGATCCACTACAGCAGGTTAAGAATCAGATCCATTTACAGCAGGTTAAGGGTCAGATCCACTACAGCAGGTTAAGGACCAGATCAACTACAGCAGGTTAAGGGTCAGATCCACTACAGGAGGTTAAGGGTGAGACCCACTACAGCAGGTTAAGGGTCAGATCCACTAAAGCAGGTTAAGAACCAGATCCACTACAGCAGGTTAAGGGTCAGATCCACTACAGTAGGTTAAGGGTCAGATCCACTACAGCAGGTTTAGGGTCAGATCCACAACAGCAGGTTAAGGGTCAGATCCACTACAGCAGGTTAAGAACCAGATCCACTACAGCAGGTTAAGGGTCAGATCCACTACAGCAGGTTGAGGGCCAGATCCACAACAGCAGGTTAAGGGTCAGATCCACTACAGCAGGTTAAGAACCAGATCCACTACAGCAGGTTAAGGGTCAGATCCACTACAGCAGGTTAAGAACCAGATCCATTTACAGCAGGTTAAGGGCCAGATCCACTACAGCAGGTTAAGGACCAGATCCACTACAGCAGGTTAAGGGTCAGATCCACTACAGCAGGTTAAGAACCAGATCCACTACAGCAGGTTAAGGACCAGATCCACTACATCAGGTTAAGGGTCAGATCCACTACAGCAGGTTAAGAACCAGATCCACTACAGCCGGTTAAGGGTCAGATCCACTACTGCAGGTAAAGGGTCAGATCCACTACAGCAGGTTAAGAACCAGATCCACTACCGCAGGTTAAGGACCAGATCCACTATAGCAGGTTAAGGACCAGATCCACTACACCAGGTTAAGGACCAGATCCACTATAGCAGGTTAGGGACCAGATCCACTACACCAGGTTAAGAACCAGATCCACTACCGCAGGTTAAGGACCAGATCCACTATAGCAGGTTAGGGACCAGATCCACTACACCAGGTTAAGCACCAGATCCACTACAGCAGGTTACGGGTCAACTACAGATCCACTACAGGAAATTTCCAAATTTCCAAGTGTACAATTATGAAATAACGTTTTCATGTGACCACTCTTACATTTTCTATCTACCATTCTGTATAACACAAACAACTGACAAATAAAATATGGTGATATGTTCATTTTATTGATACAAAATTCTGCTTTTTAACATTTGAGGTGTCACTGGCTTGATTATGCTTTCAAGCCATGTTAAGCCATGCACCATCAGCCTAATTCATGCAAGCTATTCAACTGAAGCTCATCTTGCATCACAAAGTTTGGCTACCTCTCCATGCAATTGAGTTGACTTTTAGCCAACAGAAACAGCTTCATGTTACAGTTGAAAAGTAGTGACCTAATTATCATGTGGTTGCTGACCTAATTATCATGTGGTTGCTGGTAAGTTTTGACTAACCCAAAGATTCTACTGTAAGAAGCCTTCTGATTGGTCCAATTTGGGTACATCTACTGAGCCATTTCTTCACTGTTATACCATTTTACTCACTAGAGGCACTGATTCCCAAAGGACCCATAATAGAAAAATAATGACTAAAAATAATTTTATTGTAGTCTTGCATATTATTGTACATTCCATAAGGGTGTCGATATGTGCATGTATCTTTGGCATAGGTGATGTCTGTATTGTAGTTTTGAATAATATCCACCCAATCATCTATTAACCCACAATGTGAAAATGAACTTGAACCAGTGTAGCTCTCAAAGTGTATAAACTATGAACTGAGATCATATAAGCTGAGTTATTAGTCATAGTACTTAAAGGATAATCGAATCTGACTCAAAGGTGCTGTACTGTACCTGGTACCTGTACCTACCATATACTAGTGTTGAACAAGAATTGGTATATATTTTAACTGATTCTGTGTTACTGTAATTAATTTTTTGCTTGTGTAGTTCCATATTAGTTGATTTAAACTTAACCTTCCCTCAATACCTCACTAAAAGTAAAGGTAACAGTGGGAATACATGAAATTTAATCCCATAAGCATGTCAACCTTTTCGTCACATTGATTTTATAATTTGTGTATCCTTGGTGATGAATAAACAATTTTCTAATCTAATGTTAGCATACTCTGTATATAAAGAATTGTATGGGACATACACACAAAGTTATGATATGTGTCTCTCCAGGCTTAGGTCACAGGATACAAGATACAAGATACAAGATACCAAGGGACTAACAAACACAACGTAATATAGAAAATTGCATTAGCACAACATAAAACCTTGCCTAAAATTGTGAAACAAAAATAGTGCCAGTAGCATTGATTAATACTGGTCTGTTAAATTATACATCAACTCTCTTTAGGATTTGTTTAGCTGTATGTACGCATAATTATAGAGATGTCACCACACTTATTCAGGCGACCTATAGGTTAAATTTACAGTAGCAGTAGAGTCTGTGGATAGCTTTGTGTACACATATGGAGGTGTCACCATACTTGTTGAGGCGACCTATAGGCCCCTGTATCTCTAGCTTAGGCTTGGCAGCATTGCCCTGGTATGCCCCCACAGTGGCCTCAAACTGTCCCCCTCCTGGGGTTACGACCAGTGTGAGTCTGTAGTGTTTGTAGCGTGAAATGTCGCTCCCATCCCTCCCTTGCACAACAAAGGACACTGCACTCTCCACCTTGTCCAGCTTTAACTTGGCACATAGTTCCTGAGTCTCAAACAGTAGGTTGTTGATGGCACTGACAATGAACTCACCAGCTCGCTGTACAATGTCTGAGTCAAGCTTTTCTTTTGTTTCTTGATGGCAGGCACAGAACTGGAGCGGTATACCTGCCTCCTCACAGGTCCTTGTGTCTGGGATATCCTCAAAGAAGCTTCTAGACCGTGCAGTGGTTCCTGGAGCCTTGTCCTTCAGGTTGAGTATGTGCAACAGTGTCCTGTAGGTATCAAATGATGTGGTGAGCCTGTGACTGTTTATCTTGACTTTCTCAATGTACTCTGGATATTTCTCCCTGAACTTCTCTGGGAAGGCTATGTACATCATTGGTAGCCGCCCCTCTATTCTCCCTATATAAGATTTCATCACTGAGCCATATCTGGAACCATGGTCTCCAAAGAAGAAGACAATTGTGTTCTCAAACACGCCAAGTTTCTCAAACCTCTGGAACAAGTCAGGATACAAATTGTCCAAATGTCTGGAAGGGCCAATACTATCATGTGACAAATCTGTAAGAAAGGTAAGAGAGAAGCGTTTCCTGTCTTTATGAGCTTCAACAAAGTCCCCTGTGTATCTCAACACCTCCTTAACCTGGAAGAGCTTGTCTTCACAACTGCCCTTGGCAAAGGTCCAGTTTGCCTTGTTAAGAATAGCATGTGGGTATTCTCTGAAATAGTAATCCACTGGTGCCTTCACAAAGCCTGGTGCAAGGTAGCTAAACATTCCAATCCAGGCTTCATCCTCTGCAAACAGACTGCTGTATTCTGCTCTAGAGTAGTTCTTAAAGATCAGGGGAAGATAATCAAACTTCTTGTTTGGCACAATGATCTCTTTGGGAGTGAATCCTGTAAGTAATGGTATCATGTTGGGAAAGGTGTTCAGACCTACTTTGGTGTAGCCCTGCATAGGGATTGCCTTCAGTTTCTCTGTGAGGTACTTTATAGCTTTGGGCATGTAACGCTTGGCTGCTGAACTGGCCATTGAATCTGTCCCCAGCAGTAAAACATTCCACTCATCATCTCCTCTCTTGTTGTTAGCTTTATCACTTGTCTTATCATAGTACTTACTGTGGTAATTTTTGTAAATTATCTTTCTGGTTTTTGATAAACACTTGACCTTTATAAAAGGATGGACTCTCAAGTCAATGGAGTCTGTTTTTATGTCAAAATTGGTTTCATTTACTAGTTTGCTATTGTCATTTCTTAGATTCCGAATAATTTTCTCATAAGTGCATTTTAATTTTTGACCATTGAACTTCTCCTTGAGGTAAGTTTTGTTTACCTTAATGTAGTCCCCATCTATGTAGGTCAGAGTGGGTGGAATTGGGCAAACAGGCAGAGGATCCAACTCACTGCTTCTTAGATATTGCATTATATTTGGATCAAAGGGGTCCAGTAGGGGAATTTTACAAGCTTCAGTATCAACTGCATATTTAGCGGTACTTTCACTAGCCTTGGCTTTGTCAGGATCAGTTGTCTCTCCCACAGGGGTTGTTTTAGGTTTCACTGAAGTTGTGCTTGGTGATGTTGTGGTAGTTTCCGTCTTAGGTGTAGTTGTAGATGTTGTGCTCTTTGTTGTAGATGGTGCAGATGTGCTGGATTTAACAGTGGTTGTTGTAGTTGTGGGTGTTGTGGTGGAAGTTGAGGTATCAGGAGTGGTCGTGGTAGTGGTAGAACTAGTGCTGGTGGAAGTAGTTGAAGGGGTGGTAGTGGTTGTGGAAGTAGTTGAAGGGGTGGTAGTTTTTGTGGAAGTAGTTGAAGGGGTGGTAGTTGTTGTGGAAGTATCATCCTTGATATCCAGACTGTCACTCTCACCATTCATGAGCTCCATCTCCTGCAGTTGGTCAGTACCAGATGTTAAACCACGGCAGCCAGGACAGCCTATGTACATGTAGGCCAGACTGAGACATGTCAGTATGGCACCAATACACAGTACCGTGTTCAGCCGCGGAACCTGGAACACGTATAATGTTAGAGTCAGTACACAGGTTTGGAATTAGAGCTGACATGTGATGTTTTCCAGGTAAATGAATGACAAGTCGCAAAATTGATATTTTTTTAAGTATTTTTTCCACGAGATCATTTATTTTTAAAGCGTTTAGCACTTATAGTCATATGAATCCATGTAACAAATTTCAGGACATTGTATTACATAAATTCTTGCTTTTTGAAAGCCTTTTTATGGAGTATATTTAGTTACTTAACTGGTAATTACCCATCCAGAAACATTCAAAACTTTTTTTTCAAAAGTAAAAATATCAAACACAAAATATATAAATACTTATGACATTATCAGTGTTTACTATCATTGGAATCGGCTTGATCTCGTCTTTTCAAATAAGATGGTATCTCAAAATCCATATTTTGCAACTTATGACTCATTTTCCTAAAACGTATCACAAATATAGAGGGAATTGAATGAGGTGAGGAGGTGCACTGGGCTTGCAATACAGATACCATATAGATGTTTTACTTTACATACCATAGATGCCTTGTCATACTATGGACATCCTGATAAAGGATGCTTCAAAAAAGGAATAGAATAACTCCTTCGGTTAGAGAAATCCTTTTTGGTATTGAGGAAATAAACCCCCAAACTAAGGTGATAAATTGGCTCTTCCTCCAAGTTAAGGCGTATATACATAGACAAAGGCTATTTAATAACGGTGAAACAAACATGATAACGCCGATAATGCGCGAGTTAAAAATGAGAGCAACCTTGGTAATAATAAATATAGGAAGAAGCGAAAAAAGGAGAGAAGAAAGAAAAATGTGGAATTGTTTAATGGAGGACATCTCAGAGTGCATAGAGAAATTAAAAAGGTGAACCCTTCACAGTCTCTTATGGTAAAGCTTTTCAGCAAGATGATGTTTCTGAAGGTATTTTTATCCTAGATGTACTTTGCTTAAATCTGTGTATGTGTAAGGAATAAAACGATGTCGCAAAAATAAAAAAAAAAAGAAAGGTTGTGAAATGGTATTTGGTATAAAATAAAATGGCATATAAAGTAGCTGTCTTAAAACATCACACCAGCCACCTGCTCCAGATGTTTTTGTTTTCCTACTTTCGTCTAACCTCTGTATAACAATCTATATTGAATTGAAGGTTTAATTGTCTCATTATAATATAATAATAAAGAAAACGCTTTGTAGGAATGTTTTGATTTTGGGGTTTTCTTTAGTTCTTAGCACATGTACCAAATATCAAGACTTGTATATTCCATATGTGGCTGTGTTTACAGTGATGTACAAATAGACAAATGTGGATTAGCATTGGTATTCCTGGACGAGTCGTGGACCCAATTCGAAAACCATTTTCCCCCAAAATAATCACCAGGTTAAAGCTCTGGTTCAGGAAAACGGTATATCCCAGAACCCCATTAAACCATTTAAAGTGTCTTAAAATTGATATTATATTGTTAAAAAACACATATTATTTGCTATTGAAACAGTCCAACTCTATAAATATGCATTTAAATGGTAATTTGACCATTTTAATTGATTTGTCATCCCAAAAAAAACCAATTTAGTGGTATTAGACATGAAAATCACATTAAAACTGGCAGAGTTATGATATAGAAC
Organism: Sthenelais limicola; assembly: GCA_942159475.1. Taxonomy (NCBI): domain Eukaryota; kingdom Metazoa; phylum Annelida; class Polychaeta; order Phyllodocida; family Sigalionidae; genus Sthenelais; species Sthenelais limicola. Next base: position 858,694 of record OW804094.1, on the reverse strand, counting down.
CTTTTTGGGACCATGCTGGCGGCCATCTTGGATTTCTCAAAACGCTAAAGATGTCAGCTTGCCATGGTCAAGATTCTAAAAGTACATGATTTCCTCTACCCAAATCACTCATAACCTCTTCGAGGGGGTATTTTTGCAAGGTTCATGTGGCTGGCTGCCGGACTATATGTGTGAGTCAAAAAGTTAAAAAGAGTCTCAAAATGTAAAGATACAAGTGAAATTAAAAAATAAAATGACTTGAAAATGAGACAAATATGAAAAGGCTGTCTGCACCGGGGCTCAACCTGACAATGTCCAGTTTGCAAGTCCAACACCCTAATCACTGGACCAATGGGACTGGCTATAGTGAGCACGCATATAAGCACTAGGCATACCCATTGATGCCTCACATTTTTATTCTTTAATAAAAAATGTATTAATTACTTCATGTAGTTAGCCCCTCAAATAGCCTAGCAAACTTCCTTGTAAGGTAACTGCTGGAAGAACTGGATCTTATCCAGAAGCCTGCTCACCCATTGTCACACTCTGTAAAACTTGGCAGATAAAGTATATTCTAATCCAATCCCTTTTAGCTTTCATTAATCCCCCATTCTGCTTGAGGAGAATGGGGAGAATAGCAGGCTTTCTAGATGCATTGGCACCTAGTGGCAGAGCAAAGCAATGCCTGCATTTCAACATTAACGCTAGGCCGCGCCACCGACACCAGGCGGCTATTTATTAGTCTAGAAAATCTGTCTTGATCACCCAAATACCTATGTTTTCGCACTCCTCGCGAGAAACAAACTACTGATTTGCCTTCCTTATCATGTTCACGAAGCAAAATGTCAGGGTTAAGTCTTTACTGTACTTGTAATGCACATACCGTAAGTTTCCAATGCATATATACCACCTTCGAAAGCTAAACCCTTCTTCCTCGCCAACACATACACCTTTGGCAATAATCGTACCACCTCAGAATAATTTGGGTATGTATGCAACGCTTATGGCAAGCCATTTGTGTAAGAATTAGACAAACACTGTTTGTCAACAGACAAACACTGTTTGTCACAGACAAACACTGTTTGTCAACAGACAAACACTGTTTGTCAACAGACAAACACTGTTTGTCACAGAAAAACACTGTTTGTCAGCAGAAAAACACTGTTTGTCTAATTCTTACACAAATGGCCTGCATTTGTCAGTGAAAAACACTGTTTCTCTCTGAAAAACATAATTATTAGAGAAAATTTTGTTTTTCTGCAGAAAAGCAATTTAGGTCACACTAAACTTGACAAACAGTGTTTGTCAGAATTTTTCTGACAAACGGTGTTTGTCAACAGACAAACGGTGTTTGTCAGGAAAATTCGGACAAACGGTGTTTGTCAAACAGACAAACAGTGTTTGTCAACAGACAAACGCTGTTTGTCAGAAAAAAATAGACAAACGGTGTTTGTCAACAGACAAACGCTGTTTGTCAGAACGATTCTGACAAACAGTGTTTATCAACAGACAAACAGTGTTTGTCAAAGCAGACAAACGGTGTTTGTCAACAGACAAACGGTGTTTGTCAGAAACATTCAGACAAACGGTGTTTGTCAAAACAGACAAACGGTGTTTGTCAGAAATATTCAGACAAACGGTGTTTGTCAAAACAGACAAACAGTGTTTGTCAGAAATATTCAGACAAACGGTGTTTGTCAAAACAGACAAACAGTGTTTGTCAAAATAGACAAACGGTGTTTGTCAAAACAGACAAACGGTGTTTGTCAGAAATATTCAGACAAACGGTGTTTGTCAAAACAGACAAACAGTGTTTGTCAAAATAGACAAACGGTGTTTGTCAAAACAGACAAACAGTGTTTGTCAAAATAGACAAACGGTGTTTGTCTACCTGGTGTTTCCCCTAACTGGATTGCCCTAAACTATTGTTGCCCACTGCCCACTATCATTCCCTCCTAGTGGTTGGCCCCCTACATTCAAGTTGCCCACTTCCCCTGGTTGCCCTGTGGTTGGGTTTCCCACTACCCCTGGTTGCCCCATTCTTGGGTGGCCCACCATACCTGGTTGCCCCATGCTCGGGTTGCCCGCCGCACCTGGTTGCCCCATGCTCGGGTTGCCCACAACACCTGGTTGCCCCATGCTCGGGTTGCCCGCCATACCTGGTTGCCCCATGCTCGGGTTGCCCACCATACCTGGTTGCCCCATGCTTGGGTTACCCGCCATACCTGGTTGCCCCATGCTCGGGTTACCCGCCATACCTGGTTGCCCCATGCTCGGGTTGCCCACAACACCTGGTTGCCCGCCATACCTGGTTGCCCCATGCTTGGGTTGCCCGCCATACCTGGTTGCCCCATGCTTGAGTTGCCCGACATACCTGGTTGCCCCATCCTCGGGTTGCCAGGCATACCTGGTTGCCCCCTGCTTGGGTTGCCCACCATACCTGGTTGCCCATGCTTGGGTTGCTCACCATACCCGGTTGCCCATGCTTGGGTTGCCCACCAAACCTGGTTGCCCTATGGTTGAGTTGCCCACCATACCCGGTTGCCCATGCCTGGGTTACCCACCATACCCGGTTGCCCTACCAGCAGAGTTAGGAATCTGGACTAGGGCAACCATGTTAGTCAGGCAACCAAATTCGCCCAATTCACAAGTTTGGCAACCAGTCAAGTCAACAGGGAATGTGGGCAACCAGAATTGGTGTGCAACTGGGGAAATTGGGCAACAATTGAGTTTTGGAAGCCTGTCCTGGGTAGATGGGCAACCAAATTGGGAAGTGTAAGGTTGGGTAAGTTGGGCAACCACTTGTTGCCAAAGGTATGGTGGGTATGTGGGCAACACAGACTGAAGGCAACCAGGGGGCTATTGTTTGTCTGTTGAGAAACACGGTTTGTCTGAATTTTTCTGACAAACACTGTTTGTCTGAATTTTTCTGACAAACACCGTTTTGACAAACACCGTTTGTCTGAATTTTTCTGACAAACACCGTTTGTCTGTTTTGACAAACACCATTTGTCTGCTTTGACAAACACCGTTTGTCTGTTTTGACAAACACTGTTTGTCTGAATATTTCTGACAAACACCGTTTGTCTGTTCTGACAAACACTGTTTGTCTGTTTTGACAAACACCGTTTGTCTGAATATTTCTGACAAACACCGTTTGTCTGTTTTGACAAACACCGTTTGTCTGAATTTTTCTGACAAACACCGTTTGTCTGTTTTGACAAACACCATTTGTCTGCTTTGACAAACACAGTTTGTCTGTTTTGACAAACACTGTTTGTCTGAATATTTCTGACAAACACCGTTTGTCTGTTCTGACAAACACTGTTTGTCTGTTTTGACAAACACCGTTTGTCTGAATATTTCTGACAAACACCGTTTGTCTGTTTTGACAAACACCGTTTGTCTGAATATTTCTGACAAACACCGTTTGTCTGTTTTGACAAACACCGTTTGTCTGAATTTTTCTGACAAACACCGTTTGTCTGTTTTGACAAACACCATTTGTCTGCTTTGACAAACACCGTTTGTCTGTTTTGACAAACACTGTTTGTCTGAATATTTCTGACAAACACCGTTTGTCTGTTTTGACAAACACCGTTTGTCTGTTTTGACAAACACTGTTTGTCTGAATTTTTCTGACAAACACCGTTTGTCTGTTCTGACAAACACCGTTTGTCTGTTTTGACAAACACTGTTTGTCTGAATTTTTCTGACAAACACCGTTTGTCTGTTTTGACAAACACCGTTTGTCTGAATTTTTCTGACAAACACCGTTTGTCTGTTTTGACAAACACCGTTTGTCTCTTGACAAACACCGTTTGTCTGCTTTGACAAACACCGTTTGTCTGAATTTTTCTGACAAACACCGTTTGTCTGTTTTGACAAACACCGTTTGTCTGAATTTTTCTGACAAACACCGTTTGTCTGTTTTGACAAACACCGTTTGTTTGAATTTTTCTGACAAACACCGTTTGTCTGTTTTGACAAACACCATTTGTCTGCTTTGACAAACACCGTTTGTCTGTTTTGACAAACATTGTTTGTCAGAATTTTTCTGACAAACACCGTTTGTCTGTTGACAAACAGTGTTTGTCAAAAATTTTCTGACAAACACTGTTTGTCAACAGAGAAACACTAAATTCTGACAAACACTGTTTGTCTGTTGACAAAAATCAGACAAACACCGTTTGTCTGTTGAGAAACACCGTTTGTCTGTGACAAACAATGTTTGTCAAACTCAAACCTTGTTTTTCTATAGACAAACAGTGTTTGTCACAGACAAACACCGTTTGTCAAGCTTTGAGTTTGACAAACAGTGTTTTTCTATCTTTTGGTTGATATCAGCTGACATCAGTAATTCTTTTTGACAAACAGTGTTTGTCTGTTGACAAACAGTGTTTGTCTGTGACAAACAGTGTTTGTCTGTTGACAAACAGTGTTTGTCTGTTGACAAACAGTGTTTGTCTAATTCCTACACAAATGGCTTGCCATAAACGCTTCAGACTAGCGCAGCATGCCATGTAGACCCAGCCCGTCTACATGGCACCAGGGACGGTGGTGGGGTGGGTGGTTGTTGTTTATGGTTTGGGGGAAGTTGGGGGAAGGGAACCTACAAAAACAATTCATATTTATGAAAGTAAATAGCCCAAGATTTCCATTCATTCCCATCAAATTGTGACGATACTCTGGTGCCACATACCTCTAGACTACCATGTTGATGTGGCTATAATACACTATAAAAGGGTCAGATCTTCAGAAAATGTACAATTGGCAGTTCTTCACATTTAGGAAATTCTGCTAAATTAGACTGAAAAAATGATGAATACTGAGTACATCTGAGTATATTTGGCATCGAGTTGGTTTAAAGTAACAGTTCTGTTATGTAAAACTGCATTTTGAAGCTCATTTCTGTCTTAAATGTGGGTTATTTGAGAGGATTGGTGAAGGCAAATTGTACATTTGCTGAAAATCTGACCCAAAAGTCATTGTGGGAACAGTTGTTTAAGTGATTGTCAAGTGCACCTCATGTACTTGACACCTGATCCATGTTAGTCACATGGCTGGCCACGCCCCCACGTCAATAGTGGTCAATAATAGGTCAATAATGTATGAATTGAATTGAACACATTTTATCCAATAGATAGATTGCTCCAAGTGCATTTCCCTGGCAAAAGTGAGGTTGTCAAGCCTTCCTCAGTGACTAACAGGACAATGTCGCTTTCACCATTAACACAACTGATCCACTTCAGTTTAAGAGTCAGATTTTCTGAAAATGTACAATTGACCTTCAATAATCCTCTCAAATAACCCACATTTCTGTCGAAAATAAAGTTCAAAATACAGTTCAGCCTAACCAAACAAATTGCTAGAATCAATACCATGCCGAATATACTTGAATTTATCTAGTATTGACTGAATTGCAGCCTAACCTAGCAGATATTACTAAATTTGTACAGTGCCAATTGTACATTTTCTAAACATTTGACCCTTTATGTGAAGATACAGTATGCATTGTTTCAGGGCATGTAGTTCTTTATACTGCACACTCTCTATAGTTAACCAAATATCAACCTATGTAATCTTTGTACATCCAAGTTGAAGCTTTTATGGTTCATAAGCTCATAGTTTGAAACTTGTTGGTTCTATAATTATGTGGGCCATCATATGAACTACATGTAGTCCTCCTCTATGCTTTAGTGGTAAAATTCTCTGGTTTACTTGTTTAAATATAGATCATTAACATGTTTAACATATATATATATATATATGTAGTGACCAAGGTATAGATGTGTTATAGTTCACATGAACACTACATGTGGTTTGTCAGGATGTGGTCATTAATTCCAAACATTTATTATTATAAAGGACGTCTGTGCTGCATATCATCAAGAGATGACAATTGTGATGTGTTTTAGGAAAATGAATCATAAGTCGCAAACTATGGATTTTGAGATATCACCATATTTGAAAAGATGAGACCAACCCGACTCTAATGAATGTAAACATTACGGTCATCTAATAAGTACTTTTATCTTTTTAGTTTGATATTTTACTTTTGAAAAAAAAAAAACATTTGCAATATTTCTGGGTGGATAATTATCAGCAAAGTAGGTAAATATACTCAATGGGATGATCTAAGAAAGGCACTGATACGAAACAGTCTCGAAATCTGGTAGATGTATTCATACAACCACAAGGACTAGAGACTCTAAAATTGAAAATATTCCAACAAAGGGATCTTGTAAGTAAACGACTTTGAAAAACACCAATTTGGCGACTTGTGACTCATTTTGTGACACCCATCACAATTGTATTATAATAAGACGTGTACTGGGAATAGTATCAGTTACAATAGAGTGTAATCATCGAGATACGGAGGTCACAGAGGATAGTTTAACAGGCCAGTCCTCCCCCAACTGCTATATCTACTTATTTCTGAGAGTAAGTAGCCTTGGTTACACGTGGGCAATGACCTAATGGATCTACACTAACCAGGTGACAAGTCAAATAGAAGACATAGATGTGGATATTATATTTTACAGATTAGGATTCTACATGGGTGGGTGACATGTAGGTTACAGAGATTATGGAGGGTGCGCTGGACACATAACTAGATAGGAAGCCCTGGTCTGTCTAGCTACATCCTCCAGCTTTGTTAAAACGAGTATCTAAACACGTGTTGATGAATTCCCCAAAGTCTCCGACTGATTGGCAAGTTCTGACAGTGATAATAGCAGATCCAAGCTATGTTTAGCAGCTATTTATGTTTCATCCCAGACTTTGGTATACTTTGAGTTTGTGTCAGATGGTTTTGTATTCCGGGGTGCCTCGGAAAATAAAATAAAAACACAAAAACTGACATATTTTCATGAATATCTCTTGAGATATTAACATAAAGTCGGAGGAGGGTCGGGGAGGGTTATGGTGTCCCATCTTCTAATTTATTCCTTTATCTTGTCATCTCTACTGTAAGTTTAAATCTTGTGTAGTATAATATTATGATGTATTAATTTAGTTTTGACAGACTGACCAATGTCAGTTACTCACCTTGTTCCTATAATCTCTGTGACCTCTGTGACCTCGCTCAAATGTATAATATGGCTATTATGTGTTTAAAATACATGCTGTAATGACTACACATGTCGGTTGACATGTAAACCTTACATTTATTTATTGTAAAGATATATCAACTACACTAGTAAAGATATATCTACCATACTAGTAAAGATATATCTACTACACTAGTAAAGATATATCTACTATACTAGTAAAGATATATCTACCATACTAGTAAAGATATATCTACTACACTAGTAAAGATATATCTACTATACTAGTAAAGATATATCTACTACACTAGTAAAGATATATCTACTACACTAGTAAAGATATATCTACTACACTAGTAAAGATATATCTACTATACTAGTAAAGATATATCTACTACACTAGTGAAGATATATCTACCATACTAGTAAAGATATATCTACCACACTAGTAAAGATATATCTACTACACTAGTGAAGACATATCTACTATACTAGTAAAGATATATCTACTACACTAGTAAAGATATATCTACTATACTAGTAAAGACATATCTACTATACTAGTAAAGACATATCTACTATACTAGTAAAGATATATCTACTATACTAGTAAAGATATATCTACTATACTAGTAAAGATATATCTACTATACTAGTAAAGATATATCTACTATACTAGTAAAGATATATCTACTATACTAGTAAAGATATATCTACTACACTAGTAAAGATATATCTACTATACTAGTAAAGATATATCAACTACACTAGTAAAGATATATCTACTATACTAGTAAAGATATATCTACTATACTAGTAAAGATATATCTACTACACTAGTAAAGATATATCTACTATACTAGTAAAGATATATCTACTACACTAGTAAAGATATATCTACTACACTAGTAAAGATATATCTACTACACTAGTAAAGATATATCTACTACACTAGTAAAGATATATCTACTATACTAGTAAAGATATATCTACGATACTAGTAAAGATATATCTACTACACTAGTAAAGATATATCTACTATACTAGTAAAGATATATCTACTATACTAGTAAAGATATATCAACTACACTAGTAAAGATATATCTACTATACTAGTAAAGATATATCTACTATACTAGTAAAGATATATCTACTATACTAGTAAAGATATATCAACTACACTAGTAAAGATATATCTACTATACTAGTAAAGATATATCAACTACACTAGTAAAGATATATCTACTATACTAGTAAAGATATATCAACTACACTAGTAAAGATATATCTACTATACTAGTTGTACGCTTGAAAACCAAAACCCCTTTGTACCCCTTGACCATAATATTATTTATTACTTGTTGTTTACAAGTTTTGTCTGTAAATGTAAAATAACTACTAGCTGCCTTCTATAGTCATAGTCACACGAACCTAAGAAACTAACACCAAGTCAGGTGCAAACTGGAATACCTGAATCAATTTCAGATGTTCACAACCCATTTGTATACCACTTTAGCAAATAACGAATATCTCAGTTTTAATATCACTCTGGTGAGATTGATATAATTATAGTCATATTGTAATAAATAGTCATATATGGGTTACATCGTCAGACAATGTCCAAGCAATATATTAATCAAATCGTGCATTTAGTAAACATGCTAAATTGGACTAAAATGATACTAAGTTCTATATTTACAATTGCAATGTTTCAATTATGGGAGTATAAAATAGTGTTGCCTACATAATACTGGACTGCACGATCTTTCAGTACCATATGTCATTGATATAGATTGGAAATAGAACTAGGCTCAGTAGGCTGCCATGTGGTACACCATATGCTATACCGTCTTTGATTGACTGTTTGCCTTTACCAATTGTTTTTGATTAATCAGGCAATTCTTGAAGCATAGTAATTTTGTGTTGCTAATACCGTAGTGTTCTAATTAGTCTATCATGGTTCACTGTATTTCTGTCCTACAAAGGTTATGTGAGAGACTTGGTGTAGGCCAACTGCACATTGTCTAATAACTTCACCCATTATATAGGATAGATAAATAGATGACAGAAGATACTGAATATTGTGTTACCTTCATTGTAGAGATAGTCCTGTGTAAGCAGCAGTGGGTATGAGAGGAGTGAAAGGGAGACCATGAGGTGGATGGGTGGACCACTATATACCGTATAGTCTATAGTAGAATACTGGTATAGAATATTATGGTTGTCTATCTATCTTACTCCATAGATAGGAGTGAGGCGACAGAAGAGACAGAGGTGACAGAGGAGACAGAGAGGAGAGAGAGGAGTGACAGAGGATCAAGAGGAGAAAGATAAGAATTGAGAGAGAGGAGAAAGGAGAGAGATAGGAGAGGGAATAGAGAGAGGGGGGTGAGGATAGAGTAAGAGAGAGAGGGGGAAAAGAGGGAGGCAAACATATAATAGGAGAGGTTAGAGGGACGGGAGAGAGCAGAAATAGAGAGTAGAAGGGAGAGAAGGGGAAGAGAGGGTTGAGAGACAGAGAGAGAGGGGGTTTAAATTTGGCTCCCACTGATCTCAATCTTATCAAACGATTCAACAGGTTTTAAGAAAACGTCTGGTCTGATGTGAAGGTATGTTTAGCATGAACCTATCAACACAAGCTGACAGCCAGGAACATAAACCTGGCGTGAACTGCATTAATACAAGCCTGCTGATGGAGGGAATACGGTACTTGTGGATCTCCTCATGTGCACCTGGCCATTACCGTAGTAAAGTAACAAATCAATATTGTCTAATTGTGTTACATACGCATTGCTCTAGAACAATGTATCTAGAGTTGTATGCACAATGCATATCTCACTAGTGAGATATGTGTGGTAGTCATGGCAGCCAATTTGTTTTTATTCACAAGGTTTAGCACCAAAATCCAACTTTACAAATAAAAAATGTCTTCTCTTTATATCATTAAAAGCATATATATAATATATGAGTTAACTAACTAAATAATAAACAGTGGCAAGAGTTGCATGAACATCTTACACATAACTCTTGCCACTCTTTATTATTCAATATTTAAGGATGTCTACATGTAAAAGTGTGCTGTATTGCTCGATTAAGTAGTTTTACCCATTTTCTTACTTACATATGTTATTCTCTAAGTCACCTAGATCATTCATAGATACGCTCTATTCCAAATGTATGGTAACAACTGGAAGAAATGGTACCTCGTTGTGTCATAAAGGTATGTCGACCAATTTGTCTATTCATATATTACTCGTTTGTACTCTTTTGTACTAATCGAAAATGACAAATAAAAAACAACTCTTATCTTATCTAACTCGTTGTTTTCAGTAGGCCAAAAAAAAAATAGGTGTGTTTCCGATTTACCCCCCCCCCCCCCTCCTACCTAGAAAAACCTCACCCTACCTACAACAATTTTTACCAAACCGGATTTTTCTCCCATCATATCTTAGTTTTTTTTTTCATTTTTTGACAAAAAAAACTTACATAAGCAGGAAAACGGGTTTTCCTCACTCTAAACGGTCAAAAAGCACATTTTCCATGTTCAAAACAACTATTGTTATGAAAAAGTCATTTTTCTCAGTTCCTGGGAGGTGGTTTCCAAACAAAAAAAAATTAACAAAAAAAAAAAAATTACCACCCGCCCTACCTAGATTTCAGCCAGATAAATCGGAAACACACCTGTTTTTTTTTTGGCCGTAGCTCATCACTATACTTCAACTGTAAGTATTCACATTACCTGACGTCTATAAGACTCGGGATTTTATTATCTTATATCTTGCTATCAAGAAAGATGATATTAGTGAGTTTTATATTATCTGTTTTATAACTTGTTTTATGTCTTCTTATATTATGTATTTATGTATCATATCTTGCACTTAGTAGACCGTTACCCTCATAGTCTAAGAATTGTTTTTTCTATAAAGGTAACGGCTGGGGAAGACCTGGATTTATCCAGGAGCCTGGTTACCAGGTTGTTTATCTCATACTTGTATTCATAACCTCAGACAAATAGATAATTGTTCAATTCAAGCATCGTGTTAGTTACCATGTGTCTAGGTCTGTACCCTTAATTTTACCTTTGCTTTTATCCGTTACCTTTACCTTCTTCTAATGGCTACTAATATTTCAACATCAGTTCACACAGTCGGATATTTATATTATAAATAGATATATTCAGAATCTGCACAGCCGAATCTGCACATCCGAATCTCTATTCCACAATAGGGATATCCGTATTCCTAATAGAGATATCTGTATTGTAATAGAGATATCTGTATTCCTAATAAAGATATCTGTATTGTAATAGAGATATCTGTATTCCTAATAAAGATATCTGTATTGTAATAGAGATATCCGTATTCCTAATAGAGATATCTGTATTGTAATAGAGATATCTGTATTCCTAATAAAGATATCTGTATTGTAATAGAGATATCTGTATTCCTAATAAAGATATCCGTATTACAATACAGATATCTGTAATACTATAGGCTACAGATATCAGTATTAGGAATACGGATATCTGCATTGTAAGACGGATATCTCTATTCCTTGAATAACTGACCCTATGGCTCGCCATACTGTCGAGCATTACCGACCATATTTCTCTAAATCAACTCATCTTCTCCAGTATTTATCCAAAGCCTAATTTAGTAGAAGTTACTAAACTTGTGTGAAAGCCGGGGTAAAAGCATGAGCAGAGCTGACGACATTGGGTTCAGTCGCGGCCGCGGGACATTCACTAGTGCCGCCACCTAGTGTCAATTGTGAAAACTGAAACTTTCGACGCAGCGCCTCTGCTTTAGATTATCATTTTATCTTTCTGTGTTCAGTTACACTCTCACTCTTACAGTCTTTGTCGTTGTGTCCTGAGATCAAATATCTATAAATATTTCATACAATTTATGATTTTGGTTGATATTTACAACTTTGAAAGAAAATTAAATGAATTAATTTACATCTAGACATTAAACCGATGAAACTTGGATTGAATGAAGGCAACGTTCTGGGTGAAGTTTCCAGAAAATGCACATGTGAGTAGAAACCCTCCCATGTAACCTCTATTTAATACAAAAATGAGACTCAACACACAATTCAACATAAGCAAACACATCCGTTGAATCAACTCGATGCCAAATATACACAGATATTCATGGTATTTATCATTCATCAGCCTAATTTAGCAGAATTTACTAAATGTGTAGAGCTGGCGATTGTACATTTTCTGGCGACCTGATCCACCCATGTTATAAACTTATATATTGGGTATTGAGTGGATAAAAGCAATTCTTAATTCAAATATTATTGATACTATTTTTGATTTTTGATATTTGATCTGTCTTTTATTATTTTGTTATTTAAATGCTTATTTGCTCAACAATATATTAATACAATTGACTTATTTAAGGATTAATTTTAATAAATTTACTTTTTGGTCTGTACAATTTAAATGATTTTTCCACTTCTGTTGCCAAGTAGTCGGGAACAAAGTTGAAGATGTGAAATACACGTTCAGATGTGTTTCTCCTTGTTGTACACCTAGTTACACCTAGCTACACCTAACTACACCTAGCTACACCTAGCTACACCTAGCTACACCTAGCTACACCTAGCTACACCTCGCACACTGAATACAGATGCTTTGAACTCAATAATAACCTTCTCCCCGCGCTCCCACCATCGACAGATACAATTGTTGGTCTAGGATTAGCCACTAAATTAAACCTTGTTCCCAATATTAACTTCAATTGAAGTACTCTCTATTGGTACATGAGGGTGATATACAGGTCAGATTTCCAGAAAATGTACAATTGGCAGCACTACACATTGGGGAATTCTGCTATATTTGGCTGACAAATTATGAATACTGGGTATATATCTGAGTATATTTGGTACCACATTGATTTTAAGTATCAGTTCTGTCATATTAAACTGTATTTTGAAGCTCATTTCTGTCTTAAATGTGGATTATTTGAGAGGGTTGGTGAAGTCAAATTGTACATTTTCTGAAAATCTGACCCATACCAAGAAGAGCCGTGTCCTCCTTCCTACTGGGAGGAAACATTGTAGTTAAATTTTGTAAATACCAACATTCATTGATTGCTAACCCAGTTGCTAAATCTACATTAATATACGAGCGAAACTTATAAAATGGTTGAAAATAGTCGGAGTAATACTAATCGTTAAAAGAACTGTAGTTTGTTTGCTAACTAAACATGCATACAAACATTATATATGGGTTATATTACTAGAAAATGTACAATCGTCAGCTCTACACACTTAATAAATACTGCTGAATTAGACATGCAAAACATGTAAAATGATAAACATTAGGTATATCTGAGTATATTTGATAAGCGGATTCCAATGATGGTAAACATATTAGGACATAGAAAATAAGGTTTTTCCTATATTTTCTATGCATGAACAACATTAAGTGTTAATCTTCCCTGGTGTTGTGGTGGCGGGGGGGGGGGGGGGGGGGGGTCACTCCAGGGGTTAATGTAGCCGACAGTGTTACATTAAACCATAAACGTAAACGTCTGCCATAAACGTCAGATTTTCAGAAAATGTACAATTCACCTTCACCAATCCTCTCAAGTAACCCAACGTTTAAGACCGAAATCAGCTTCAAAATGCAGTTTAATATAACAGAACTGATACTTTAAATCAATGTGACACCAAATATACTCAGATATACTCAGTATTCATCATTTTTCAGCCATATTTAGCAGAATTTACTAAATGTGTACAGCGTCCAATTGTACATTTTCTGAAAATCTGACCCATAAACCAACCGTCTATGGTTAAACGCACTGACACAGAGCGCGGCAAATAGTTCTCACTCTCTCCACCCGTGGCGCGGCTGCAGGCGTTGTAACGGGTCCGTGTCCCGCTACTCAGTGTTTCGCACTTTCCCCGGGACTAATGTTTTGGTAGGTATTGCGGAGACCGCACGTGTTTTTCTAGTTCTAGCGAGTTCGGTATCATTTAGCGATCGCAAAACTATTAATTCAAAGTTACTGCGGTAGGCTACGTGACCAAGGTGTTGTCTGGGCACATGCTGTCCTTGTGCTGTCTCTATTCTGAGTTTGAGTATGACCAGGAGTTTATTTACCTTTGAGCAAAGTGCGGGACACTTCCACTAGCCGTTGTTGGTGTTTCGGTGCATGTTAGCGAAGGTTGGACCAACGATCCTATACCTTAGGATTCGCTGTACTAGAGTAGTCTCGATTCTCCCGCGGTTTAAAGTTGTTTATTTATGGATTCTCGATGGGCAGTTTCGGGTAAAGTGATCTGGTACCGTATTTCTGAATTTCTATCAGATCATCTTGGCGCTACAGTAGCTACGGGTGGGCATTATGGAGCCTGGAACTGGGCTGCAGTGTTCCAATGGTCGGGGGAACGGCCTCGAGTCCCGGGCCTTGAGTAACGATGAGTAGCACGGAGAACATTGATCAACATGGCCACCAGAATGCGTGAATTCAAGCAACTATTGGCCTTTTAACAACAAATTCTTAGGTTATAAATTCTCACGTGTTATTCAGAATTTATTCGGGTCATTTCACTTTTGAATGTAGTCGATACGCAGACCCATTGAGTTAACACTGAGAGCGCTACTCAGTCCTGAGGCTGATACAATGGCCGTATCAGGCCTCAGGACTGATATGGAATGAATATAGTTCTCAAAAGATTATAGTATCAGCGCCTATAACTGAGTTGCAAAATTAAAATAAATACTGGAATATGTTTCTAGAGTAATTCAGTGTAAACTAGTGAAGCAAAATAACCGTAAATGACGGCACAGGATTAAGTAATTTTGCATTCTAAAATATAGTTCTGACCCACGTGGGTCGGAAAAAACAGCGTGTAGAAATACGCAGATGCGTCATGATGGGAGTCGTCGTGACACGCATCATGATGTAGACAAAGACATTGATGTAAACAAAATTTGTCATGCTCACATACATTTTAATAAGAAACGGCGAAATAAATACAAAAAAATCTGCGGGACAGCAGGAAATCCGTATCATCCCTTGGCTTCGGTATCAGACCGCAGGTGCTAAGCACCCTTGGTCGGATAACTCCACCGCTCGACAATACAGCTTCCCGCTATGTCCCTTGGTTATTTTTGTCTTAATATTTTATGATCGTAATTTTTCACAAGTTGAGTTTGGCTACCGTGTGGGCCGACAAGCCTTTCTTCTGGGGGACTAGGGAGGGCACAATTCGTTTAGAGGCAACAGGACCAACTACAATAGCGATCTGATCTGCCACAATAAATAAAAAAGAATATTATTAAAATTAGCTGCCCATGAACCTACGCCCCATCGCACACGCTTTTATCTAATAGCCTTCCGTCAATAGAATGAAATAGAAACCACAAGTACATTGGGTTTTGTAAAAGAAATACATTTGTTTATTGAAAATTATTCAAGGGATGATCATGGAAATATAATAGATTATAAAAAATATCACATCTGATACTTCAGTAGATACTGTAGGCCTTAACAGTATGTTAGCACCTTAGGTATAGCAAACAAGTCAGTCATGTGAATATAGTTACAAAACGGTGACCTATATAACATATGGGATATATTGAGACCAGAAGTTTAGCGCTGGTCACTAGACCTTGGCTGCGCGTCCAGAGCTTCGCATAAGTTCCACTCAAGCTGCCATGTTAGGATCACCACGGGCTATTTAATAAAGCGTTGCATCAGTCACTCTACTCTCTGCAGCCATGCCTTGAAATTACATTATTATAAATGAGGAAGAGATATAATCGAGATCTAATATCATTTACAATATACCTAAAGAATAGTATTATGGTGCCCATGAAATACCTCTTCCTCTGTCAAATGAGCTCTTGGTGAGCCAGAAATAAGTGGACGGAGTGCTGTTATGAACAATATTAAAGACGCTATGTTTAACTCAGGAAATTGACTTGTAACACCATCAATTGAGTAGCCAGATTCCCACTCCTCTGACATGTGTTTAATGTCATTGGACACTGATATCTTTTATCAATTCAAAAACAAGTGTTTTGATGACATAAAGGATGTACAATTGGCTTCCAACACAGTATTTCTGTCATAGGATCTTATCAATAAAAATAAATTGATCTTTTAAATCGCTGGAAGGATGTAACTCTTTGACTCATCTACCACTCTTGTGAAATGATTCACAAATGTCTAACACTTGAGTAATCTTTTACAATTTGGCTCCTGATATCAAAGCAATACATTGTCAGGCAACCAAGAGACACAGAATAAAATTCCTGCAAAATCGCAGGACACTGCAGAGTATTTTCCGGGAATCTGGGAACAAAAATATTCTTGATTTCCTACAGGAAACCAAATTGTACGACAAAATTTAGGTAACCTAAATGAAGCCTGACTTCGTCAGGCCAAACCCTGTTTCATGAAATAGGGAATTTCACAGAATAAAATAATAAAACCACAGTATATCTGCTAACTTTTAATTACTATTAGCGGAGGTGAAACTAACCAAACCAAACCAAACAAAATCTCGGGCATCAATAAATGAAAATAAAAGATTTCCCCACCACTGAAATTTCATCAATGAGAATACATTTGACATTGATCAGTTTGTTTGATAATTCCAACCGTTTTTCAGGTCCCATTTTTACATTAGTACCTTTCGCAAGTGATGTATTAGGCTGTTTACCGAGTGCAGAGTGTATTGGCTGTCCTCCAATAAGGTGTGCAGCTTTACCTGTTGGTGCTAGTACCAGTACACTATTAATAGTAGGATCTCCCTCAAGAGTGGAACAGTTGAAGTGTCAAGATAGTGCATGGTATACAGCACACAGTGTCACACTCTTCCCAACACCACCACCACTGCTGCTTACAAACATTTTCAAAGGTGACTGTCTGCATCTGCTTGATTACATTTGTCACAATATGATCAAATGTTTGCCTCTGTTTATAATTGAGTCCTAAAACAGTGTCCTGCAACTTAGTTGCAAATGTAACTTATTAAGACCACAGTATATCTGCTAACTTTTAATTACTATTAGCGGAGGTGAAACTAACCAAACCAAACCAAACAAAATCTCGGGCATCAATAAACGAAAATAAAAAATTTCCCCACCACTGAAATTTCATCAATGAGAATACATTTGACATTGATCAGTTTGTTTGATAATTCCAACTGTTTTTCAGGTCCCATAACTTATTAAGACAACCTGCATTTGATACATCATTTGTTTCACCTAGATCACTGTCGCTAATTTCACGTTCTAAAGGACGGAAGAAACCTGGATCAGTCTTGTTCACCCTCATAAGCATCATCAGCATTTGCTTGATCCGCCATGGTAGCTAGACTATAATCAATGTCGCTATTCTTTAACTGTGTAACTGCTTCTGACAGAATCAGAAGATTGTTTCTCATGAGAAACAATTACCTGCAACTCTTGTTCCTGAGTTGCCCGAGGTACATGAGACCAAGCTTCAGTGAAATTGCTATAGCCACCCAACTTTTCATTTTCTTCCCTCCATGGAATAAACAACAAAAATCTTACTCGCATGACATTGTCCTCCTGTCCACTACATTTGTTACATCTATAACCCAGTACTGCTTGCTTGAGACGGCGCATGTACTTCACTTGTCCCTGTTGATAGTAACATTGTCCACTCTCATTCAGATCTTCCAGTACCCCTCACTCTTCACTAGCTGTTGGGTCAGAATATGATGTCTTACCCTTTTGAATTCAAACCATTGTAGCAAAATTGGCCAAACACCAATCATCGAAATAGGAAGGCCTCTTACGGTATTTTTCAACTATGTCATCATATAAAAAGTTGACACTGTCATCTTCTAACAGATCTAATTCAACCTTCTTTTTTATCACCCGACTGCGTTCATGTTCAGGTCGAACATCCACATTGACAACTAACCTACTCATGTAGGTTAACGGATACCCCGTGATCATCTTTAATTGCTTCCTGTGCACTGACCTCTGAACCATTAACAAATGCCTTAGACAAGCTACGCACCGTTTCTTTGACACCTCAATCTGTCTGCCGAGCTGCATGCCGTATCCGGTCTAATGTCAGAGAAAATCCATGCTGGCTTTTGTTCATATAGTTCACAATATATGAGACCGCACAAAGATCTGATTTCAATAACCCTCATGGCCATGAATATGACTCCACTTGGATGTCATCATGGCATTAAGCAACCATTACTCACTCACGCCCAAAAGCACATGTCATATACTGAATATCATTGTTTGCTCTCCAGATATGTGAAGCATTCTTCATGTAGGAATTAATCCGACATTCCTCTGGTTTCCTTTCATAGTGCACTGTTGTATCCTTGATAACAGATCTCAATACCAGTTTCTATTCATCTTCATCCAAGCCAAGATGTGCCAAAAATTTGGCTTGGGACATCCCCACTAATGACTCACAACTGTTAAATAATTCTTGAATTTTAATGTATTTCTTTCTCTGCTCAGTCGTAGGATCTTCCAGAGGTTCCAGTATAACAGTTTCACCAACAGGTGGAAAAGGATAGTTGAATCTGCATACAGGCTAATCATTTTTCCTACATGACATTGAATGATGTGTTCCTGCACGAATAATGACTTAAACTCAGTACAGTTAACACTGTGCTTCTTCAAACCTGTAATGTGTAGTCATTAATTTAAATAAATTGTCTAATCCTGTCTTTCAGTAAATGCTCTTAGATTCATTAAATATTGTGGAGAAATGCCCCCAGAATTTTTAACATTCATGAATATTGTGTGACTAGACTTGCCTTTGCTGCTGCTCGGGGACTATCTTGGTTGTACATGGCAAAGGTGCCGTCTTTCTCCTACTCACACCTTTCCACTGTCCTGGCAAACCTTTTTTGCACTCCATTGGTTTTCATCAATGTCTTCTTCATCCCCTTCTGCATCCTCTACGTTATCATTTTCTTCTTCCAACCCTTCATCTTCCTCCGACGCAGGTCCCTGCCCCTAAACATCAGACTCATATAGGGTCAGATCCACCAAATCATGCCTCATGCTGTCGACATGCTGTTCAAATCAATAAAGTCATAATTAGAGATGACTTCATCACTGTCGACCATAGTGTCGTCCTCACTGTTGATGTGGATTATTGATGAATCTAATGTGACATGAACAATAGTATCAGACCTCACATGTTTACTAAATCAATTATCTTTTACACATTAATAAATAATGTACTATGCATTAACTCACCACTGTCCAAAGTAGCACCATAAAACTCCTTGGCTACCAGCTCCGCTGGCCGTTTCTCAGTTCTCTTATTAATCTCTTGTTATATTATATATATGCCTGTGTAATGATTCGCTCTCAATATCCGAATAAATAAGTTGACAAAGCCCAATTCCAAAAGTCACCAAGTGGAATATAATAGAACTACTACATCAGCATGAAAATTATGAAGAACATGAAAAAATTAAAAATTAAAAATAAGAAAAAGGATGTTCTAGATGGGAAACAAACCCCGGAGCTTTTGTATATATACTTTATGCAGTACTGGATTATAACCACAAAAATATAATGTAATTACCCAAATACTTACCTGATACAAATCCAGTTTATACTTTTGAAATTGACTTCAGTCATACAACTTGCATATATCTATATATATGCCTAATCACCAAAACCAATCGAAAACCTGTCATTACCGACTGCAGGATTTGGAAATTGTGTTGAAAGGTTAGAAGGTACTTCTCTGGAGCCATAAGAATTCTTTATGAAAGAAACACCCATGAGAGAAATGTTATTATTGTAACAGGAAAGCCAAGATCATTTTATGTGACACATCCAATGTGTAGCACTAGGCAGACACCAATTATCACCAGAGTTCATCCTGGCTACCGATTTTGTGACCACGTGGTAAACACAAGCCTCAGCATGTATTCACATTATATGTACACACAACAAAGGGCTGACGGCCGGCGTGGCATCATGTTACATAATATAACATGATTGCAACTCTGTGCTTTATCCAACAGGCTTGCCCTCCACACAGCATCCCCCCCTCAGATGTGTAAAATCTCCTAGCCTACTGAAAGTGAAGGGAGGACGCACCCACCTATTTATCTACTAATTACCTGTTAAATCCTATTGGTTGGAACGATATGTTTACAGAAATCACAAATAATTCTTGTATAACATTATTCAACGTTGCTGCTAATAATGGGAGTGCAACTTACCACCCTGCATTACCATACTGTACTATTATGGTTCATTTTAAAATTGATTTGTGGGTGAATGCAACCTTGTTCATTTGATATTTTACTTGTTGATGTCGGACAACTTATTGAAGTTACTTTTCTAAAATTATATTGTACATCCAGATCCCACCACAACACATACAAGCAATTATTTCTTTTGAATGAGGATGGACGTTAATTAACTTTCACTCAGGTAATGGAGATATGGCAAGGGGGACAGTGCCCTATCTTACACTGTAAAGCAACCCGCATCTATCTGGCAGCCTTCAACTTTGATGCACTCAGGGACCTCAACTGAACTGTGCAGTTTAACTTGTGAAGTAAATACCATTAGTTTAAATAAATATGATATCCATGATTATGTTTGGAATAAATATATTGTTGTGAGTGCTATAACATACATTTCCGTTAATTAATTTTGATAGGAAGATGGTGTGAAAGGCAGTTTTAGTCTTACCTAGGACCAGTGAAAAATAAAATTTAAAAAAGGATGGGTTTGATTGCAAGGTTGAAGGACCGAAGTATGGAAGAGAACCAGGGATTTACCTGACATTCAAATCAATTACTCGTACATCATAGCACTGCAAATGCATTGTCAGAACTAGTGGAAAACAAAATCTACCAAGATCATGGTTTGATGGCAGGTAGAAGAGGTCTGGATTATAACCACAAAAATATAACGTGATCATTGTGCAAGATCACCACTATTGTGGAATTGTACTTGATACAAAAGAAAATTTCCCTTAGCCCATATATATGTTGACCCACCTAGCAATATTAGAATTTTTGTAATTCATCTTAACTGCACACACAAACAAAATACATTGGCAAGATCACTCATTCTATATTTAATGTGCAATGTATATTGACTAAAAGAAAGAGAACCAACTGATAATGAATAACTATAGTTCAGTTAGTTCATTATATATTGCACATACCTCAATTGTAAATTGTTGTGTATCTTAATGGTGCACTCTGCCGCACCGACCGGTTGAAAATATATGTATCAGGGACAGAAAATGTACCAAAATATGGTTTGATGGCAGGTTGGGTTGTGACAGGTCTGGCAGCCCTCAACTTTGAGGCCATAAAGAACAGTGCACTCAGGGACCTCCCCTGAACTGTGCAGGTTTGGGTTGTGTAGTAAATACCATTAGTTTAAATAAATAATTTTGATGCCTGTGATTATATTTGGAATTTATATACTGTTGTGAGTGGTAACTTACATTTCAGTTAATTTAAATAATTTTGTAGGAAGATAGTGAAAGGCAGTTTTAGTTTTACATTTTAGTTGGACCAGTGACAAAGAAAATATTCATTGCAGAATGAAATGTGTTATAGTAGGGTTTAGTAAATGCCATCCATGCTGTCCTTTACAGAAGGAAGCAACAGTGGAAAATTCCCTAATGCTGTCCACAAAGTATGTCGTTAATTTATTTTGTCATTCATTTCTTGATGAGTAAATCTAATTTTGTCTGATTTATGTTGAAACATCCAGGCCGTCCTTTACACCATCAACACTGAAAAGAATCAACATTCTGTCCTACTCCGATATTTCATACTGGTACAGGTACATTTGTCTGTTTTATGTTGAAACATCCAAGCTGTCCAGGAGCAGTTAGCAGTTAGCAGATTCAGTTTTGGTGTATTTTCGTCTGGGGGTTGTTTGCAAACTAGTATCTTGACTGGATTTCAAGTCACTGTTTCCCGGGTTAGTATACTTTCGTTTCAAGGAGTAAGCCTGCACAAGTCTATCCCTTTATTTTAATATTGACTACCCTGTTTCTGTCTCTCTCCCTTCTTCTCTATTACGTATGGCTTATACCACCAGTTTGCCCTTATAGCTTGAAGTTGTTGGTCTCTGTCCCCTGTCCAAATCGGCTATACTTCCAGCAGGCTGTGTGGTGGAGTCTTAAACAGTCCTCATCTCAACAAGATAAGAACTTGTTGGGGACAGGCCACTCCTGGCTGTTCCACCTAAAGGTGATATTGAACACTTCAACATAAGTGTTCCTCTATCACTTTTGGGGGAAAGTGATAGTGGCCACTTCTCACTAAAAGTGGTCATCTATCTCTTTTGGTGGAACAGTTAGTTGTGGCACTATCCACCCAATTGTCTACTAAATACATGTTCTTTGAGTATTTGAGAGTTTAAAACCTCTAACACAATAGAATAGGTCACACCACCTGGATGAAGATGAGAGGCACAAATACAAGTGGTATGGGTTTTTACAACCCTACTTCATATTTCACTATGTTATGCACAAAAACTCCAGCTGGTGTTGTATTTCATTTTTTTTTTAATAAACATGTCAACACTGGCAGACCTTAGCAAGGGCACTGTGACAGCACTCTTTCTACTTTTTCACATAAGCTTTTGGCTTCTTGGTTTAGGTATTTGTCTAGCTTTACCACGTCTTCCACTAGAGGTAGTAGCTGAGGTTTATTGTACTTTCTATGTGGCAGTGAAGTCAGGGCTTTGGCATATATGCTGTCCTCCCAGTCACATTCGTTGAGCTGTACAAATGTTTTTGCAACTTTTTTTTTTTCCTCAACTTTCTTTTTTTTCCTCATCGCCTTCCTTCATAGCCTCAAATCTCATATAGTTTGCACATTTTTTTAGTGAGTGCCCCATTTTCAATGTAGCAGCATCATACCCAGCAACCTTTCTTACACTATTTATCAACAACTGCTAGTTCTCTGAGGTATGTCAAGATACTTGGTGAGCCAACACTCTTCTCTGCTTGGATAGGGGCCGGCAAGAAATTGGGGGCCCCGGCGGGGCCTCCTGGGAACGATTTTTGATCAGGGTGCCAAATTCTGCTTAAAAACCCCGAGGGGCCCCATATATTCATGATTATATAGCAGCCGCGGCCCCACAGGGGCCCTCCAAAACTTAAATTAAAAATTTAATTTAAAATTAATTAAAAATTTAAATCACCATTCTAAATGACAATTTTGGTTGTTCTTGGATATAATTTTTTTCATTTTTATTATTATTGTTTGTGTCTTTAGGGGTGGGGGGTGGGGGGGCCGCGGTACCCCAGGTCCTAGTGGTTCCCTCTAGCGGCACTCTCATGAACTTTACTGTAGGGATGTATAGGGGCTACTGCTTCCCTCTAGTGGTTCTCTCATGAACTTTAAATGATACTTCTATGCATATGGAATGGTTTTATTGTAATGTTTCTTATAATGTAGGACAACTCATCATTATGCTTTCAAATTCTTTATTTTCTCTCTGCCATCGTGGCGTTTACAATACTAATCATATTTACTGCACTTTTATTTAAAAAAAATGGTAACATGTGTAATTTTATATTTCAATTGCCATAAGAATTTCTTCTTCAGGATGTCCTTTATAACGTCGCTTTGTATCAGGATACACTTGGATACTGCAATACTACCATTCTGAAAATAAATTAATATACTATATACATTGTATAAATTTTAAAATCATATTAGCATGTCTTCCCCTTTTATAGGAAATAATCCTTCAGCAAATATCGGGCCCTAGCAGCATTTTCTATGCACACTTATATTATATATGAATAGATTACACACTATTATTGACACATGGAGACTGCTTGTAGCTTTTAACAAGTTTTATCAATAAATCTACACACAAGAAGTGTGTCTACTTAAAATTAATCTTGACAGATAACATTATTGTTAAAATATTAAATATATTAAATTAAATATATACAGATCTCAATGTACTTTTGAGCTTACTATTTATAGCTTTTTCCGGTTTCCATTGTCTCATTATAGAGACTCGCACATGTTGGAACCTAAATTAATTCTCACTGAAACTAACAACATGTACTCATATCTATTATCTGAATGAAGAAACTCTCACACATAATTATCAGTGAAACATCCCTAACAAAAATCCATTTACTATAATCGATAATAATTTATGTTATAATAAATCTATGATATATTAAATTTACTATTTGCTTCTCTATCACAGGCATGCTATATACAACAACACGGGGCAGACGATGTGGATGGGGGATCTCGCAAACTCAAAATTTTCACTTACTCGCTTTGGCGAATCTGCCAGTCGATGTCGCCCTCCAAATGGACGACCTGCCTCATCTTGTTTTCAACGTCTCTCTCGTGCCTCCTTTTCCATCCTTTTAGCTGTCGGAGCGGCACTCTGGCCAGGTCACTTGTTTTAGTGAAATGAAGGTCTAGCTTGTTAAAGCGGAGCGCCATTCTGATGTCGGTAATTGCCGTCATACGGTCTACATGGCTTATCATATTTCATAATTAATTGAAAACTTTTAACAAATCAGAGTGAGAAATGAAATAGGAATCTCGCAAACTCAAAATTTTCACTTACTCGGTTTGGCGATTCCCCCAATCGATGTCACCCTCCAAATGGGCGACCTCCCTGCTCTTTTTTTCAATCGTTCTCTGGTGCTTGTTTCTCCACCTTTTCAGTTGTGGCAGCGGCACTTTAGCGAGGTCACAATTTTGCGTGAAATGGAGATCCAGCTTCTTGAAGCGGAGCGCCATTTTGATGTCGGAAATTGCCGTCATACGGTCTACATGGCTTATCATACTTCATAATTAATTGAAAACTTTTAACAAATCAGAGTGAGAAATGAAATAGGAACATGTTTACGATATTTGTTTCAAATATAATTTTTTTCTGTTCTGGCAATTTTGCGACATCCCATTTGCTCTAGTAGAAAACTTGCGTTTACCACTACCGGGAGCATGGGCCGACGGCCCGGCGGAGGGTAGAGAGCCAAGTCACCCATCAGTCGCAGTCCACTCATTTTCCCGCCTTGACGCCACATAGGTGCAGGGTTCAAGAAACACGGTCTCCTCACAATGGAGGTACTCTCAACCTCTCAAAACTCGTCCACAATCTCGTCCACAATTTGCTTTTTTTGTATTGATAAAATATATGGCCAATTAAATTCATTAAGATCTTAAAAACCCAGTCATTCTATCATCCTCTATTCTTAAACCGTGAATAATAATTGTCTAGCTATTAGTAATTCATGTTAATAACGCGCGACCCTCAACATATGCTCCGGGCTCCCGACGCGAATCTCGCAAACTCAAAATTTTCACTTACTCGGTTTGGCGAATCCCCCAATCGATGTCGCCCTCCAAATGGACGACCTCCCTCATCTTCTTTTCAATCTGTCTCTGGTGCTTGCTTCTCCACCCTTTTAGTTGTCGGAGCGGCACTCTTGCGAGGTCACTTTTTGGAGTGAAATGCAGATCCAGCTTCTTGAAGCGGAGCGCCATTCTGATGTCGGTAATTGCCGTCATACGGTCTACATGGCTTATCATATTTCATAATTAATTGAAAACTTTTAACAAATCAGAGTGAGAAATGAAATAGGAATCTCGCAAACTCAAAATTTTCACTTACTCGGTTTGGCGATTCCCCCAATCGATGTCGCCCTCCAAATGGGCGACCTCCCTGCTCTTTTTTTCAATCGTTCTCTGGTGCTTGTTTCTCCACCTTTTCAGTTGTGGCAGCGGCACTTTAGCGAGGTCACAATTTTGCGTGAAATGGAGATCCAGCTTCTTGAAGCGGAGCGCCATTTTGATGTCGGAAATTGCCGTCATACGGTCTACATGGCTTATCATACTTCATAATTAATTGAAAACTTTTAACAAATCAGAGTGAGAAATGAAATAGGAACATGTTTACGATATTTGTTTCAAATATAATTTTTTTCTGTTCTGGCAATTTTGCGAAATCCCGTTTGCTCTAGTAGAAAACTTGCGTTTACCACTACCGGGAGCATGGGCCGACGGCCCGGCGGAGGGTAGAGAGCCAAGTCACCCATCAGTCGCAGTCCACTCATTTTCCCGCCTTAACGCCACATAGGTGCAGGGTTCAAGAAACACAGTCTCCTCACAATGGAGGTACTCTCAACCTCTCAACACTCGTCCACAATCTTGTCCACAATTTGCTTTTTTTGTATTGATAAAATATATGGCCAATTAAATTCATTAGGATCTTAAAAACCCAGACATTCTATCATCCTCTATTCTAAAACCGTGAATAATAATTGTCTAGCTATTAGTAATTCAACTTAAGTTCTTACTTATTAAAATATTAAATATATTAAATTAAATATATACAGATCTCAATGTACTTTTGAGCTTACTATTTATAGATTTTTCCGGTTTCCATTGTCTCATTATAGAGACTCGCACATGTTGGAACCTCAATTAATTCTCACTGAAAATACTAAGATCTCAGTATAGACATTCTATATCCATTCTCTCATTATAGAGACATGTTGGATCCTAAATTAATTCTCACTGAAACTAACAACATGTACTCATATCTATTATCTGAATAAAGAAACTCTCACACATAATTATCAGTGAAACATCCCTAACAAAAATCCATTTACTATAATCGATAATAATTTGTTATAATAAATCTATAATATGTTAAATTTACTATTTGCTTCTCTATCACAGGCACGCTATATACAACAACACGGGGCAGACGATGTGGATGGGGGATCTCGCAAACTCAAAATTTTCACTTACTCGCTTTGGCGAATCTGCCAGTCGATGTCGCCCTCCAAATGGACGACCTGCCTCATCTTGTTTTCAACGTCTCTCTCGTGCCTCCTTTTCCATCCTTTTAGCTGTCGGAGCGGCACTCTGGCCAGGTCACTTGTTTTAGTGAAATGAAGGTCTAGCTTGTTGAAGCGGAGCGCCATTCTGATGTCCGAAATTGCCGTCATACGGTCTACATGGCTTATCATATTTCATAATTAATTGAAAACTTTTAACAAATCAGAGTGAGAAATGAAATAAGAACATGTTTACGATATTTGTTTCAAATATAATTTTTTTCTGTTCTGGCAATTTTGCGACATCCCGTTTGCTCTAGTAGAAAACTTGCGTTTACCACTACCGGGAGCATGGGCCGACGACCCGGCGGAGGGTAGAGAGCCAAGTCACCCATCAGTCGCAGTCCACTCATTTTCCCGCCTTGACGCCACATAGGTGCAGGGTTCAAGAAACACGGTCTCCTCACAATGGAGGTACTCTCAACCTCTCAACACTCGTCCACAATCTTGTCCACAATTTGCTTTTTTTGTATTGATAAAATATATGGCCAATTAAATTCATTAGGATCTTAAAAACCCAGTCATTCTATCATCCTCTGTTCTAAAAACGTGAATAATAATTATCTAGCTATTAGTAATTCAACTTAAGTTCTTACTTATTAAAATATTATATATACAGATCTCAATGTACTTTTGAGCTTACTATTTATAGATTTTTCTGGTTTCCATTGTCTCATTATAGAGACTCGCACATGTTGGAACCTCAATTAATTCTCACTGAAAATACTAAGATGTCAGTATAGACATTCTATATCCATTCTCTCATTATAGAGACATGTTGGATCCTAAATTAATTCTCACTGAAACTAACAACATGTACTCATATCTATTATCTGAATAAAGAAACTCTCACACATAATTATCAGTGAAACATCCCTAACAAAAATCCATTTACTATAATCGATAATAATTTATGTACTAAATTTATAATATATTAAATTTACTATTTGCTTCTCTATCACAGGCACGCTACATACAACAACACGGGGCAGACGGTGTGGATGGGGGACGGAATAAACAATGCTCTTGAGACATTTTGGTGGCCCTGAGGAGGGCCTTTCTTTGGTCTTCAGTCCTGGTCTTCAGTCTTCGCGCGCGCCAAACAATCCTATAAAAAAAGCAAGTCATATCATTTATTATAACAAACGACTTTTACATATTTACCTAATACTAATTGCCCCCTTAAAAAAATTCTAACATCAATTACATCAATTCTTACATCAATTATCAATTACCAACTTAATTAAATCACAGTAGCAGACCCTTATTAGTAAATCAATTACAAACTTACTGTCGAAGTTATATCAAGCGATTATTTTGGCGTTTCTTGCCAGTCGCTCCTGCTCCTCTCGGCGGATGACGGCCAGTTGCTCAGCATCCCGCCGATCCACCTCCTCCTGCCAAGCACTATAAATGAATTGTAAACATCATTTATTTATTTTTTTTATTTCAGACATTTTCATCCCCACACTTCGACAGTACATCACAGGCAAAGAAACATGTATATCAGACGCAACGCAACCATAATCCATGAGGACTAGTGAAAACATAGGAGGACTAGTGGGAAATAGTGGGAAGGCGGTATGTTCTTTTAAAAAATACACATCGAACACATTAATTTTCACTGTGAGTCATTAAAAAGTCATGAAAAACTATCTGAGTCCCCTCCCTGACCATATTCTGCATTGAAAATGCGGTGTCCTGTGCCATCTATCCAGGGCGATTCAGCAACATTGTCATCTAAGTCCTGCCGGGTTTTGGCTTTCTGGCGAATGAACCACTTGTGATAACGCTCCATGTAATGGAATGTCATGAGTTCAGGTGGGCGAACTGAGAACGTCCAAGTTGTGTCTAAGTGGTACACATTATCGTTGTACTGATGGATTACTATTTGTTGGTTTGGGGTAAATTGCCGCCACACGGGTAGTTCTTGTCGCACCGCAATTGGCCTTGGTTTTTCGCCTCCGCCGGGAATTGGTGCCTGGCCTTGCTTTCTCTTTGTAATAGCAGCTCGATACTCTGGTGCGAAGGATGAGACATGGGTGTATTGATCGTCTGAAATTATAAATGGTAAGCCCAGTGCAAACCATGACATCTCTGCAAGTCCGATTTCACGTGCTAAAGGTTTGTTCTTTTCTCCTTTGTAGTAGTTTGCCTGGCTGCTGATTTTCAGGTTTTTCAAGGGATCGTACTCAACATTTACGGAGTCTTTGTCTTTGGTTTTTTGGAAGTTTGCGTCTCGGTGTTCCTCGATTCCGGCAGCGTATTTGCATACGTAAGCAACCTGGAATCGAGTGTCCACATATTGGACATTAGTGCATGACTGTAGGGTGGTGAAAAGCGATGGTATAGTGGGTAGAAATTTGTGACCTGGTTCAGCTGGGTATGTGTGGCGGCCCCCAATGAAGCGTTCATCAAGAACCATTTCCCCATTTGCGTTCCTGTCCGCTAGTCCCATGTTGTTGAAAATTGCAATCAAGTCCTCGTTATACATGCCGGTGAACCCATAGTCAAAGGAAGGTGGGTGTTTTTGTACCCGACAAACCATTTCACCATCATGTCTTCTCTTCATGCAGCGTTTGTTAGCCCTTGAACAGTCATGGACGTGTAGAGAAGAGCACGAGTTCCGCAGTTCGGTGTAGTCAGTGTTGTCCGTCACTATCTCATTCTCTCTTAATGAATCGTAGTCTGTGTTGACCTCGGCGATTCCTTCAAAGGTACAACGTATGCGTTGGAGGTTTGCCTCTTTGTCATTGCCACTTATTTTCAGGAAGCCGTGAATGTGTGGATTGTTGCCCAGCGATCCGGCGGATTGAAACTCATACCGTGCCCAGAGTGAGATAACATTTCCACATGGTTGATCTGGACTGTGCTGAACCCATTGTAAGAAATATCGCATTGTGCGCTCCCATGAACGGCATAGAATGCTGCAGTAGTTTCTTACTGCGAGCTCCATGGCTTGGCCTTCCTTCCCATAGATTTCTTCAATTGCGAGGCGAATCTGTTTGACGCCAAAGGTTTTGCGGTTGTTGCATGTTGTTGTAAAAAAATAATCGAACCCCTGTAGGTCTCTCAAAAGTGAAGCAAGTCTCTGGACTTGACGTCGGGAGTCAACCTCATCAAAGGGTAGCATATTTTCTCTGCCTGAGAAGGCTGACCCATCTTGTGATTGTCGCAAGTGTTTGAGACCTTTTTTCACTACAACTGAAGCTGAATTATGGTTGAGGTGGATGTTAACTAGAAGATCAAACGACCAGTGCATATAATCCTCACTATGGGACGTCAGCAGTGAATCATCATGAAGACGGACCATCAGATGATCTTTTAATGAGGCCTTACCATGTCCTTACTATTGTTCTTAAATGATCATTGAAAAAGAAGTGTCCAGGAAGTGAATCAGTACCTTCCTGCATGAACAGGGGTGTCAGGTCGCAAGTACTTTGGTTTGGTAGGGGAGCTGTGTTGGTGTCATCACCTGCTACTATTGGACCCACAGCAAATTGTATTTCGTCCTCCTGATCAGTCGTCATGTTCTGAATCTGCATTTATTTGTTCTTGGTGTTGTAGTTCAAAGTTGTCTTCGATGTCTGGTACGGGTGGAATGTCCTCTTCTTTTTTTTTAAAGCTTTTATTTATACTGGGTAGTTCAAGTCCCAACAGTAGGGCTTTTCACTTGCCCCAGATTTCGTTTGTACAGGATTTCATATATACTGTTGTCGCTGTCTATGGTTTCAGAGGATCGATTAAATAAATGTGAAGAGAACATGGTTGTTGTCTTGTATGTGGTAGTTCGGCTCGTCTCTGTCTCTCGGCTCGTCTCGGCTCGTCTCCAAGTATCTTACTAGGTTATCTTTAGTTACTTATAAATAGTTGAGGGGTTGGGACAATAGCAGAGGTTGTATCCTCCCAGGATGGGGATCGCACCACCTGGGACCTCTGGGTTTCTAATTACTCGAGTTGGTGAGGGGATTCTGCCCGGCAGGGCCGTCAAGCGTTTAGCGTCGCAAGAAGGTGACTCCAAGTCAAAGTACAGTAGCGATCGGTCTGTTTATTCTTTTTCCTGGATGTTCTGGGAAGCTCTACCCTATTCCCTGCCCGGGCGCCAACTGGCTTACCCCTGTTTCCCTCCCCTATTTATAGTCCCTCCCCCCATGGTCCCACGCTCACTCACAATGTGAGACCCTCAGTGCCCCCAGGCGGGAGACGAATGTACCCCAATACATCACTCGTCCCCCGCCTCCCAACCCCGACTACAACAATACCCTCCCCTTAATAAATTTTGGTCCCCAAAATTACAAAAATTAACCCCAATACATCGCTACTTTTAAACAATCATATAAGCCAGCCTTCCAAAATCACTGGTAACAATACACAACTATCTAGACAAGTTTTACTACTGGTCCTACAATACGGACAACTATTAACAATCACGATAATGTTCACTCGCGCATCATCTACATCTCGTCCTCCTCCTCCATGCGATGTGTTTTCCAAGTTGTCTGTACGAAACGCACTATCCCCGGCTCAAGTTCACTTCGGGTGAAGCGCTCCCTTACTGACTGGACGGGATGGGTGGCGATCTCCGGAAGTTCAATGATAAGTTCTGGGTTGGGGATTTTGGTGTGTGCATCCCCCCTCCACACAAATGATCGGCGGTACTTCATCGTCCACACGCCATCCATGTCAGCCAGGTCCCATTGCTGTTTCCACTCTGACATGGTGACGGTGGACGGGACCCACATGTCCGCGGGGACGGGCAGCTCACGCTTGGGGTTGAAGACTGACCCGGATAGTAGTGGCGTGCGGGTTCGTCTCGTGAAGGTCCCACTCCTCGGGGTCCTCCCCTTCCTCTCCGCGTTGTCTACTTTTCTTTGCAAGCTCGTCTTGCCCGGGGCCTCTGGTTTCTCGTCTCGTGGTCCTAGGTTCAAGTTGCTGACAGCCTGTTCGAATGGTACCTCTGTCCTCGTCTGCAGGGCCTCGAGACTTTTCTTGGAACCTGGAGTCAAGTCGAGGGGAATTGCCCACTCCGCAGGTTCGGACCTCTCACTCGCTCCTCCTGTGTTTATTCTAAACAACGGGGTGTTCAGGGACGACGAGGGGGGCTTGGTTTGTTTCCTGTCCTTCGGAGTGTCTGGAGACTCCACATCCAGGCCGCTCTGGGCTACCAGCTCCCTCGCTGGTGGAGTAGGTACTGCTGCCGCTATGGGGGGAATTGCTCCTCGTTCCAGGGATGATAACATCTGCAGCATTACCTGCTGGGTGCCTGGTGTTGGCAGGTTGGCTGGCCAGCTGGCCCACACTCCTCCGGGCCGAACCCCTCCAGGGGGTGTGTACATTGTGGGAGGGAAGACTTGAGAGGCTACATGCGGTGGTTGATGAGCGGGTGCTGGTCGATAGGTGGTTATTACTGGTGGGGGGACATCCGTCTTCGTCTCACCTTTTCTGGGGCCAGTCGGAGCGGTATGACTCGTCTCACCGGTCGTGGTGGAGACGACAGTGCGAGGTGGTTCCTCCCTTGTTTCCTCCGTGAGTGGCCTGCTTGGTTCGTCTATCGTGGTCAGATCGATGTAGACATCCTCCCCGAGCTCGATATTAGGCTCTTCTCCCAAGTCGCTCCCAATCTCCCCCTCCTCCCGATCCAAACCTGCTAGGGTGACCGCCGCCTCTACTATCTGATGATCTGAGTGTCCTACCTCTTTAGTTGGCTTGCCCGGATCTTCCTTCCGCACCTTTTCTTGGCTCAGGGTGGACGAACGTTCGTCTCGTCTTGATTGCGTCTCCTTGGAGCGTCGATGTGAGCCGGATCTAGACTTATTGTGACTAGAGGTCCCCGCCCCTTCCCTATCGGAGTGGTGAGAATCTTTGGACTTGGTTCTACCTGCGGACTCTAGCTCGTCCCTACTTGGGTGGACCGCATCTTTCGGTCCCAGGTCCCTCTTGTCTTTGGGTGCTTTCTCTCGTTCATCTCGATGGGACGACTTTGATGGCTCCTTGGTGGTGGTGGGTTTGGGCTCCTTGTCGTCCTTTTGTGACAGATTCAGCTCCTGTCCCCATGCCGCTTCTGGTCTGGGGGCCGGACGGCTCGTGGCACGACGGGGGGATGTCCTTCGGGGTGACTTGTCCGCTGGCGTCAGTTCTGTGGGTCGAGTGCCCCTGGGGACAATCACCCTCGTGTCCTCCTTTCGTCCTTCTACCTTGCGTTTTGCAGTGAATCATCATAAAGACGAACCATCAGATGATCTTTTAATGAGGCCAGTTAGCCATTCCTCCTACGACCCTGTATGTAACTGTACGCAGTAATCTGTAGGGCACCAATTACTGTGTTCTGTTCCTCTCGCCAGAAAATCGTCGGAAACATAATTGCTTCTGGGTAAAGCATGGGTACTGCCGTGTCTGGTGTTACTGAACAGATGTGTTGTAGTATCCTCTGGCACTGCACTGTGGGTTGCTTTGCAAACGATGTCCTTACCAATGTTCTTAAATGATCATTGAAAAAGAAGTGTCCAGGAAGTGAATCAGTACCTTCCTGCATGAACAGGGGTGTCAGGTCGCAAGTACTTTGGTTTGGTAGGGGAGCTGTGTTGGTGTCATCACCTGCTACTATTGGACCCACAGCAAATTGTATTTCGTCCTCCTGATCAGTCGTCATGTTCTGAATCGGCATTTATTTGTTCTTGGTGTTGTCTTCGTCTTCGTCAGGCCAAACCCTGTTTCATGAAATAGGGAATTTCACAGAATAAAATAATAAAACCACAGTATATCTGCTAACTTTTAATTACTATTAGCGGAGGTGAAACTAACCAAACCAAACCAAACCAAACCAAACCAAGCCCTGATACGGGGGGCAACGCATTCCAGATGATCTTAACTCTACCAAACAAACTCTTCCTAATACTCTCCTTGACCCAGCCATCCACCTCAATACGCAGTGGCTCTCTCAAGACATAAGGACCTCTCCTGCACACTAGCATATCACCCCTACCATGAAATAGGTTCATAAATCTGCCCATACGTCTGTAACATAGTGGCAATAACTTCACCATAGAATGCAAGGGAACATTATCAACTCTACAGGCACCCATTCTAGTGCGAGGGCAGTTGATGATTCTAAGAGAATTATTTTGGATCACTTGTAACCTCCTAGAGTTCTGCTGGGTTGCTAAATCAATAATTATTCCACCGTGCTCTAAAATTGGCAGTATATATGTATATGTATATATGTTTTATAGATTAAAGTAGCAATTTCCCTTGACACAAACTGTCTGACCATACATAGGTGCCTGCACAGGAGGTTTGCCTTACAACAAGTTGAGTTAATGTGATTCCCCATATTAAGACGAGAGTCGAAGCTGGTAACCGAGGTATTTAAAAGTACCAACCTTGACGATAGTATGACCATTTATATGTACACATTCATCTGGGTGAGTTGCATTCTTTTTACCATTGAAGATTTGCATTTTCGTCTTAAGTTCGTTTACAGTCAGACCATTACGACCAACCCAGGATCCAAAGGTGTTTACATCAAGCTGAATCTGTCTAAGATGGTCAAGTGAACTATAAGAATGAAGGAGGACGCAGTCGTCCGCATACATAATCATTCGACTGGTATAGTCCTGTTGACAAAGATCATTAATATAAATGACAAAGAAAAATGGCCCCAGGATACTTCCCTGCGCCACGCCTGCACTCAACCTCTGACTGTCGGAGACAAAATTACCAAACCTAGTAACCTGCTCCCTGTCCATAGAATAGCTCCTGATAAGATCAAGCAATCGGTTATCATATCCCACTAACTTGAGTTTGTACATCACGATTTCGAATATGGATGTAGTCGTAACTCCTGTAAAGAAAACTCAATGTATTAGTAATAATCTTAATAGAGTACTTGTCCTTTATTCTGAACTGTATTTGAATAAATCTGTCGCGTTAATGTCAGATCAAGTGGTTGACCAGTAAGATATGAACTATTTTACCTGTGATGGGGTTTTAGTGGTGGTAAATAAGAATTGTGACCTACCTGATTACTTGTGAGTTGTTGTGAATTGTGATAATGCCATCAGTCAGTTTGAAGTTTGTTAGCATTATGGTGGTTCCAGTTGTGAATTGCGTTGGTCGCGTCCGCTTCAGAAATCCTATTGCTGATCCAGTCGGGTCAGCTATGGCCAATTTTCTTCTGGTCTGTCGTACCTGGCTGTTGGGCAACTCATACTCTTGAAGCACAACTACCTTCACTGTCAGGAAATTAGCGCCGTTGTGCATAGTTTTGGTCGTTTTCAGTTGTGCGAGGCTGGTGTCTTTGGCCACGGGTGCAGATATAGTTGCCACCTTTTTTAGACTGTTGTAATAAAAGATTGAAAGTAAGTTTTATATACAATTCATTTGTAGACAAGAGTTAATCATTGCATTAAGACACTGGGTGCTTTACTACAACAATTTGGTACTGAAAGGCGAGTTTTAAGAAGTCCCTGATATTAAGAGCGAACACTCAATTCTGTACGTTCCTACAGTGTTAGCTGCGACCAATTACTCTCCAGTTAATGTTAGTGGTAATAGAGAAATTAATGAGTGATTCAAGTGTTAAACCATCAATCACACCAAAATTCAAAGATGATAACCTGACAAGACCCGAACAGGTGATACTGACCTGTCTTCGTACCTGTCACACCAAACTGACTCACAGGCACCTTCTAAAAGGTGAAGTGGCTCCTGTATGTCAGACATGCAACACTCAACTAACCAAACCAAACCAAACCAAACCCAGTCTATGAAAAATGGCAGTCGGGCCATGAACTTTTCAAAAGCACTTGTCCGACTGGCCATGAGAAAATTGTGGAGGTCCAATTTCCTCAGCTGTCCCTTATAACTCAATAAACTCACCATAGGTTCCATAAAACTGGGTAAGATTACAAATGAATTATATAAAGCTCAGGAATTAGAGCTAGTGAATATCGCTCTAAATCTTTCTGGGAGATCTCCTGATTCCTAGGTTTGTAGGTCGGGAGAAAATTAATTGCTGTGTCACATTGGCCGCTCATTCACTGTTGGGGTTCTGGGGGCCTCCCCTTGAAAATTTTCTTAGATGTGTAATCGTGAAATCTGGAGCCATTAGCAATAGAAACCATCTTTAGATTAATGATTAATGACGATTTATAACATGGCTACAAATTTCAGTTATCAGCTTATAAATTCCAACTATGTTTTGGAAATACGATCTGAGCAAATCTATACATGGGCCTGGAAATTTTGCAATACTGTATAGATAATTTATTTTGATTCTCAATAGATGACTATAGTCAAAGCTGTAGAGTACTGTCTTCTTGTTCTTCTTCCTTCCAAGCCCACCCTCCTTCAGACAATGTAATGCAGGCAGTTTATTATATTCAGACCATGGAACTCTCAAAAAGTCATGGCCCGACTGACAACC
Source organism: Sthenelais limicola (assembly GCA_942159475.1). NCBI lineage: Eukaryota > Metazoa > Annelida > Polychaeta > Phyllodocida > Sigalionidae > Sthenelais > Sthenelais limicola. The sequence continues at coordinate 822,374 of OW804094.1, read as the reverse complement.
CAACCCACTATGTCACACACTGAATATATAAAATGAACATCAACCCTTTGAGTTATGTTTTTTAGATAATCTTGAAACGATTTATGTCAATCATTAAATTGATATTTCGACTTACTTCTCCTTTCATTGTCTCTCCTCCTCCTTTCTTTTTCTCTCCTCCTTTTGTTCTGCTCTCTCTTGGCCTTGGCCTTGGCCTTGGCCTTGGCAAATAGAGAAGGGGATTAAAAGGCGAAAAAATCTCACAAGAAGAAACCTAGGGACGTTGTTTGTGCCGAAATGTATCTGAATAACAGAGTATGACAAAAAAATATTTGAACCAGATGAAATGATATTTAGTTTACCACGTGGTCAATTAAGTCTTCAATAGTTGCCCCTCTATAACAAAAAACATCAGTATCAGGAATATAAGCCATGTCCGTTTATCATTTAAAACAACGAACGTTGTAAATCAGCCACTGACTGCAATATCTTAAATAGGCTATGAACTACATGTAAGTCTGAATACTTATGATAATTGTCTCCCGATGGTATACAAAATATATTACTGCCACAATGTAATTATGGAGCTAAGTATTCTTTTCGTTGGCTTATGGTACATACATACATGTAATACATACCATATTTCCCCGTTTATATTTTTTTAAAAGAATTTTTTTTCCATATTTAACAGAAAACACAGAGTGACACTTAGCTCAAAATTATTTTAAGCGATGCTCAAGGCCTTCATCGATCATTCCAAGCATTACATGAAAATGACAAAAAGTATAAAACTTTGCGGGGGCTGATGGCCGTTTCTCAGTTCTCTTATTAATCTCTTGTTATATTATATATATGCCTGTGTAATGATTCGCTCTCAATATCCGAATAAACAAGTTGACAAAGCCCAATTCCAAAAGTCACCAAGTGGAATACTATAGAACTACTACATCTGCATAAAAATTATGAAGAACATGAAAAAATTAAAAATTAAAAATGAGAAAAAGGATGTTCTAGGCGGGAAACAAACCCTGGAGCTTTTGTATATATACTTTATGCAGTACTGGATTATAACCACAAAAATATAGTGTGTATTGGTGAACAGCAATACATATATAAATGCTGTAGTGAGACCTGAATTGGTTGGTTGGTTGCTAGGTGGCAACCCCGCGCTTTCCCCTTCACTCTGCAGGCGACCATGATCTGAATCGGTTGTGTATTTGGTGGAAGAAAAATCTTAGCTAATGATTTGATCATGTTATAGGATTGGTTTTCTTACCTGATCTGATGCACAAACGTGGTTGTGTCCACAAACGTTGTTCTGCCTGCACGAGATTACATTGCCCGCCTTTCGGAGGTTATTGTAAGTCCAACATGTCTTCCGTCTTGGCCGGTGTAGAGAAGTCTGATCCGGATTATCAGAAAAAGCTTGAAGGCGCATATACTGCTGCCATCCGGGAGTATGATAGCTTAGAGAAGAGAGTTCACGATGAATCCGAAAGTCCTCCTAAGGACTCTAAAGATCCTGTGCTGGCGATGCTCACCAAGATAAACTCTCGCCTTGACGCTTTGGAGGATACTAATGGCGGCAAGGGGAAGACATCTGACAGCAAGGGACCGACACCCGGCGGCTCCGGCCCCATTAAACTGCCAGGGGAATCAACCGATTCCGACGCCGGCGGAGAGGCTGCATCTGACCTTGTAAAAGGTCCGTTGACCAAGGCCCTTGAGAAGTTGGCAGGGACTGACGATGATAAAGGTAAAATGCTTAGACCCGAAATACATTCAATTCCGGATTGCAAAAAACCCGACCACTCTAAGTTGGACTATGTGAGCCTTGTTCATGGAATGTCTGCAGTTGTGTCCCACCTACATGGCAGTTCTGATGTGAGACTTGCCTCTTATATCGCTCATCAGAATTTCGTCACTGAAATGCATGCCACTCGTAAATTCCATGAATGTGCAGCCATAGCCTATGACAAGTACGTTGTAGATCGTGTGCTGGAGGGGAAGGCTACTGATTTTGACCCAAATAAACACGGTTTGGGAGTTTCTATATGCTTCTCGTCGAATGTTGTTGTGACCTCGCCGGAAGTTAGTGATAAACAAGGCCAGGTCCCACGGAAAAAGTCTCGACCGAAATCTGATTCTACTACTCCATCAGATTTCCCGGATGATATTCGCCGGAATGATTTGAATGATAAATTAGTTTACGTTTACAAGAATAGTGGTAGTTCTCCGCAGCCCTGGGCTCTGTGTTTCCCCGAGCATTTGCGGCACACATGCGATTTCCCACACTTTGCAATGTAATTACCCAAATACTTACCTGATACAAATCCAGTTTATACTTTTGAAATTGACTTCAGTCATACAACTTGCATATATTTATATATATGCCTAATCACCAAAACCAATAGAAAACCTGTCATTACTGACTGCAGGATTTGGAAATTGTGTTGAAAGGTTAGAAGGTACTTCTCTGGAGCCATAAGAATTCCTTATGAAAGAAACACCCATGAGAGAAATGTTATTATTGTAACAGGAAAGCCAAGATCATTTTATGTGACACATCCAATGTGTAGCACTAGGCAGACACAAATTATCACCAGAGTTCATCCTGGCTACCGATTTTGTGACCACGTGGTAAACACAAGCCTCAGCATGTATTCACATTATATGTACACACAACAAAGGGCTGACGGCTGGCGTGGCATCATGTTACATAATATAACATGATCGCAACTCTGTGCTTTATCCGACAGGCTTGCCCTCCACACAGCATCCCCCCTCAGATGTGTCTAATCTCCTAGCCTACTAAAAGTTAGGGAGGATGCACCCACCTATTTATCTAGGCAACCAAGAGAAACAGAATAAAATTCCTGCAAAATCGCAGGACACTGCAGAGTATTTTCCGGGAATCTGGGAACAAAAATATTCTTGATTTCCTACGGGAAACCAAATTGTACGACAAAATTTAGGTAACCTAAATGAAGCCTGACTTCGTCAGGCCAAACCCTGTTTCATGAAATAGGGAATTTCACAGAATAAAATAATAAAACCACAGTATATCTGCTAACTTTTAATTACTATTAGCGGAGGTGAAACTAACCAAAACTAACCAAACCAATTACCTGTTATATCCTATTTGTTGGAACGATATGTTTACAGAAATCACAAATAATTCTTGTATAACATTATTCAATGTTGCTGCTAATAATGTAGTGCAATTTACCACCCTGCATTACCATACTGTACTATTATGGTTCATTTTAAAATCGATTTGTGGGTGAATGCAACCTTGTTCATTAGATATTTTACTTGTTGATGTCAGACAACTTATTGAAGTTACTGTTCTAAAATTATATTGTACATCCAGATCCCACCACAACACATACAAGCAATTATTTCTTTTGAATGAGGATGGACGTGAAATAACTTTCACTCAGGTAATGGAGATATGTAAAGGGGGACAGTGCCCTACACTGTAAAGCAACTGGCATCTATCTGGCAGCCCTCAACTTTGATGCATGCAGGGACCTCAACTGAACTGTGCAGTTTGACTTGTGAAGTAAATACCATTAGTTTAAATGAATATGATAACCATGATTATGTTTGGAATTAATATATTGTTGTGAGTGCTATAACATACATTTCAGTTAAATTAAATAATGTTGATAGGAAGATAGTGAAAGGCAGTTTTAGTTCTACCTAGGACCAGTGACCAAGAAAATATTCATTGCAGAATAAAATGTGTTATAGTAGGGTTTAGTGAATGCCTTAAAATGATGATTAAAATCAGTCAATCTAATTGAGACTTGTCACTGTAGTAGTTAAGATTGGGAGACATCCATGCTGTCCTTTACAGAAGCAACAGTGGAAAATTCCCCAATGCTGTCCGCAAAGTATGTCGTTCAATTCACTGTTTCCCGGGTTAGTATACTTTCGTTTCAAGGAGTAAGCCTGCACAAGTCTATCCCTTTTTTTTTAATATTGACTACCTTGTAAGCTGCCTCTTACGCTCTGTGCCGATGGCAGCTGCTTTTGCTTCTAGACACTTGATGATCCATCTCCCTGACTCTCTGTTGGGCAGCGTGATCCTCAACGCATAACTGAGCTATTCTTGCTTCGTAGTTCATCTATGTTGAATCAAAAATAGAATTATACAAAGCTGGTAATTATTTGTAAACTATTTGTAGCTATAAATAATAATACACTATCATTAAAATAGCATATACACTATCATTAAAATAGCGTGGTCCTGGGTAAGACCTTTAAGTGCTTTTCTGTCTCTTTCCTCTATCTCTCTCTCCCTTCTTCTCTATCTCTATTTCCTGGGTATGATCATAAACTGCCTCCCTCTCAGCTCTCCCGCCCTTGATATAACACTTTAAAGTGTTGATAAGGGCGTAAAGCAACCAATCTCACTCACTCATTAAAATAGCCATGCCTTTACCAACACAATTTTATATGGAGCCCTACCTCCAAAGTCTATGTCAATTTTAAGTGGCAATGTATAATTTAAGTGGCAAATTCGTTTGAAGTAAGTATAGATAATCATCATTTATTTAATTAGATGTAGAGGAACTGAGTGTTCTCTCGGGCAAACCATAGCACCTGGTGATAAGATGTTTTGCAGGGCTGCCATGCGGAGTGTAACATTCAAGGCTAACCCTGGATGTGACATCTTTGGTAAGGCTCTTTGGGGGTCTCTTTGAATGAAATGCGGAGCATCTGTTTCGAGCAATATGCGCTCAATTGGTATATGCTTCACCACATCCCTAACCTCAATGGCGCTGTCATTGTTGATCAAATTAGTCACCAATCTTAAGTGATGGGAAATGGTTGCACCATGTCCACATATCAGTTACAGATCCAGTGTAACAATGAAGAATTTTATAATCTTCATCGAGTGTCTGTTTTCAACAGTCAAAAACCTCTCTGCTGTAGCCTCGGCAGTGGAGGACGAGGTTTGTGTAGACTTTTACTCAGCTCCAATTAGAACATGAGGGCTGTCTTTTAGACCTCAAGACTGACCTTTGTCTAACTACAAACCTGCTTCCCCAATTGCCACGACAGACATTTTGCATTAGTGAGGATGAATACTTTTTTGGGATGTAGTCCAATAGTGACCCACTATTCTCATAACTGCCCACTTCATTCAACAACCAATAATACTCTGGAAAGACAAAGTTATCGTGTTGGCAGATGCAAGTCTGGCATAGACACACCATGCTCAGCGAGCATGAGGTCTAAGTGACAGTGCCTGTCATAGTAAGATGAGTTTGGAGAGACGTGTGTATGAGGTGGCAAGCTACATTTGCACACCCTGTGTTGTATAAATACAAAGTGCAGAAACCCTGTCCTTGAACGTCCTGTACAACAAATGAATCACGTTCTTATTAGGAATGGATTAAGTTTGTGTAAGGTTTGAATATAGTAGGGGCATCTTTAATTCTTAGTAGGCCAGTGTAATGTTAACCTTGTGCGTCATAATGAATGCATATTGGTTTATGATTATAATTATTTTTTTGAGGGCATGAGAGCATGACTATATTAGGTGAAGGCCCATTCTCCTTTGTTTGTCTAATGCATCCTTAATTTCATTTTCATTTGAACCTCTATAATTTTTGCAGCTGATTCTAACTCAAGTACAAGATTTTAGTATAGATTTTTTGTGCATAGGAGGAAGAATTTGTTCCTCAGGTCCTGTGACAAAAGCTAAAATTTGTTTACATTCATGATCTTCAATGTAACTGATAACCTGATGCTGGGAAATAGTTAATCATTTCTTGCGATTGGCTAAATCCTGCTTCTTTGCTAATATTGTCTTCTTTATATGTTTTGCTGCCATTATCCTCACTAATTAGGTCTTCCTCAGTCTGGAAAGGTATGGACAGAAGCAATTCCTGATAATAGAATATCTGTCCGTCTGCTGCTGTGAGGAACTGCTATCTTGGTACCAATGCCTTCCCTCTCAATAACCTTCCTTTCAGATTTTCGGGCAGTAGCTGTTTATTCTTGGGTTGGGTTATTTGTCATTTCATAATTGATAGTGTACTGGGGGTATGTCAACTCGTTCAGCTCAGGTGTTTCTGGCCTATTCATAGAGTGCTCTATCTTTTGCTGCCCCATCTAAGAAAATATCCAGATTACCTGGGTCTAATTCATGCAACTCGACTCTTGGTTTCAAGCTACGAGATCTATCTTTAGGGAAATTGGTATCTAAGAATACAACTTGGTTTCAAGCTACAAGATCTATCTGTAGGGAAATTGGTATCTAAAAATACAACTTTGTTGTTTGACATGGTCATCGGTTTTGATAGTACCATAGCTATTGCTTCAGGGGCCCAGACTGATCTTGACCCAAGGTATCTAGCTACCTCTGAGGTGTACCTGTTAGCCAAAAGTGGGTTCGACCTTGGATACATACTTAACCAAGTAGCGTTCTAAGCCTGAGTTAGTTATTCTCTGTAAATTGTATATTGTAAACCACTTTGTCATACACCGATAAAGAAAAAATTGGAATCGTTGCTACACATCCATTCTTGCCCTTTCCTAGTCAGTGCATAGTAGTGCCTGGTCCTATCCGTTCTACCTTGTTCACAGATCATTCCAGTTACTTTGTATGTCACCTTAAAAATTCCAAGTACATATTTATTATATATTTATCTGTGCTGTAACTTAATCGTTTTGTATATGATACATAACTTTTTTTTTAGAAAACAGGTCCATGTGGTTTGTCCTATTTGTGTCCTGTAAGTACTCCTGTAAGAATAACAAATTAATAACATACATTTTGGAGTACTAAATTGTGTGTGGACAAACCATCTCGTAAAGGACATCCTGCTACCCAGTCTAAATCAGATTGTATTTTTTGGAATATCTTTTCTTCATCTTTGTTACTGTAAAAAAGACTATCTGCATAATGTTGAATAGTCGAACATGGTGAAGGTCATTGATATTGATTGTACAGAGGATCGGGCCTAAAACTGTTCCCTGGGGTATGCCATGAGTGATATTGCCCTGGGTTGATAGGTGTCCATTCACCGTTACACATTGATATCTAGTACGTCATCTTCAGGATGGACCTGTAAAGGTGGAGACCCCTAAGGAAATTGCAGACACCATGGCTGAGCAATTCAGGAAGGTGTCATCTAGTGACAACTGCTCAGACCAGTTCCTGAGTCATAAAACTAAATGTGAGAGACAGAAGCTCAACTTTGAATCCCGTAATGAGGAAAGCTACAACAAGCCTTTCACCAAGGATGAGTTGCAGCATGCGCTCTCACAGGCAAAAGACTCCTGCCCTGGACCAGATGACATCCATTACCAGATGTTGAAACACTTACCAGAGGAAACCATGCACCTTCTTCTGGAGGTGTACAATGACATCTGGGTCACCGGAAATTATCCACCATCGTGGTCAGAGGCAATAGTTGTGCCAATTCCTAAACCAGGAAAAAACCCAACGTTGGCCTCTAGCTACCGTCCAAAAGCCATGACCAGTTGTATGGCTAAAACAATGGAAAGATTGGTGAACAACAGGCTAGTCTACTTTCTTGAATCGAAAGGGCACCTTTCAGTTCACCAATCCGGATTTCGTCGAGGACGCAGCACAACAGATCACCTAGTGAGCCTGGAGAGCTGGATCCGAGATGGGTTTGCTAACAAAGAACATGTGGTCAGTGTCTTCTTTGACCTGGAGAAGGCATATGATACCACCTGGAGGTATGGGATCATGAGAGACATTCACAAGCTGGGTTTGAGAGGAAGACTGACTGGATTTATTGGAAACTTCCTGACGGATAGATCTTTCCAAGTCCGCCTAGGGTCAGTCCTCTCCGAAAGTGAAGAGCAGGAAATGGGTGTACCCCAAGGCTGTATCCTCTCAGTGACCTTCTTCAGTGTTAAGATCAACAGCATCACTAAACAACTTCAACCTAGTGTTGAATGCTGCTTGTATGTGGATGATTTTGTCATCTGCTACAAGGGCACCCACATGCGAACAATTGAACGCATACTACAGCAGACTCTGACAAGACTAGCTGAGTGGAGCACCAACAATGGCTTCAAATTCTCAGCAGAGAAAACTTGTGTTGTGCATTTCTGCCGAAGGCGAGGGTGCAAAGAGGAGCCAACACTATATCTCCAAGGAAAAAATCTGGTAGTCCAGGAGGAGGTAAAATTCCTTGGCGTGGTATTTGACAGGATTCTTTCCTTCAAACCACACATTGAATACCTCCGGCGGAAATGCCAGAAGGCAATGAACCTGCTGAAGGTCCTCAGTCACCCCAACTGGGGTTGTAACAAAGAGACCTTGCTGACATTGTACAAAATGTATATCCAATCAAGGTTAGACTATGGATCTATGGTGTATGCCTCTGCTAAGAGGAAGACTGACTGGATTTATTGGAAACTTCCTGACGGATAGATCTTTCCAAGTCCGCCTAGGGTCAGTCCTCTCCGAAAGTGAAGAGCAGGAAATGGGTGTACCCCAAGGCTGTATCCTCTCAGTGACCCTCTTCAGTGTTAAGATCAACAGCATCACTAAACAACTTCAACCTAGTGTTGAATGCTGCTTGTATGTGGATGATTTTGTCATCTGCTACAAGGGCACCCACATGCGAACAATTGAACGCATACTACAGCAGACTCTGACAAGACTAGCTGAGTGGAGCACCAACAATGGCTTCAAATTCTCAGCAGAGAAAACTTGTGTTGTGCATTTCTGCCGAAGGCGAGGGTGCAAAGAGGAGCCAACACTATATCTCCAAGGAAAAAATCTGGTAGTCCAGGAGGAGGTAAAATTCCTTGGCGTGGTATTTGACAGGATTCTTTCCTTCAAACCACACATTGAATACCTCCGGAGGAAATGCCAGAAGGCAATGAACCTGCTGAAGGTCCTCAGTCACCCCAACTGGGGTTGTAACAAAGAGACCTTGCTGACATTGTACAAAATGTATATCCAATCAAGGTTAGACTATGGATCTATGGTGTATGCCTCTGCTCCAAGGTCTTACCTGGACAGACTTAAGCCCATTCAGAACCAGGGACTGAGACTTTGTCTTGGAGCCTTACGTACAACTCCTGCACCAAGCCTTCATATTGAAGCTGGTATACCACCTCTGGAGTTTCGCCGGGAAAAGCTCACACTGCAATACACTATACGTCTCAGAGCTAACCCAAAAAATCCAGCCCACAAACTCATATTTGACAACAAGAACACTGTGTATCGGGAGAAGCCAAATGCCATCAAGCCAATGGCAGTGACAGCAAGGTCTTTATTCCGAGAAGCTGGTGTACCAATGAAAAGAGTAATGACTGAAAAACCACCATAGACTCCACCATGGGAACAAAAATTACCCCTGGTTATCCTGGACCTTGACACAAACAAGAAAACTGAGACTCCTGTGCATGTATTTGAAAAACAATACAGTGAAATCAGGACACAGTTTGAAAGCCATACAGCCATTTTCACCGATGGTTCCAAAGATGGTAGTCGTGTTGGATTTGCCGTGCATACACCATTTGGGAACTTGAAGAAGGCTCTCTACAAGGAAAGCAGCATCTACACTGCTGAAGGAAAAGCACTGCTTAAGGCACTTGAATGGGTACAGGTCTCACGGATGAAGAAATTCATCATATTCTCAGACTCGCACCCATGTCTAGAAGCTGTGACCAACCTTTATCCTAAGAACCCAATCATACAAGCAATTCAAGAGACATACACTGAAAACAAAAGACTGGACAAAGAAGTGGTGTTGTGCTGGGTGCCAAGCCACATTGGAATAGAAGGAAATGAGGCAGCAGACATTGCAGCCAAAAATGCATTGAGGCGCCCTGTTGGGGCTGACCAAATGCCATACACAGACATTGTACCTGTGGCGCAGGCACATGTCAAACGTAGCTGGCAGCGCACATGGAATGGTGTTAACAGTAACAAGCTGCGAGCAATCACACCATCAATCACACCAAAATTCAAAGATGATAACCTGACAAGACCCGAACAGGTGATACTGACCCGTCTTCGTACCGGTCACACCAAACTGACTCACAGGCACCTTCTAAAAGGTGAAGTGGCTCCTGTATGTCAGACATGCAACACTCAACTGAGTGTAGAGCATCTCTTAATACATTGTCAGGCAACCAAGAGAAACAGAATAAAATTCCTGCAAAATCGCAGGACACTGCAGAGTATTTTCCGGGAATCTGGGAACAAAAATATTCTTGATTTCCTACGGGAAACCAAATTGTACGACAAAATTTAGGTAACCTAAATGAAGCCTGACTTCGTCAGGCCAAACCCTGTTTCATGAAATAGGGAATTTCACAGAATAAAATAATAAAACCACAGTATATCTGCTAACTTTTAATTACTATTAGCGGAGGTGAAACTAACCAAACCAAACCAAAACATTGATATCTTTCAGATAAATAATTCTGGAACCATGCATTTTCCTTAAGTCTGATTCCTAATTTTTCAAATAGTTTCAAATAGTCCACGGTATCAAACGCTTTCTTGAAGTCCAAGAAGACGGCAGTTGTTATGTTGCCCTTATTTAGATTATCATAGATAATCTCCATGTGGTCAACATGTGCCCGATTGACAGAGTGGCATTAACGAAACCCATATTGTTTTGGGTAGTATAACCCATTTTCTTCTAAATAATATAATAGTTGGCTTTGAACCACTTTGGTCCACTTTTGTGAAGGGGTGTAACTGTTGAACGAGGTTGGTACACAAGCGCTAAAAAGGGATAAATTGCTGTGCTGTTTATTGGATTTAGTTTCGCATGTATTGATATTTAAATCTCCCATTACTGTTAGCTCAGAGTGCGGATATTTTTCTTTCACGCTATCCAAGAGTTAATTTAGAGTGTCAATGAATTCTTTAATTCCTGGAGATGGGGGCCGGTATATATTTAAGAGTACCAGTTTGTTCTTGTTAATATATTTAATATGAATCAGGTCCATTCCCTCCATCTGACTTGAGGCCCCTCATTAAAACACATACCCAGTCCATTTGGACAGATGATACTTGGTAGGAAGGTAGAGTCTATTTGAGAGGGTCTTAGAGATAATTTTGTAATCAATGTTAAGGAGGGTGATAGGCCTCCAATTTTTCATGAAGCTCTATCAAGCACCATTCGAACATTGACATAAATAAACCTCTTAGAGCGTACCAAAAATGTTGACAAAATTCGGCTGTGAAGCCATCACACCCAGGCGACTTAATTTTTTTCATTGTTTTGATGACATTTTCTATCTCAGCTTCGGTAAAAGCTCTACATAAGAACACATTTTCATCATCATCCAACTGTAAAGAGTGATCTTTATGGATAAACTCTTCTGCTGCGGACTCATCTAGAGATTCATTTGTATATAATTTCTCGTAGAAGGATTTACCCTCCTCTAGAATTTCTTTAGGGTTAGAAGATAATTTACCATTTACATTTAACATAGTAATTGCTCTTTTCTCCGCTTTATATTTTTCGAGAGCACAGAAGTACCTTGAAGGTTTTTCTCCTTCAACAACCCACTTTGCCCTGGATCTCACCAGGGCACCTTCTGCTTTCTTTAATTCAAATTTGTGGATCTCTTGCAATAATGTATTTCTTTCGTCAACTTCACAAATGTTTAGTCTTTTTTTCTTATCTAATGTTTCTAACCTGGCTTTCTGGGTTTCGAGTATCTTTTTTCTGGATTTGTTTTTCTGTGCGCAGGTTTTGATAGCTAACTCTCTCACATTCATTTTATGAAATTCCCAGTGGAGCTTGGGGTATAGAGAACTATTAATACATACGAGGCACAATTTCTCGACTTCACTATTGAAAGAATCGTCATGAATGAGCTGAGAATTAAATTTCCAGTATCCCTTACCCCGTGGGATGGAACCTATATGAATTTTCGCATGAATTTCTCTATGATCGGTGTGAGCGTTAGTAACAGTGTCACATTCGGTTACATTGTTGACCATGTTATTGGACACTAATATGTAATCAATTTGAGATCGGAGCTCCAATTTAGCCCAAGTAAATGGAGGGGAACTAGGGCTTTTAACAGCAACGGCGTCACATAAATCGCACTTGTCAATATAATTTACTAACTCTTTACTAGCTGTAGAGGAGGGTTAAGATGACACATCGGCATTAAAGTCACCCATCATGACTAACTGATCATATTCAAGTTCATCAATACATTCATCAAGACATCTGAACAACTCAATTTGTTCTTTGGGCTTATCAGCCGTTGGTGCATAAACATTGAATACACAGATATTTCTCCCTTTGATAACATACTGCCATCTTCCATTTGGGTCAGCACCAGAACAGATTACTTGGTGCATTAACTCTTTGCTTAAAAGAAGGAGGACACCTCTGGAGGCAGAGGTGCCATGAGCAAAACAAATTTCACCTGGCCATTGCGTGCTCCATATACCTTCTTTATTCTTAGTCGAATGAGTTTCTAGTAACCCTATGATGGAATCAGTATTTATGGGAAACTGGTTAAAGATTTTTTCTCTTTTCTCGACATTATTTAGGCCATTAATATTGAGAGAAACAAATTCAGTTGAATTTTGCTTATTGCTAGAATTATTGGGATTCATCGATCATATTTTGAGTTCACGTTTTCTTTTAACTTCCCTTATTTTACAGAGCTATGGGACTATACCGCAACTCGTATCAAGCATGAGGAATGATTGGCTAGACTTAAAAAGTTACTTTCACCAAGATAAACAATTATGGGAACAGGATTTCACACTATTTCAGTCACTTTGTGACACTTACTGATATTTCGGCTTTCAAGGGTTTTTGTTTCCAGAGTTTGTTGCACATGTTTTTACTCCAGGTTATGGCTCCCTTGGTTTTGGCGCCAATAGCTCCAGGGCGGTAAACACAAAATTGAGTTCCAGAGAAGTTTTGGTTAATCCTCTAACCCACAGAATCCTGAGTTAAGCAGGATCTCACAAAAGTTTTGCTCTGAATGCTACCTTTGAGTTGCTCCTATATAGGGATTAAACACAGATTGTTAGCTCGTTTGGGGATGCACGCTGAGCAATGATCAGGAGTTGAGAAGGCAAAATGGCTCCCAACCGTTCCTTTCCGTTGGCTATATTTTTCGTCCGGTACTGTCTAAATCCACACTATTTCTGTAGTGGAATGGTGTTCCAGGAGTGCTTGGGATATTAGTCTTTGCTTTGGCGGTGATACGTTGTTTGTCACTTTTTCCTGAAAAACAAAAAAGTTAAAAACTCTGGAGCGAGTTCAAGACACGCTACACTCTCCAAGAACGAACTGGAAGTCTATATATAGCTCTTTGTCTTAGCTTTTTAAATATGTGAGTGACTGAGATTGCTTAAAAAAATTCCGAGGTTGCCCTGCATATGAAAGGCCACAAATGATCATCAGCAATGATGGAAAAACTTTGCACACGCACAATAATTAATATAGGAAATTATAGACCATTATTGCATGATGCCCGTATCAAATCAATGTTCGATGGTGGCAATGGCATCAATTATCTAAGAACTGCTGGTCTGTTCTCTTTGTTATAGTCTCTTTCATACAAAACCAAACTTTCGTTATAGCTATATCCATTTTATTTTTTGTTTTATTTGTTTGTATTATTTAAAGCTGGACTGTAAACTAAATCACTTTGCTCTTCTTATTCCATCTCACTAACTCTCATTGCCATGAATATGACTCCACATGGATGTCGTCATGGCATTAAGCAACCATTACTCACTCACTCACTCTTAGTTTTCTAAATAGTTTGTATAATTTACATTTAATAATAAGGGCGTAAAGCAACCAATCTCACTCACTCACTCACTCTATTTCCTGGGTATGATCATAAACTGCCTCCCTCTCAGCTCTCCCGCCCTTGATATAACACTTCAAAGTGTTGATAAGGGCGTAAAGCAACCAATCTCACTCACTCACTGGATGTATTTTGAGTACTTAAGAGCTTAAAAACTTTAACACTACTGAATAGGTCACACCACCTGGACGCCGATGAGAGTCATTCATACAAGTGGTATGAGGGTTTGTTTTAGTGTAGTGGAGTGTGCAAAAAATAACCATATAAAACGGGCACTTTTCAGCTACATTTCCCCTTTATTTCTATCCTGGTGTGGTGTGAGCAGGGGTCTCTTTCTACTTTCTCACATAAGCTTTTGGCTTCTTGGTTTAGGTATTTGTCTAGCTTTACCACGTCTTCCACTAGAGGTAGTAGCTGAGGTTTATTGTACTTTCTATGTGGCAGTGAAGTCAGGGCTTTGGCATATATGCTGTCCTCCCAGTCACATTCGTAGAGCTGTACAAATGTTTTCGCAACTTTCTTTTCTTTCCTCATCGCCTTCCTTCATAGGCTCAAATCTCATAGTTTGCACATTTTTTTAGTGAGTGCCCCATTTTCAATGTAGCAGCATCATACCCAGCAACCTTTCTTACACTATATATCAACAACTGCCAGTTCTCTGGCTTCAAGCCATCGTCAATTGCCAAAAAGATTGGACTTATATGAGAACACTTACTAGTTCAGGTAACTTTCCAGATATGTAAGTCTATCTGTGTCTCATTACCTTGTTTCTGGTAAAGCCTGTTTCCAAGTTTCATGATTCATAGGTCCCCTTCAACAGCATACTTTACTGTATCATCTTTCATATTAAGCAAACATGCTGATACAAAATCCTTCCTTGCATTTTTTCACTGGAAGCATCAGTACCTGCAGCTACCGGCTGCCATTGTCCTGGGTAAGACCTTAAAGTGCCTGGTCTTGGGTGGGACCTTAAACTGCCTTTCTGTCTCTTTTCTCTGTCTCTCTCTCCCATCTTCTCTATCTCTATTTCCTGGGTATGATCATAAACTGCCTTCCTCTCAGCTCTCCCGCCCTTGATATAACACTTCAAAGTGTTGATAAGGGCGTAAAGCAACCAATCTCACTCACTCACTCACTACCGGCTGCCACGACTCCTCTTTCCACTAGACACATTCTCTGGTGTCTCGATAGGTAGCATTTGAAATAGTTATAAG
Source organism: Sthenelais limicola (assembly GCA_942159475.1). Taxonomy (NCBI): domain Eukaryota; kingdom Metazoa; phylum Annelida; class Polychaeta; order Phyllodocida; family Sigalionidae; genus Sthenelais; species Sthenelais limicola. Next base: position 807,363 of record OW804094.1, on the reverse strand, counting down.
AACATACATTTCTGTGCCCTGTTGACCCCATTTGAAGCATTTTTGTGAGAATCTACCATATATATATGGTTCGCTCAAAGCCCAAATCTAACCTTGCAGGTAAAGCAAAAGGGACAAAGAAAAAAGCTATCTTGAGGATCAAATTGCCATGTATCACAAGCTATTGGCAACATAAAATCAATTATTTTATGTCTGATTTCATACTGGCACATGGAACTGACACTTTCTCAGTTTTCAAACATTCACTGAGATTCACCATTTTAAAACCAGGAGTTGGCACGGAAGCCTGCATTCCAGGTAATCCATTCTACAAATATGTGCTACCAAATATAACTTTATCATGTTGAACTGCCTCTGCTACACACAGCGATTGTCTTAGGGTTCTGATTTATCATACGCTTGTCTACACCCTCATACCCCCCACAAAACTAAAAAAAGGTGCTGGCCATATAAGCTGCTTTTCACAAACAATAGAACAAATATATATGTTGCAGCAAACATATATCATGTCAAATATCCTCATCGCCTTCCTTTATAGCCTGTGTGTTAGTTACCTCACGCCTGTGTAGTGAGTTGGTGGTGTGTGTGTTACATGAGGCCTGTGAGTTGGCTTAACAAAGAAATGATATTACCTCCATCAAAGAGACTCAACTGTTGAAGCATAGACTATCAAAGACTACTGGCAAAGACAGTGGCAGTGGGGAGGCGATGTTTAGCAAGATCAAGACTACCAATATTTGTAAATCAATATTAAATTTGTACATATATCACATGGTGGAACATAAAGTGCCTTTCTGTCTATTTCCTCTGTCTCTTTCCTCTGTCTCTCTCCCTTCTTATCTATCTCTCATTCAGTTTTTGCTCTGTCACGTGATTGATTCGGATAATCTGTATTAGGCGTCGTAGTTGTGGATCCTGGGCACAGCGTACATACTGGTTGCATAGTAGTACTCTGAAGGTAGTAAGCAAATGGCAGCTGCTCCACATAGGCATGCCCGAAACAGGTGGCAGCTGTAATGCATCGCCAGAAGCCATGATGAGTATGCCTCCAAAGGGCCTGGTGAGTTGCATATGCATCGAAGAATGAGATCCATGACAGCAAATGTCTCAGCAGAAATTAAGCCTATTTCCTCCACCACCAGCACCTGTATGCGTCAAAGTAGTTCGGTTTTGATGTTGTCTCTTGACAACTGAGACAGACTCATTTCGGCCATGTTGTTGATTGTGTGTAGACCATGATCTAATACTGGTAGAGCAAATAAGCTATGAATATGTGAGCCACCAAGTACCTGTGCCTGTTCTGCTGTCAGGCAGGTCAGCATACATCGGTATCCCGAAGTCAAGGCATAAGTATATGCCATGAGTAAAAGGTAGGTTTTACCCGAACCTGGCGGACCGAGTAGCAAGGGAAATTTCACATACTGTTGTATTGGCTGCCGCAAAGCATCAATTGTATTGACGAGTGCCTGCAGTGCCAACTATTGTTCTTCAAACGACCGATCTGTTTGGCCTGGAGCTCTCCCTAGAGTTGGTTGATATTGCACCTGCCTTCCTGTACGTAATTGTTGAATGTCCGGGAAATTTGGAAACCCTTGTGCACTGAGTACAGTGATGGCATTGTTTCTGAACTGCCTTTCCATTTGTGCGAGTTTATCGGTGGCCCTAAGTGAGATGGCCATGTCCATGGCAAGCAGCATTGCATTGTACAGAATTGCATTGTCATTAAAAAACGCCATCAAGCCAATGGCAGTGACAGCAAGGTCTTTATTCCGAGAAGCTGGTGTACCAATGAAAAGAGTAATGACTGAAAAACCACCAGAGACTCCACCATGGGAACAAAAATTACCCCTGGTTATCCTGGACCTTGACACAAACAAGAAAACTGAGACTCCTGTGCATGTATTTGAAAAACAATACAGTGAAATCAGGACACAGTTTGAGATAAGATAAGATAAGATACTACTTTATTTATTAAGATTCACATAGTACAATAATAAACAATGTAAATATAATAAACGAAAGAACGACAAACAGGTAGGCAGACATCTAGATTAATAATCCAGCTCTCCCAGCCGCTACCCTAACTCAGTACAGAGTATATAAATTTAGACGATAACACAGCACGGTATAAAACAATACAATTATAATAAATACTGTTATTGACAGTAACAATAAGCTAGGTTAATTAAACCAGGTTCAAATAATTTCTCATCTTGCCTTGCCTCAGCAATACAATTTGATGGATCAGTTTCACATAATCATAATCAACTAGTTAGCTTTGCGTTTATAAGTTGCTGTTATTCATTCTGATTATTTGTTATGTTTTGATCTAGGTACTTTTTGAATTCCAATCTTGTTTCAAGTTGGTGTGCATGGGTAGGGAGTGAATTCCAGGCCAATGAGGCCCTGTAAATAAAGCTATTTTTGTAAAAAGTGGTTTTCGGTAAGTTGATTAAAAGATTTCTTCTGTTTCTGGCATGGCTTCTAGTGGCCAGGCGTTTTTTGTCAAGATTGTTATTCGTTTGTGTTAGTCAGAAGGCAGCTTCTAGCATATGTTTGTTAGCCCTTGAACTATTGTTTTGTATTCCTAGTTCGGCATAACAATCATCAACATTTGTTCTTTTATCTAGCTTTAGTATGTATCGTATTGCTGAGTTCAGAAGTGTATGCAGTCTTCTTACCAACTTCTGGCATGCAGATGAATAGAAGATATCACCATAGTTAATTAATGGGATGATAAGCATTTTTACAATGTCTGTTTTGATTTTTTTTGTTTAAGACATAGCTTGACTTTCGTAACAGGTTGACTTTCCATTTCACCTTATTTATAACTGTTTGAAGGTGGACTTGGAAGTTTAGTTTCTCGTCTATGATCAGACCGAGGTACTTATATTGTTTGACTTGAGCTAGATTTTCATTTCCTAGTATAAGATTAGTTTTGTCTTGCTCCTTTGCTATTTTATTGCGACCTATATTAAATTGTACATACTGCGTTTTCGAAACATTCATAGAGAACTTGCTAACTCTGCACCATGTATCAATTCGGTCTAAATTATCCTGAAGTTGTTGGTACATTTCATTTTCATTCTTGTTACTATTAATAAGAACCGTATCATCGGCATAATGTTGTATTGTAGAGTTTTCAATCGTTTTGTTTAGATCATTGATATATATGGAAAATAAGATTGGCCCTAAAATGGTTCCTTGGGGTACGCCAAAGGTTACTGACTCCTGATTAGAAGTAATACCATTTATTCGTACGGCCTGTTTTCTGTTTGATAAGTAGTTTTTAAACCAAGTGTTTGTGATTCCAGTTATATTATAATTTTCTAATTTTGTTAATAGGCGATCATGGTGGACAGTATCGAACGCTTTCTTAAAATCTAAAAAAACTGCGGAAGTGAATTTTGTTTCATTGAGACTGTTATAAATATTTTGAAGAAGATCTATGTGGGCAAGATTTACAGATTTTCCTTTTCTGAATCCATATTGTTTTTCATAGTGATAGTTGTTATGTTCGAGGTGTTCAGACAATTGGTTTTGGACTACTTTCTCAAGTATTTTTGCTGGCATTGGTATACCAGAGATGGGTCGGTAGTTATTTGCAAGACTCCTTGAGCCAGCCTTGTAAAGAGGCGTTACTATTGCTGACTTAAAGGCCTCTGGGACTATACTTGTACTCTAGGACAGATTGACAATATGTACAAATTGGAATACTAAAGAGGTAATACATGACTTTAGTACTTTACCAGGCATATTTTCGACTCCAGAGCTCTTATGTGGGTCTATTTTTTTTAATATATTCATGATATCTTTAGGGGAAATTAATTCAAATTCCATTTTTCTATTGTTGTTGTTTACAGCGTCAGTTGGAATTGAGTTTTTGTTCGAAGTCCTATTTAGGTGCTCTAATTCTTGAGCTGATGGTTCTTCGATTTGTTTCGCGAGGGCTGGTCCAATATTGGCAAAGAAATTATTGAAGGTGTCAGGGACTTTTTTTTATCATAATTGATTTGGTCCCCATTTTCATTTGAAAGCTGAATTGGTGAACTCTTTTTTGATTTTTCTGGACATATGACATTGTTTATCGTTTTCCATAAGGCTCTGGGGTCGTTTTTATCTTCTTCCAGTTTACTGGATATCAGCAAATTTTTCCTACTTCTACACATATTATTCACTTTATTTCGTAAACACTTTGCACGAATGAGCAGATCTGTCATTTTTGGATTTAGCTAGTCTGAAGAGCTTATCACGCTCATTCATTAAGGAGGTGATTTCCTTCGTAAGCCATTCTGGTTTTTTACGTATGTTGTTAAATCGTTTCATGGGACACATTCTGTCGAAGTATAGGGTTATTCTATCAATTAAGATGTCCCAACATACATTGGGGTCTTCGTGTTGGTAGAATTCATCCCAGTTTAGATCTGTTAGGATTTCGTTAAGAATTTTTTGATCGAGTCCCTTCATGTTTCGTGCAAAATATTTATTATTTACTTGTTATTTGTTTCTTGATGAGTATATAGTTGGGAAAATGCTCGGAGGACGAGTTTTCAACCGTCCCTGATTTTCACTGATGGTTCCAAAGATGGTAGTCGTGTTGGATTTGCCGTGCATACACCATTTGGGAACTTGAAAATGTATGATCCTAAACTGCCTCCCTCTCTGCTCTCCCGCCCTTGATATAACACTTCAAAGTGTTGATAAGGGCGTAAAGCAACCAATCTCACTCACTCACTCTCCACGAGGAAAGCAGCATCTACACTGCTGAAGGAAAAGCACTGCTTAAGGCACTTGAATGGGTACAGGTCTCACGGATGAAGAAATTCATCATATTCTCAGACTCGCACCCATGTCTAGGAGCTGTGACCAACCTTTATCCAACCTGGTTGTGATGGGTTTGGTGCTGAGTTTTACCAGGCCTTTTGGTACGCCATTAATAATATTTTTATGGCTATGTTAGAAACTTGTTTAGTAGAAGAGGAAATGACGGAAAATCAAAAAAGAGGGATAATAAGTGTGATCCCCAAGAAGGATAGCGATTTATTGTTTTTAAAGAATTGGAGACCAATTACGCTCCTAAATGTTGATTATAAAATCATATCCAAAGTACTAGCTAATAGATTGTCTTTCTGTATCTCTAATATTATTAATGATGACCAGGTCGGTTTCATGAAAGGCCGTTTCATCGGTTCGGCCATAAGAAAAATCGATGACATACATTCTTTCTTAGAGAATAATGATGAAGCAGGTTTAATAACCTCTGTTGATTTTTCCAAAGCATATGACTCTGTGGACTGGATTTTCATGGAAAAAGCCCTAGAGGCTCATAGTATAGATCCCATGTTTATATCTTGGGTAAAAATGCTTTTGAAGGGGTCCAAAGCCACTTTCACAAATAATGGTTTCGCGTCCGCATGGTTCAATGTAGAGAAGGGCGTTAAGCAAGGTGATCCCATATCGTCTTCCTTATTCATAATTGTCGCGGAAAAATTGTCTGAAAGTATTAGAAGAAACAGAGAAATAGTTGGAATAAAGCATGGAGGGCAGGAATCAAAATTAATCCAGTTCGCAGACGATTTAACGTGATTTGTTAGAGACGAACCCTCCCTGGTACGAGCTATCAGAACAATTGAAGAATTTTCTCTTGCCTCTGGGTTAATCCTTAATTCTAAGAAGTCCAAAGGTTTTAATATAGGTAAAGTTCCTTTAGTTAACAAGTCTGTCCTTGAGATCGAATGGACAAATAAGATGAAAGTCCTTGGTATACACCTCCTTAACCCAAGGGATGAAAATGAAATGTATAAGGTAAACAGTTGCGAGCTTATATCGAAGATTAAGGAAACAATTAACTCTTGGAAGAACAGATTTCTTACTATGAAAGGAAGAATTATGGTGTGTAACGTATTCTTGCTTCCAATATTTCAGCACGCCTTATCATGTATGCATTTTGGTGAAGCCTTGCTCAAAGAGATAGATCAGATTATGTTTAAATTTGTGTACAACAGTAACCACCATAAAATCAGTGTGGATTTCCTGGCTCAAAAACCAGAGAAAGGTGGACTTAATCTGAGATTGATCAGGCAAATTTATGAGACTAATAGAATAATGTGGGTGAGAAGAATTATTATAGGTAGAAACAGGTCATGGTTCAAAGTGATCGAAGCCTTCCACCAAAGAGATATAGAAGAAATATTCCTGTGTAGGTACAAACCAAGTATTTATTTAAATGTTTTTTACAAAGAATTATTCGAAATATGGAACAAATACTACTATAAATTTAAACCAGAAGGTATTGAACAGATCTTAAAAGAAAGAATATGGGCCAATCGATACATCAAAGATAAAGGCCAAATGCTTTACTGGGAAACGTGGAAAAAAAATGGTATAATAGTTTTAGGTGATATCTTTAATGAAAATGGCAACATGATGTCTACTAAGGAGATTGCCTCCAATTTCCAGATGGCCCCGTCATATTATTCCAGACAAATGCTTAAAAATGCAATACCTGACGAATGGATAAGATGCATAAAGAGAGAGAGAAACTATGTGTTAAATAATTCTGTATTCTTTGTAATCAACGATAAAGAGATTGACATTTGTGAATGTAATGCGAAAATAATTTACAGTCAGCTGATTTCAAAACTGAAACCTAAATGGGAAAAATTCCGAAAGTGGGAACAGAAGCTTGGTTTGACTGAAGAAAGTTATGATAAAATACAATGGAGCAATGTTTTCACAATTCCTTACAAAGCCTCAACTGAGGCAAGAATCCACATTTTCCAATACAAAGTTTTACATGGTGTTCTTGTATGTAATGCATATTTGAAACAAATAGACGTTATTAAAAAAGATACTTGTTCCTTTTGTAAAAATAAGGATGACATATCTCACTTCTTGGTAACATGTTCTAAAACCAAAGCCTTGTGGAAATATATCTTGAGGTGGATCTACGATAGTGGATACCTTAATAAGGATGCGGATGGCAAGGTAATCTTTAATCAAAGAGGTAGAAACATTGTGATAAAACCAGTAGACATTGTTTTTGGTATAGAGATTACAAATATTAATTCAAAAATTGTCAATTGGATCATACTTCAGCTAAAATCATTCATTTACCGACAAAAATTGTTCGAGGAAGGAAGAGTGGACTATTTATCAGCAATGTACGAACTGAGAATGAGGGCTAAGGTGGTAATATACTCCTTCAAGATTAGGAAAATATGCCCAAAAGAAAAAATAATATGGCGACGTATGGCCGAAGATATTGAGGAACAAATTAATGAACTAAAAAAATAATTCCTTCATATATGTCCTTTCCTTTCAGAAATGAATATTAGAATTGTAAAAGCCCAGACGGCAGGTATCAGAAATAAAGTCAGTTGCAAAAACAAAAAGAAAAAAGAACCCAATCATACAAGCAATTCAAGAGACATACACTGAAAACAAAAGACTGGACAAAGAAGTGGTGTTGTGCTGGGTGCCAAGCCACATTGGAATAGAAGGAAATGAGGCAGCAGACATTGCAGCCAAAAATGCATTGAGGGCCCTGTTGGGGCTGACCGTGGCAGGCACATGTCAAACGTAGCTGGCAGCGCACATGGAATGGTGTTAACAGTAACAAGCTGCGAGCAATCACACCATCAATCACACCAAAATTCAAAGATGATAACCTGACAAGACCCGAACAGGTGATACTGACCCGTCTTCGTACCGGTCACACCAAACTGACTCACAGGCACCTTCTAAAAGGTGAAGTGGCTCCTGTATGTCAGATATGCAACACTCAACCGAGTGTAGAGCATCTCTTAATACATTGTCAGGCAACCAAGAGACACAGAATACAATTCCTGCAAAATCACAGGACACTGCAGAGTATTTTCCGGGAATCTGGGAACAAAAATATTCTTGATTTCCTACGGGAAACCAAATTGTACGACAAAATTTAGGTAACCTAAATGAAGCCTGACTTCGTCAGGCCAAACCCTGTTTCATGAAATAGGGAATTTCACAGAAAAAAATAATAAAACCACAGTATATCTGCTAACTTTTAATTACTATTAGCGGAGGTGAAACTAACCAAACCAAACCAAACCAAAAGTCCAGCATAAACCCTCTATTGATGTAACTCCTATATTGTACCACTGATCCTAATGTCCAGCATAAACCCTCTATTGATGTAACTCCTATATTGTACTGGTCCTAATGTCCAGCATAAACCCTCTATTGATGTAACTCCTATATTGTACTGATCCTAATGTCCAGCATAAACCCTCTATTGATGTAACTCCTATATTGTACCACTGATCCTAATGTCCAGCATAAACCCTCTATTGATGTAACTCCTATATTGTACCAATGATCCTAATGTCCAGCATAAACCCCCTATTGATGTAACTCCTATATTGTACCACTGATCCTAATGTCCAGCATAAACCCTCTATTGATGTAACCCCTATATTGTACCACTGATCCTAATGTCCAGCATAAACCCTCTATTGATGTAACTCCTATATTGTACCACTGATCCTAATGTCCAGCATAAACCCTCTATTGATGTAACTCCTATATTGTACTGATCCTAATGTCCAGCATAAACCCTCTATTGATGTAACTCCTATATTGTACCAATGATCCTAATGTCCAGCATAAACCCCCTATTGATGTAACTCCTATATTGTACTGGTCCTAATGTCCAGGTTAAACCCCCTATTGATGTAACTCCTATATTGTACTGGTCCTAATGTCCAGCATAAACCCTCTATTGATGTAACTCCTATATTGTACTGATCCTAATGTCCAGCATAAACCCCCTAATGATGTAACTCCTATATTGTACTGATCCTAATGTCCAGCATAAACCCCCTATTGATGTAACTCCTATATTGTACTGATCCTAATGTCCAGCATAAACCCTCTATTGATGTAACTCCTATATTGTACTGATCCTAATGTCCAGCATAAACCCTCTATTGGTGTAACTCCTATATTGTACCACTGATCCTAATGTCCAGCATAAACCCTCTATTGATGTAACTCCTATATTGTACTGATCCTAATGTCCAGCATAAACCCTCTATTGATGTAACTCCTATATTGTACCACTGATCCTAATGTCCAGCATAAACCCTCTATTGATGTAACTCCTATATTGTACCACTGATCCTAATGTCCAGCATAAACCCTCTATTGATGTAACTCCTATATTGTACTGGTCCTAATGTCCAGCATAAACCCCCTAATGATGTAACTCCTATATTGTACCACTGATCCTAATGTCCAGCATAAACCCCCTAATGATGTAACTCCTATATTGTACCACTGATCCTAATGTCCAGCATAAACCCTCTATTGATGTAACTCCTATATTGTACTGATCCTAATGTCCTGCATAAACCCTCTATTGATGTAACTCCTATATTGTACCACTGATCCTAATGTCCTGCATAAACCCTCTATTGATGTAACTCCTATATTGTACCACTGATCCTAATGTCCAGCATAAACCCCCTATTGATGTAACTCCTATATTGTACTGATCCTAATGTCCAGCATAAACCCCCTATTGATGTAACTCCTATATTGTACTGATCCTAATGTCCAGCATAAACCCTCTATTGATGTAACTCCTATATTGTACTGATCCTAATGTCCAGCATAAACCCTCTATTGGTGTAACTCCTATATTGTACCACTGATCCTAATGTCCAGCATAAACCCTCTATTGATGTAACTCCTATATTGTACTGATCCTAATGTCCAGCATAAACCCTCTATTGATGTAACTCCTATATTGTACCACTGATCCTAATGTCCAGCATAAACCCTCTATTGATGTAACTCCTATATTGTACCACTGATCCTAATGTCCAGCATAAACCCTCTATTGATGTAACTCCTATATTGTACTGGTCCTAATGTCCAGCATAAACCCCCTAATGATGTAACTCCTATATTGTACCACTGATCCTAATGTCCAGCATAAACCCCCTATTGATGTAACTCCTATACTGTACTGATCCTAATGTCCAGCATAAACCCCCTATTGATGTAACTCCTATATTGTACTGATCCTAATGTCCAGCATAAACCCTCTATTGATGTAACACCTATATTGTACCACTGATCCTAATGTCCAGCATAAACCCTCTATTGATGTAACTCCTATATTGTACTGATCCTAATGTCCTGCATAAACCCTCTATTGATGTAACTCCTATATTGTACCACTGATCCTAATGTCCAGCATAAACCCCCTATTGATGTAACTCCTATATTGTACCACTGATCCTAATGTCCTGCATAAACCCTCTATTGATGTAACTCCTATATTGTACCACTGATCCTAATGTCCAGCATAAACCCCCTATTGATGTAACTCCTATATTGTACTGATCCTAATGTCCAGCATAAACCCTCTATTGATGTTTCTCCTATATTGTACTGACCCTAATGTCCAGCATAAACCCTCTATTGATGTTACTCCTATATTGTACTGACCCTAATGTCCAGCATAAACCCTCTATTGATGTAACTCCTATATTGTACCACTGATCCTAATGTCCAGCATAAACCCCCTATTGATGTAACTCCTATATTGTACTGATCCTAATGTCCAGCATAAACCCCCTATTGATATAACTCCTATATTGTACCACTGATCCTAATGTCCAGCATAAACCCCCTATTGATGTAACTCCTATATTGTACTGATCCTAATGTCCAGCATAAACCCTCTATTGATGTAACTCCTATATTGTACTGATCCTAATGTCCAGCATAAACCCCCTAATGATGTAACTCCTATATTGTACTGATCCTAATGTCCAGCATAAACCCCCTATTGATGTAACTCCTATATTGTACTGATCCTAATGTCCAGCATAAACCCTCTATTGATGTAACTCCTATATTGTACTGATCCTAATGTCCAGCATAAACCCCCTAATGATGTAACTCCTATATTGTACCACTGATCCTAATGTCCAGCATAAACCCTCTATTGATGTAACTCCTATATTGTACTGATCCTAATGTCCTGCATAAACCCTCTATTGATGTAACTCCTATATTGTACCACTGATCCTAATGTCCTGCATAAACCCTCTATTGATGTAACTCCTATATTGTACCACTGATCCTAATGTCCAGCATAAACCCCCTATTGATGTAACTCCTATATTGTACTGATCCTAATGTCCAGCATAAACCCCCTATTGATGTAACTCCTATATTGTACTGATCCTAATGTCCAGCATAAACCCTCTATTGATGTAACTCCTATATTGTACTGATCCTAATGTCCAGCATAAACCCTCTATTGGTGTAACTCCTATATTGTACCACTGATCCTAATGTCCAGCATAAACCCTCTATTGATGTAACTCCTATATTGTACTGATCCTAATGTCCAGCATAAACCCTCTATTGATGTAACTCCTATATTGTACCACTGATCCTAATGTCCAGCATAAACCCTCTATTGATGTAACTCCTATATTGTACCACTGATCCTAATGTCCAGCATAAACCCTCTATTGATGTAACTCCTATATTGTACTGGTCCTAATGTCCAGCATAAACCCCCTAATGATGTAACTCCTATATTGTACCACTGATCCTAATGTCCAGCATAAACCCCCTATTGATGTAACTCCTATACTGTACTGATCCTAATGTCCAGCATAAACCCCCTATTGATGTAACTCCTATATTGTACTGATCCTAATGTCCAGCATAAACCCTCTATTGATGTAACACCTATATTGTACCACTGATCCTAATGTCCAGCATAAACCCTCTATTGATGTAACTCCTATATTGTACTGATCCTAATGTCCTGCATAAACCCTCTATTGATGTAACTCCTATATTGTACCACTGATCCTAATGTCCAGCATAAACCCCCTATTGATGTAACTCCTATATTGTACCACTGATCCTAATGTCCTGCATAAACCCTCTATTGATGTAACTCCTATATTGTACCACTGATCCTAATGTCCAGCATAAACCCCCTATTGATGTAACTCCTATATTGTACTGATCCTAATGTCCAGCATAAACCCTCTATTGATGTTTCTCCTATATTGTACTGACCCTAATGTCCAGCATAAACCCTCTATTGATGTTACTCCTATATTGTACTGACCCTAATGTCCAGCATAAACCCTCTATTGATGTAACTCCTATATTGTACCACTGATCCTAATGTCCAGCATAAACCCCCTATTGATGTAACTCCTATATTGTACTGATCCTAATGTCCAGCATAAACCCCCTATTGATATAACTCCTATATTGTACCACTGATCCTAATGTCCAGCATAAACCCCCTATTGATGTAACTCCTATATTGTACTGATCCTAATGTCCAGCATAAACCCTCTATTGATGTTACTCCTATATTGTACCACTGATCCTAATGTCCTGCATAAACCCCCTATTGGTGTAACTCCTATATTGTACCACTGATCCTAATGTCCAGCATAAACCCTCTATTGATGTAACTCCTATATTGTACTGATCCTAATGTCCAGCATAAACCCTCTATTGATGTAACTCCTATATTGTACCACTGATCCTAATGTCCAGCATAAACCCTCTATTGATGTAACTCCTATATTGTACCACTGATCCTAATGTCCAGCATAAACCCTCTATTGATGTAACTCCTATATTGTACTGGTCCTAATGTCCAGCATAAACCCCCTAATGATGTAACTCCTATATTGTACCACTGATCCTAATGTCCAGCATAAACCCCCTAATGATGTAACTCCTATATTGTACCACTGATCCTAATGTCCAGCATAAACCCTCTATTGATGTAACTCCTATATTGTACTGATCCTAATGTCCTGCATAAACCCTCTATTGATGTAACTCCTATATTGTACCACTGATCCTAATATCCAGCATAAACCCCCTATTGATATAACTCCTATATTGTACCACTGATCCTAATGTCCAGCATAAACCCCCTATTGATGTAACTCCTATATTGTACTGATCCTAATGTCCAGCATAAACCCTCTATTGATGTTACTCCTATATTGTACCACTGATCCTAATGTCCAGCATAAACCCTCTATTGATGTAACTCCTATATTGTACCACTGATCCTAATGTCTAGCATAAACCCTCTATTGATGTAACTCCTATATTGTACCACTGATCCTAATGTCTAGCATAAACCCTCTATTGATGTAACTCCTATATTGTACTGGTCCTAATGTCCAGCATAAACCCTCTATTGATGTTACTCCTATATTGTACTGACCCTAATGTCCAGCATAAACCCTCTATTGATGTAACTCCTATATTGTACTGATCCTAATGTCCAGCATAAACCCCCTATTGATGTAACTCCTATATTGTACCACTGATCCTAATGTCCAGCATAAACCCCCTATTGATGTAACTCCTATATTGTACTGATCCTAATGTCCAGCATAAACCCCCTATTGATGTAACTCCTATATTGTACTGATCCTGATGTCCAGCATAAACCCTCTATTGATGTAACTCCTATATTGTACTGATCCTAATATACAGCATAAACCCCCTATTGATGTAACTCCTATATTGTACCACTGACCTAATGTCCAGCATAAACCCCCTATTGATGTAACTCCTATATTGTACCACTGATCCTAATGTCCAGCATAAACCCCCTATTGATGTAACTCCTATATTGTACCACTGATCCTAATGTCCAGCATAAACCCTCTATTGATGTAACTCCTATATTGTACCACTGATCCTAATGTCCAGCATAAACCCCCTATTGATGTAACTCCTATATTGTACCACTGATCCTAATGTCCAGCATAAACCCCCTATTGATGTAACACCTATATTGTACCACTGATCCTAATGTCCAGCATAAACCCCCTATTGATGTTACTCCTATATTGTACCACTGATCCTAATGTCCAGCATAAACCCTCTATTGATGTAACTCCTATATTGTACCACTGATCCTAATGTCTAGCATAAACCCTCTATTGATGTAACTCCTATATTGTACCACTGATCCTAATGTCTAGCATAAACCCTCTATTGATGTAACTCCTATATTGTACTGGTCCTAATGTCCAGCATAAACCCTCTATTGATGTTACTCCTATATTGTACTGACCCTAATGTCCAGCATAAACCCTCTATTGATGTAACTCCTATATTGTACTGATCCTAATGTCCAGCATAAACCCCCTATTGATGTAACTCCTATATTGTACCACTGATCCTAATGTCCAGCATAAACCCCCTATTGATGTAACTCCTATATTGTACTGATCCTAATGTCCAGCATAAACCCCCTATTGATGTAACTCCTATATTGTACTGATCCTAATGTCCAGCATAAACCCTCTATTGATGTAACTCCTATATTGTACTGGTCCTAATGTCCAGCATAAACCCCCTAATGATGTAACTCCTATATTGTACCACTGATCCTAATGTCCAGCATAAACCCCCTAATGATGTAACTCCTATATTGTACCACTGATCCTAATGTCCAGCATAAACCCTCTATTGATGTAACTCCTATATTGTACTGATCCTAATGTCCTGCATAAACCCTCTATTGATGTAACTCCTATATTGTACCACTGATCCTAATATCCAGCATAAACCCCCTATTGATATAACTCCTATATTGTACCACTGATCCTAATGTCCAGCATAAACCCCCTATTGATGTAACTCCTATATTGTACTGATCCTAATGTCCAGCATAAACCCTCTATTGATGTTACTCCTATATTGTACCACTGATCCTAATGTCCAGCATAAACCCTCTATTGATGTAACTCCTATATTGTACCACTGATCCTAATGTCTAGCATAAACCCTCTATTGATGTAACTCCTATATTGTACCACTGATCCTAATGTCTAGCATAAACCCTCTATTGATGTAACTCCTATATTGTACTGGTCCTAATGTCCAGCATAAACCCTCTATTGATGTTACTCCTATATTGTACTGACCCTAATGTCCAGCATAAACCCTCTATTGATGTAACTCCTATATTGTACTGATCCTAATGTCCAGCATAAACCCCCTATTGATGTAACTCCTATATTGTACCACTGATCCTAATGTCCAGCATAAACCCCCTATTGATGTAACTCCTATATTGTACTGATCCTAATGTCCAGCATAAACCCCCTATTGATGTAACTCCTATATTGTACTGATCCTGATGTCCAGCATAAACCCTCTATTGATGTAACTCCTATATTGTACTGATCCTAATATACAGCATAAACCCCCTATTGATGTAACTCCTATATTGTACCACTGACCTAATGTCCAGCATAAACCCCCTATTGATGTAACTCCTATATTGTACCACTGATCCTAATGTCCAGCATAAACCCCCTATTGATGTAACTCCTATATTGTACCACTGATCCTAATGTCCAGCATAAACCCTCTATTGATGTAACTCCTATATTGTACCACTGATCCTAATGTCCAGCATAAACCCCCTATTGATGTAACTCCTATATTGTACCACTGATCCTAATGTCCAGCATAAACCCCCTATTGATGTAACACCTATATTGTACCACTGATCCTAATGTCCAGCATAAACCCCCTATTGATGTTACTCCTATATTGTACCACTGATCCTAATGTCCAGCATAAACCCTCTATTGATGTAACTCCTATATTGTACCACTGATCCTAATGTCTAGCATAAACCCTCTATTGATGTAACTCCTATATTGTACCACTGATCCTAATGTCTAGCATAAACCCTCTATTGATGTAACTCCTATATTGTACTGGTCCTAATGTCCAGCATAAACCCTCTATTGATGTTACTCCTATATTGTACTGACCCTAATGTCCAGCATAAACCCTCTATTGATGTAACTCCTATATTGTACTGATCCTAATGTCCAGCATAAACCCCCTATTGATGTAACTCCTATATTGTACCACTGATCCTAATGTCCAGCATAAACCCCCTATTGATGTAACTCCTATATTGTACTGATCCTAATGTCCAGCATAAACCCCCTATTGATGTAACTCCTATATTGTACTGATCCTAATGTCCAGCATAAACCCTCTATTGATGTAACTCCTATATTGTACTGATCCTAATATACAGCATAAACCCCCTATTGATGTAACTCCTATATTGTACCACTGACCTAATGTCCAGCATAAACCCCCTATTGATGTAACTCCTATATTGTACCACTGATCCTAATGTCCAGCATAAACCCCCTATTGATGTAACACCTATATTGTACCACTGATCCTAATGTCCAGCATAAACCCCCTATTGATGTAACTCCTATATTGTACCACTGATCCTAATGTCCAGCATAACCCTCTATTGATGTAACTCCTATATTGTACTGATCCTAATGTCCAGCATAAACCCTCTATTGATGTAACTCCTATATTGTACTGATCCTAATGTCCAGCATAAACCCCCTATTGATGTAACTCCTATATTGTACTGATCCTAATGTCCAGCATAAACCCCCTATTGATGTAACTCCTATATTGTACTGATCCTAATGTCCAGCATAAACCCCCTATTGATGTAACTCCTATATTGTACCACTGATCCTAATGTCCAGCATAAACCCTCTATTGATGTAACTCCTATATTGTACTGATCCTAATGTCCAGCATAAACCCTCTATTGATGTAACTCCTATATTGTACCACTGATACTAATGTCCAGCATAAACCCCCTATTGTTGTAACTCCTATACTGTACTGATCCTAATGTCCAGCATAAACCCTCTATTGATGTAACTCCTATATTGTACTGATCCTAATGTCCAGCATAAACCCTCTATTGATGTAACTCCTATATTGTACCACTGATCCTAATGTCCAGCATAAACCCCCTATTGATGTAACTCCTATATTGTACCACTGATCCTAATGTCCAGCATAAACCCCCTATTGATGTAACTCCTATATTGTACTGATCCTAATGTCCAGCATAAACCCTCTATTGATGTAACTCCTATATTGTACCACTGATCCTAATGTCCAGCATAAACCCCCTATTGATGTAACTCCTATATTGTACTGACCCTAATGTCCAGCATAAACCCCCTATTGATGTAACTCCTATATTGTACCACTGATCCTAATGTCCAGCATAAACCCCCTATTGATTTAACTCCTATATTGTACCACTGATCCTAATGTCCAGCATAAACCCTCTATTGATGTAACTCCTATATTGTAATGATCCTAATGTCCAGCATAAACTCCCTATTGATGTAACTCCTATATTGTACCACTGATCCTAATGTCCAGCATAACCCTCTATTGATGTAACTCCTATATTGTACTGATCCTAATGTCCAGCATAAACCCTCTATTGATGTAACTCCTATATTGTACTGATCCTAATGTCCAGCATAAACCCCCTATTGATGTAACTCCTATATTGTACTGATCCTAATGTCCAGCATAAACCCCCTATTGATGTAACTCCTATATTGTACTGATCCTAATGTCCAGCATAAACCCCCTATTGATGTAACTCCTATATTGTACCACTGATCCTAATGTCCAGCATAAACCCTCTATTGATGTAACTCCTATATTGTACTGATCCTAATGTCCAGCATAAACCCTCTATTGATGTAACTCCTATATTGTACCACTGATACTAATGTCCAGCATAAACCCCCTATTGTTGTAACTCCTATACTGTACTGATCCTAATGTCCAGCATAAACCCTCTATTGATGTAACTCCTATATTGTACTGATCCTAATGTCCAGCATAAACCCTCTATTGATGTAACTCCTATATTGTACCACTGATCCTAATGTCCAGCATAAACCCCCTATTGATGTAACTCCTATATTGTACCACTGATCCTAATGTCCAGCATAAACCCCCTATTGATGTAACTCCTATATTGTACTGATCCTAATGTCCAGCATAAACCCTCTATTGATGTAACTCCTATATTGTACCACTGATCCTAATGTCCAGCATAAACCCCCTATTGATGTAACTCCTATATTGTACTGACCCTAATGTCCAGCATAAACCCCCTATTGATGTAACTCCTATATTGTACCACTGATCCTAATGTCCAGCATAAACCCCCTATTGATTTAACTCCTATATTGTACCACTGATCCTAATGTCCAGCATAAACCCTCTATTGATGTAACTCCTATATTGTAATGATCCTAATGTCCAGCATAAACTCCCTATTGATGTAACTCCTATATTGTACCACTGATCCTAATGTCCAGCATAAACCCTCTGTTGATGTAACTCCTATATTGTACTGATCCTAATGTCCAGCATAAACCCTCTATTGATGTAACTCCTATATTGTACCACTGATCCTAATGTCCTGCATAAACCCTCTATTGATGTAACTCCTATATTGTACTGATCCTAATGTCCAGCATAAACCCTCTATTGGTGTAACTCCTATATTGTACCACTGATCCTAATGTCCAGCATAAACCCTCTATTGATGTAACTCCTATATTGTACTGATCCTAATGTCCAGCATAAACCCTCTATTGATGTAACTCCTATATTGTACTGAATCTAATGTCCAGCATAAACCCTCTATTGATGTAACTCCTATATTGTACCACTGATCCTAATGTCCAGCATAAACCCTCTATTGATGTAACTCCTATATTGTACTGAATCTAATGTCCAGCATAAACCCTCTATTGATGTAACTCCTATATTGTACCACTGATCCTAATGTCCAGCATAAACCCTCTATTGATGTAACTCCTATATTGTACCACTGATCCTAATGTCCAGCATAAACCCTCTATTGATGTAACTCCTATATTGTACTGGTCCTAATGTCCAGCATAAACCCTCTATTGATGTAACTCCTATATTGTACTGATCCTAATGTCCAGCATAAACCCTCTATTGATGTAACTCCTATATTGTACCACTGATCCTAATGTCCAGCATAAACCCTCTATTGATGTAACTCCTATATTGTACCAATGATCCTAATGTCCAGCATAAACCCCCTATTGATGTAACTCCTATATTGTACCACTGATCCTAATGTCCAGCATAAACCCTCTATTGATGTAACCCCTATATTGTACCACTGATCCTAATGTCCAGCATAAACCCTCTATTGATGTAACTCCTATATTGTACCACTGATCCTAATGTCCAGCATAAACCCTCTATTGATGTAACTCCTATATTGTACTGATCCTAATGTCCAGCATAAACCCTCTATTGATGTAACTCCTATATTGTACCAATGATCCTAATGTCCAGCATAAACCCCCTATTGATGTAACTCCTATATTGTACTGGTCCTAATGTCCAGGTTAAACCCCCTATTGATGTAACTCCTATATTGTACTGGTCCTAATGTCCAGCATAAACCCTCTATTGATGTAACTCCTATATTGTACTGATCCTAATGTCCAGCATAAACCCCCTAATGATGTAACTCCTATATTGTACTGATCCTAATGTCCAGCATAAACCCCCTATTGATGTAACTCCTATATTGTACTGATCCTAATGTCCAGCATAAACCCTCTATTGATGTAACTCCTATATTGTACTGATCCTAATGTCCAGCATAAACCCTCTATTGGTGTAACTCCTATATTGTACCACTGATCCTAATGTCCAGCATAAACCCTCTATTGATGTAACTCCTATATTGTACTGATCCTAATGTCCAGCATAAACCCTCTATTGATGTAACTCCTATATTGTACCACTGATCCTAATGTCCAGCATAAACCCTCTATTGATGTAACTCCTATATTGTACCACTGATCCTAATGTCCAGCATAAACCCTCTATTGATGTAACTCCTATATTGTACTGGTCCTAATGTCCAGCATAAACCCCCTAATGATGTAACTCCTATATTGTACCACTGATCCTAATGTCCAGCATAAACCCCCTAATGATGTAACTCCTATATTGTACCACTGATCCTAATGTCCAGCATAAACCCTCTATTGATGTAACTCCTATATTGTACTGATCCTAATGTCCTGCATAAACCCTCTATTGATGTAACTCCTATATTGTACCACTGATCCTAATGTCCTGCATAAACCCTCTATTGATGTAACTCCTATATTGTACCACTGATCCTAATGTCCAGCATAAACCCCCTATTGATGTAACTCCTATATTGTACTGATCCTAATGTCCAGCATAAACCCCCTATTGATGTAACTCCTATATTGTACTGATCCTAATGTCCAGCATAAACCCTCTATTGATGTAACTCCTATATTGTACTGATCCTAATGTCCAGCATAAACCCTCTATTGGTGTAACTCCTATATTGTACCACTGATCCTAATGTCCAGCATAAACCCTCTATTGATGTAACTCCTATATTGTACTGATCCTAATGTCCAGCATAAACCCTCTATTGATGTAACTCCTATATTGTACCACTGATCCTAATGTCCAGCATAAACCCTCTATTGATGTAACTCCTATATTGTACCACTGATCCTAATGTCCAGCATAAACCCTCTATTGATGTAACTCCTATATTGTACTGGTCCTAATGTCCAGCATAAACCCCCTAATGATGTAACTCCTATATTGTACCACTGATCCTAATGTCCAGCATAAACCCCCTAATGATGTAACTCCTATATTGTACCACTGATCCTAATGTCCAGCATAAACCCTCTATTGATGTAACTCCTATATTGTACTGATCCTAATGTCCTGCATAAACCCTCTATTGATGTAACTCCTATATTGTACCACTGATCCTAATGTCCAGCATAAACCCCCTATTGATGTAACTCCTATATTGTACCACTGATCCTAATGTCCTGCATAAACCCTCTATTGATGTAACTCCTATATTGTACCACTGATCCTAATGTCCAGCATAAACCCCCTATTGATGTAACTCCTATATTGTACTGATCCTAATGTCCAGCATAAACCCTCTATTGATGTTACTCCTATATTGTACTGACCCTAATGTCCAGCATAAACCCTCTATTGATGTTACTCCTATATTGTACTGACCCTAATGTCCAGCATAAACCCTCTATTGATGTAACTCCTATATTGTACCACTGATCCTAATGTCCAGCATAAACCCCCTATTGATGTAACTCCTATATTGTACTGATCCTAATGTCCAGCATAAACCCCCTATTGATATAACTCCTATATTGTACCACTGATCCTAATGTCCAGCATAAACCCCCTATTGATGTAACTCCTATATTGTACTGATCCTAATGTCCAGCATAAACCCTCTATTGATGTTACTCCTATATTGTACCACTGATCCTAATGTCCTGCATAAACCCCCTATTGATGTAACTCCTATATTGTACTGATCCTAATGTCCAGCATAAACCCTCTATTGATGTAACTCCTATATTGTACTGATCCTAATGTCCAGCATAAACCCTCTATTGATGTAACTCCTATATTGTACCACTGATCCTAATGTCCAGCATAAACCCTCTATTGATGTAACTCCTATATTGTACCACTGATCCTAATGTCCAGCATAAACCCTCTATTGATGTAACTCCTATATTGTACCACTGATCCTAATGTCTAGCATAAACCCTCTATTGATGTAACTCCTATATTGTACCACTGATCCTAATGTCTAGCATAAACCCTCTATTGATGTAACTCCTATATTGTACTGGTCCTAATGTCCAGCATAAACCCTCTATTGATGTTACTCCTATATTGTACTGACCCTAATGTCCAGCATAAACCCTCTATTGATGTAACTCCTATATTGTACTGATCCTAATGTCCAGCATAAACCCCCTATTGATGTAACTCCTATATTGTACCACTGATCCTAATGTCCAGCATAAACCCCCTATTGATGTAACTCCTATATTGTACTGATCCTAATGTCCAGCATAAACCCTCTATTGATGTAACTCCTATATTGTACCACTGATCCTAATGTCCAGCATAAACCCTCTATTGATGTAACTCCTATATTGTACTGATCCTAATATACAGCATAAACCCCCTATTGATGTAACTCCTATATTGTACCACTGACCTAATGTCCAGCATAAACCCCCTATTGATGTAACTCCTATATTGTACCACTGATCCTAATGTCCAGCATAAACCCCCTATTGATGTAACACCTATATTGTACCACTGATCCTAATGTCCAGCATAAACCCCCTATTGGTGTAACTCCTATATTGTACCACTGATCCTAATGTCCAGCATAAACCCTCTATTGATGTAACTCCTATATTGTACTGATCCTAATGTCCAGCATAAACCCTCTATTGATGTAACTCCTATATTGTACCACTGATCCTAATGTCCAGCATAAACCCTCTATTGATGTAACTCCTATATTGTACCACTGATCCTAATGTCCAGCATAAACCCTCTATTGATGTAACTCCTATATTGTACTGGTCCTAATGTCCAGCATAAACCCCCTAATGATGTAACTCCTATATTGTACCACTGATCCTAATGTCCAGCATAAACCCCCTAATGATGTAACTCCTATATTGTACCACTGATCCTAATGTCCAGCATAAACCCTCTATTGATGTAACTCCTATATTGTACTGATCCTAATGTCCTGCATAAACCCTCTATTGATGTAACTCCTATATTGTACCACTGATCCTAATGTCCAGCATAAACCCCCTATTGATGTAACTCCTATATTGTACCACTGATCCTAATGTCCTGCATAAACCCTCTATTGATGTAACTCCTATATTGTACCACTGATCCTAATGTCCAGCATAAACCCCCTATTGATGTAACTCCTATATTGTACTGATCCTAATGTCCAGCATAAACCCTCTATTGATGTTACTCCTATATTGTACTGACCCTAATGTCCAGCATAAACCCTCTATTGATGTTACTCCTATATTGTACTGACCCTAATGTCCAGCATAAACCCTCTATTGATGTAACTCCTATATTGTACCACTGATCCTAATGTCCAGCATAAACCCCCTATTGATGTAACTCCTATATTGTACTGATCCTAATGTCCAGCATAAACCCCCTATTGATATAACTCCTATATTGTACCACTGATCCTAATGTCCAGCATAAACCCCCTATTGATGTAACTCCTATATTGTACTGATCCTAATGTCCAGCATAAACCCTCTATTGATGTTACTCCTATATTGTACCACTGATCCTAATGTCCAGCATAAACCCTCTATTGATGTAACTCCTATATTGTACCACTGATCCTAATGTCTAGCATAAACCCTCTATTGATGTAACTCCTATATTGTACCACTGATCCTAATGTCTAGCATAAACCCTCTATTGATGTAACTCCTATATTGTACTGGTCCTAATGTCCAGCATAAACCCTCTATTGATGTTACTCCTATATTGTACTGACCCTAATGTCCAGCATAAACCCTCTATTGATGTAACTCCTATATTGTACTGATCCTAATGTCCAGCATAAACCCCCTATTGATGTAACTCCTATATTGTACCACTGATCCTAATGTCCAGCATAAACCCCCTATTGATGTAACTCCTATATTGTACTGATCCTAATGTCCAGCATAAACCCCCTATTGATGTAACTCCTATATTGTACTGATCCTAATGTCCAGCATAAACCCTCTATTGATGTAACTCCTATATTGTACTGATCCTAATATACAGCATAAACCCCCTATTGATGTAACTCCTATATTGTACCACTGACCTAATGTCCAGCATAAACCCCCTATTGATGTAACTCCTATATTGTACCACTGATCCTAATGTCCAGCATAAACCCCCTATTGATGTAACACCTATATTGTACCACTGATCCTAATGTCCAGCATAAACCCCCTATTGATGTAACTCCTATATTGTACCACTGATCCTAATGTCCAGCATAACCCTCTATTGATGTAACTCCTATATTGTACTGATCCTAATGTCCAGCATAAACCCTCTATTGATGTAACTCCTATATTGTACTGATCCTAATGTCCAGCATAAACCCCCTATTGATGTAACTCCTATATTGTACTGATCCTAATGTCCAGCATAAACCCCCTATTGATGTAACTCCTATATTGTACTGATCCTAATGTCCAGCATAAACCCCCTATTGATGTAACTCCTATATTGTACCACTGATCCTAATGTCCAGCATAAACCCTCTATTGATGTAACTCCTATATTGTACTGATCCTAATGTCCAGCATAAACCCTCTATTGATGTAACTCCTATATTGTACCACTGATACTAATGTCCAGCATAAACCCCCTATTGTTGTAACTCCTATACTGTACTGATCCTAATGTCCAGCATAAACCCTCTATTGATGTAACTCCTATATTGTACTGATCCTAATGTCCAGCATAAACCCTCTATTGATGTAACTCCTATATTGTACCACTGATCCTAATGTCCAGCATAAACCCCCTATTGATGTAACTCCTATATTGTACCACTGATCCTAATGTCCAGCATAAACCCCCTATTGATGTAACTCCTATATTGTACTGATCCTAATGTCCAGCATAAACCCTCTATTGATGTAACTCCTATATTGTACCACTGATCCTAATGTCCAGCATAAACCCCCTATTGATGTAACTCCTATATTGTACTGACCCTAATGTCCAGCATAAACCCCCTATTGATGTAACTCCTATATTGTACCACTGATCCTAATGTCCAGCATAAACCCCCTATTGATTTAACTCCTATATTGTACCACTGATCCTAATGTCCAGCATAAACCCTCTATTGATGTAACTCCTATATTGTAATGATCCTAATGTCCAGCATAAACTCCCTATTGATGTAACTCCTATATTGTACCACTGATCCTAATGTCCAGCATAAACCCTCTGTTGATGTAACTCCTATATTGTACTGATCCTAATGTCCAGCATAAACCCTCTATTGATGTAACTCCTATATTGTACCACTGATCCTAATGTCCTGCATAAACCCTCTATTGATGTAACTCCTATATTGTACTGATCCTAATGTCCAGCATAAACCCTCTATTGGTGTAACTCCTATATTGTACCACTGATCCTAATGTCCAGCATAAACCCTCTATTGATGTAACTCCTATATTGTACTGATCCTAATGTCCAGCATAAACCCTCTATTGATGTAACTCCTATATTGTACTGAATCTAATGTCCAGCATAAACCCTCTATTGATGTAACTCCTATATTGTACCACTGATCCTAATGTCCAGCATAAACCCTCTATTGATGTAACTCCTATATTGTACTGAATCTAATGTCCAGCATAAACCCTCTATTGATGTAACTCCTATATTGTACCACTGATCCTAATGTCCAGCATAAACCCTCTATTGATGTAACTCCTATATTGTACCACTGATCCTAATGTCCTGCATAAACCCTCTATTGATGTAACTCCTATATTGTACCACTGATCCTAATGTCCAGCATAAACCCTCTATTGATGTAACTCCTATATTGTACCACTGATCCTAATGTCCAGCATAAACCCTCTATTGATGTAACTCCTATATTGTACCACTGATCCTAATGTCCAGCATAAACCCTCTATTGATGTAACTCCTATATTGTACTGGTCCTAATGTCCAGCATAAACCCCCTAATGATGTAACTCCTATATTGTACCACTGATCCTAATGTCCAGCATAAACCCCCTAATGATGTAACTCCTATATTGTACCACTGATCCTAATGTCCAGCATAAACCCTCTATTGATGTAACTCCTATATTGTACTGATCCTAATGTCCTGCATAAACCCTCTATTGATGTAACTCCTATATTGTACCACTGATCCTAATGTCCAGCATAAACCCCCTATTGATGTAACTCCTATATTGTACCACTGATCCTAATGTCCTGCATAAACCCTCTATTGATGTAACTCCTATATTGTACCACTGATCCTAATGTCCAGCATAAACCCCCTATTGATGTAACTCCTATATTGTACTGATCCTAATGTCCAGCATAAACCCTCTATTGATGTTACTCCTATATTGTACTGACCCTAATGTCCAGCATAAACCCTCTATTGATGTTACTCCTATATTGTACTGACCCTAATGTCCAGCATAAACCCTCTATTGATGTAACTCCTATATTGTACCACTGATCCTAATGTCCAGCATAAACCCCCTATTGATGTAACTCCTATATTGTACTGATCCTAATGTCCAGCATAAACCCCCTATTGATATAACTCCTATATTGTACCACTGATCCTAATGTCCAGCATAAACCCCCTATTGATGTAACTCCTATATTGTACTGATCCTAATGTCCAGCATAAACCCTCTATTGATGTTACTCCTATATTGTACCACTGATCCTAATGTCCAGCATAAACCCTCTATTGATGTAACTCCTATATTGTACCACTGATCCTAATGTCTAGCATAAACCCTCTATTGATGTAACTCCTATATTGTACCACTGATCCTAATGTCTAGCATAAACCCTCTATTGATGTAACTCCTATATTGTACTGGTCCTAA
This sequence comes from Sthenelais limicola, assembly GCA_942159475.1. NCBI lineage: Eukaryota > Metazoa > Annelida > Polychaeta > Phyllodocida > Sigalionidae > Sthenelais > Sthenelais limicola. The sequence continues at coordinate 780,850 of OW804094.1, read as the reverse complement.
TGTCCAGCATAAACCCTCTATTGATGTTACTCCTATATTGTACTGACCCTAATGTCCAGCATAAACCCTCTATTGATGTAACTCCTATATTGTACTGATCCTAATGTCCAGCATAAACCCCCTATTGATGTAACTCCTATATTGTACCACTGATCCTAATGTCCAGCATAAACCCTCTATTGATGTAACTCCTATATTGTACTGATCCTAATGTCCAGCATAAACCCCCTATTGATGTAACTCCTATATTGTACTGATCCTAATGTCCAGCATAAACCCTCTATTGATGTAACTCCTATATTGTACTGATCCTAATGTCCAGCATAAACCCCCTATTGATGTAACTCCTATATTGTAATGATCCTAATGTCCAGCATAAACTCCCTATTGATGTAACTCCTATATTGTACCACTGATCCTAATGTCCAGCATAAACCCTCTGTTGATGTAACTCCTATATTGTACTGATCCTAATGTCCAGCATAAACCCTCTATTGATGTAACTCCTATATTGTACCACTGATCCTAATGTCCTGCATAAACCCTCTATTGATGTAACTCCTATATTGTACTGATCCTAATGTCCAGCATAAACCCTCTATTGGTGTAACTCCTATATTGTACCACTGATCCTAATGTCCAGCATAAACCCTCTATTGATGTAACTCCTATATTGTACTGATCCTAATGTCCAGCATAAACCCTCTATTGATGTAACTCCTATATTGTACTGAATCTAATGTCCAGCATAAACCCTCTATTGATGTAACTCCTATATTGTACCACTGATCCTAATGTCCAGCATAAACCCTCTATTGATGTAACTCCTATATTGTACTGAATCTAATGTCCAGCATAAACCCTCTATTGATGTAACTCCTATATTGTACCACTGATCCTAATGTCCAGCATAAACCCTCTATTGATGTAACTCCTATATTGTACCACTGATCCTAATGTCCTGCATAAACCCTCTATTGATGTAACTCCTATATTGTACCACTGATCCTAATGTCCAGCATAAACCCTCTATTGATGTAACTCCTATATTGTACCACTGATCCTAATGTCCAGCATAAACCCTCTATTGATGTAACTCCTATATTGTACCACTGATCCTAATGTCCAGCATAAACCCTCTATTGATGTAACTCCTATATTGTACTGGTCCTAATGTCCAGCATAAACCCCCTAATGATGTAACTCCTATATTGTACCACTGATCCTAATGTCCAGCATAAACCCCCTAATGATGTAACTCCTATATTGTACCACTGATCCTAATGTCCAGCATAAACCCTCTATTGATGTAACTCCTATATTGTACTGATCCTAATGTCCTGCATAAACCCTCTATTGATGTAACTCCTATATTGTACCACTGATCCTAATGTCCAGCATAAACCCCCTATTGATGTAACTCCTATATTGTACCACTGATCCTAATGTCCTGCATAAACCCTCTATTGATGTAACTCCTATATTGTACCACTGATCCTAATGTCCAGCATAAACCCCCTATTGATGTAACTCCTATATTGTACTGATCCTAATGTCCAGCATAAACCCTCTATTGATGTTACTCCTATATTGTACTGACCCTAATGTCCAGCATAAACCCTCTATTGATGTTACTCCTATATTGTACTGACCCTAATTTCCAGCATAAACCCTCTATTGATGTAACTCCTATATTGTACTGATCCTAATGTCCAGCATAAACCCCCTATTGATGTAACTCCTATATTGTACTGTTCCTAATGTCCAGCATAAACCCCCTATTGATGTAACTCCTATATTGTACTGGTCCTAATGTCCAGCATAAACCCTCTATTGATGTAACTCCTATATTGTACCACTGATCCTAATGTCCAGCATAAACCCCCTATTGATGTAACTCCTATATTGTACTGATCCTAATGTCCAGCATAAACCCTCTATTGATGTTACTCCTATATTGTACCACTGATCCTAATGTCCAGCATAAACCCTCTATTGATGTAACTCCTATATTGTACCACTGATCCTAATGTCTAGCATAAACCCTCTATTGATGTAACTCCTATATTGTACCACTGATCCTAATGTCTAGCATAAACCCTCTATTGATGTAACTCCTATATTGTACTGGTCCTAATGTCCAGCATAAACCCTCTATTGATGTTACTCCTATATTGTACTGACCCTAATGTCCAGCATAAACCCTCTATTGATGTAACTCCTATATTGTACTGATCCTAATGTCCAGCATAAACCCCCTATTGATGTAACTCCTATATTGTACCACTGATCCTAATGTCCAGCATAAACCCTCTATTGATGTAACTCCTATATTGTACTGATCCTAATGTCCAGCATAAACCCCCTATTGATGTAACTCCTATATTGTACTGATCCTAATGTCCAGCATAAACCCTCTATTGATGTAACTCCTATATTGTACTGATCCTAATGTCCAGCATAAACCCCCTATTGATGTAACTCCTATATTGTACTGATCCTAATGTCCAGCATAAACCCCCTATTGATGTAACTCCTATATTGTACTGATCCTAATATACAGCATAAACCCCCTATTGATGTAACTCCTATATTGTACCACTGACCTAATGTCCAGCATAAACCCCCTATTGATGTAACTCCTATATTGTACCACTGATCCTAATGTCCAGCATAAACCCTCTATTGATGTAACTCCTATATTGTACTGATCCTAATGTCCAGCATAAACCCCCTATTGATGTAACTCCTATATTGTACTGTTCCTAATGTCCAGCATAAACCCCCTATTGATGTAACTCCTATATTGTACTGGTCCTAATGTCCAGCATAAACCCTCTATTGATGTAACTCCTTTATTGTACCACTGATCCTAATGTCCAGCATAAACCCTCTATTGATGTAACTCCTATATTGTACTGATCCTAATGTCCAGCATAAACCCCCTATTGATGTAACTCCTATATTGTACTGATCCTAATGTCCAGCATAAACCCTCTATTGATATAACTCCTACATTGTACTGACCCTAATGTCCAGCATAAACCCTCTATTGATGTAACTCCTATATTGTACCACTGATCCTAATGTCCAGCATGAACCCTCTATTGATGTAACTCCTATATTGTACCACTGATCCTAATGTCCAGCATGAACCCTCTATTGATGTAACTCCTATATTGTACCACTGATCCTAATGTCCAGCATAAACCCTCTATTGATGTAACTCCTATATTGTACCACTGATCCTAATGTCCAGCATGAACCCTCTATTGATGTAACTCCTATATTGTACCACTGATCCTAATGTCCAGCATGAACCCTCTATTGATGTAACTCCTATATTGTACCACTGATCCTAATGTCCAGCATGAACCCTCTATTGATGTAACTCCTATATTGTACTGATCCTAATGTCCAGCATAAACCCCCTATTGATGTAACTCCTATATTGTACCACTGATCCTAATGTCCAGCATAAAGCCCCTATTGGTGTAACTCCTATATTGTACCACTGATCCTAATGTCCAGCATAAACCCTCTATTGATGTAACTCCTATATTGTACCACTGATCCTAATGTCCAGCATAAACCCTCTATTGATGTAACTCCTATATTGTACTGACCCTAATGTCCAGCATAAACCCTCTATTGATGTAACTCCTATATTGTACTGATCCTAATGTCCAGCATGAACCCTCTATTGATGTAACTTCTATATTGTACTGATCCTAATGTCCAGCATAAACCCTCTATTGATGTAACTCCTATATTGTACTGATCCTAATATCCAGCATAAACCCCATATTGATGTAACTCCTATATTGTACTGATCCTAATGTCCAGCATAAACCCTCTATTGATGTAACTCCTATATTGTACTGATCCTAATGTCCAGCATAAACCCCCTATTGATGTAACTCCTATATTGTACTGGTCCTAATGTCCAGCATAAACCCTCTATTGATGTAACTCCTATATTGTACTGGTCCTAATGTCCAGCATAAACCCCCTATTGATGTAACTCCTATATTGTACCACTGATCCTAATGTCCAGCATGAACCCTCTATTGATGTAACTCCTATATTGTACTGATCCTAATGTCCAGCATAAACCCTCTATTGATGTAACTCCTATATTGTACTGATCCTAATGTCCAGCATAAACCCCCTATTGATGTAACTCCTATATTGTACTGATCCTAATGTCAAGTATGAACCCTCTATTGATGTAACTCCTATATTGTACTGATCCTAATGTCCAGCATAAACCCTCTATTGATGTAACTCCTATATTGTACTGATCCTAATGTCCAGCATAAACCCTCTATTGATGTAACTCCTATATTGTACCACTGATCCTAATGTCCAGCATAAACCCTCTATTGATGTAACTCCTATATTGTACTGATCCTAATGTCCAGCATAAACCCCCTATTGATGTAACTCCTATATTGTACTGATCCTAATGTCAAGTATAAACCCTCTATTGATGTAACTCCTATATTGTACCACTGATCCTAATGTCCAGCATAAACCCTCTATTGATGTAACTCCTATATTGTACTGACCCTAATGTCCAGCATAAACCCTCTATTGATGTAACTCCTATATTGTACTGATCCTAATGTCCAGCATAAACCCCCTATTGATGTAACTCCTATATTGTACTGATCCTAATGTCAAGTATAAACCCTCTATTGATGTAACTCCTATATTGTACCACTGATCCTAATGTCCAGCATAAACCCTCTATTGATGTAACTCCTATATTGTACTGATCCTAATGTCCAGCATAAACCCTCTATTGATGTAACTCCTATATTGTACCACTGATCCTAATGTCCAGCATAAACCCTCTATTGATGTAACTCCTATATTGTACCACTGATCCTAATGTCCAGCATGAACCCTCTATTGATGTAACTCCTATATTGTACCACTGATCCTAATGTCCAGCATGAACCCTCTATTGATGTAACTCCTATATTGTACCACTGATCCTAATGTCCAGCATAAACCCCCTATTGATGTAACTCCTATATTGTACCACTGATCCTAATGTCCAGCATAAACCCTCTATTGATGTAACTCCTATATTGTACTGATCCTAATGTCCAGCATAAACCCCCTATTGATGTAACTCCTATATTGTACTGATCCTAATGTCCAGCATGAACCCTCTATTGATGTAACTCCTATATTGTACTGTTCCTAATGTCCAGCATGAACCCTCTATTGATGTAACTTCTATATTGTACTGATCCTAATGTCCAGCATGAACCCCCTATTGATGTAACTCCTATATTGTACCACTGATCCTAATGTCCAGCATAAACCCCCTATTGATGTAACTCCTATATTGTACCACTGATCCTAATGTCCAGCATAAACCCCCTATTGATGTAACTCCTATATAGTACTGATCCTAATGTCCAGCATAAACCCTCTATTGATGTAACTCCTATATTGTACTGATCCTAATGTCCAGCATAAACCCCCTATTGATGTAACTCCTATATTGTACTGATCCTAATGTCCAGCATGAACCCTCTATTGATGTAACTCCTATATTGTACCACTGATCCTAATGTCCAGCATAAACCCTCTATTGATGTAACTCCTATATTGTACCACTGATCCTAATGTCCAGCATAAACCCTCTATTGATGTAACTCCTATATTGTACCACTGATCCTAATGTCCAGCATAAACCCCCTATTGATGTAACTCCTATATTGTACTGATCCTAATGTCCAGCATAAACCCTCTATTGATGTAACTCCTATATTGTACTGATCCTAATGTCCAGCATAAACCCTCTATTGATGTAACTCCTATATTGTACCACTGATCCTAATGTCCAGCATAAACCCCCTATTGATGTAACTCCTATATTGTACCACTGATCCTAATGTCCAGCATAAACCCTCTATTGATGTAACTCCTATATTGTACCACTGATCCTAATGTCCAGCATAAACCCTCTATTGATGTAACTCCTATATTGTACCACTGATCCTAATGTCCAGCATAAACCCTCTATTCATGTAACTCCTATATTGTACTGATCCTAATGTCCAGCATAAACCCCCTATTGATGTAACTCCTATATTGTACTGGTCCTAATGTCCAGCATAAACCCCCTATTGATGTTACTCCTATATTGTACTGATCCTAATGTCCAGCATAAACCCTCTATTGATGTAACTCCTATATTGTACCACTGATCCTAATGTCCAGCATAAACCCCCTATTGATGTAACTCCTATATTGTACTGATCCTAATGTCCAGCATAAAGCCCCTATTGATGTAACTCCTATATTGTACCACTGATCCTAATGTCCAGCATGAACCCCCTATTGATGTAACTCCTATATTGTACTGATCCTAATGTCCAACATAAACCCCCTATTGATGTAACTCCTATATTGTACCTCCCCCACTGATCCTAATGTCCAGCATAAACCCTCTATTGATGTAACTCCTATATTGTACCACTGATCCTAATGTCCAGCATAAACCCTCTATTGATGTAACTCCTATATTGTACTGGTCCTAATGTCCAGCATAAACCCTCTATTGATGTAACTCCTATATTGTACCACTGATCCTAATGTCCAGCATAAACCCTCTATTGATGTAACTCCTATATTGTACTGATCCTAATGTCCAGCATAAACCCCCTATTGATGTAACTCCTATATTGTACCACTGATCCTAATGTCCAGCATAAACCCCCTATTGATGTAACTCCTATATTGTACTGATCCTAATGTCCAGCATAAACCCCCTATTGATGTAACTCCTATATTGTACTGATCCTAATGTCCAGCATAAACCCCCTATTGATGTAACTCCTATATTGTACTGGTCCTAATGTCCAGCATAAACCCTCTATTGATGTAACTCCTTTATTGTACTGGTCCTAATGTCCAGCATAAACCCTCTATTGATGTAACTCCTATATTGTACCACTGATCCTAATGTCCAGCATAAATCCCCTATTGATGTAACTCCTATATTGTACTGTTCCTAATGTCCAGCATAAACCCCCTATTGATGTAACTCCTATATTGTACTGGTCCTAATGTCCAGCATAAACCCTCTATTGATGTAACTCCTTTATTGTACCACTGATCCTAATGTCCAGCATAAACCCTCTATTGATGTAACTCCTATATTGTACTGATCCTAATGTCCAGCATAAACCCCCTATTGATGTAACTCCTATATTGTACTGATCCTAATGTCCAGCATAAACCCTCTATTGATATAACTCCTACATTGTACTGACCCTAATGTCCAGCATAAACCCTCTATTGATGTAACTCCTATATTGTACCACTGATCCTAATGTCCAGCATGAACCCTCTATTGATGTAACTCCTATATTGTACCACTGATCCTAATGTCCAGCATGAACCCTCTATTGATGTAACTCCTATATTGTACTGATCCTAATGTCCAGCATAAACCCCCTATTGATGTAACTCCTATATTGTACCACTGATCCTAATGTCCAGCATAAAGCCCCTATTGGTGTAACTCCTATATTGTACCACTGATCCTAATGTCCAGCATAAACCCTCTATTGATGTAACTCCTATATTGTACCACTGATCCTAATGTCCAGCATAAACCCTCTATTGATGTAACTCCTATATTGTACCACTGATCCTAATGTCCAGCATAAACCCTCTATTGATGTAACTCCTATATTGTACTGACCCTAATGTCCAGCATAAACCCCCTATTGATGTAACTCCTATATTGTACTGACCCTAATGTCCAGCATAAACCCCCTATTGATGTATCTCCTATACTGTACCAATGATCCTAATGTCCAGCATAAACCCTCTATTGATGTAACTCCTATATTGTACCACTGATCCTAATGTCCAGCATAAACCCTCTATTGATGTAACTCCTATATTGTACTGATCCTAATGTCCAGCATAAACCCCCTATTGATGTAACTCCTATATTGTACCACTGATCCTAATGTCCAGCATAAACCCCCTATTGATGTAACTCCTATATTGTACTGATCCTAATGTCCAGCATAAACCCTCTATTGATATAACTCCTATATTGTACTGATCCTAATGTCCAGCATAAACCCCCTATTGATGTAACTCCTATATTGTACCACTGATCCTAATGTCCAGCATAAAGCCCCTATTGATGTAACTCCTATATTGTACCACTGATCCTAATGTCCAGCATAAACCCCCTATTGATGTAACTCCTATATTGTACTGATCCTAATGTCCAGCATAAACCCTCTATTGATGTAACTCCTATATTGTACTGATCCTAATGTCCAGCATAAACCCTCTATTGATGTAACTCCTATATTGTACTGATCCTAATGTCCAGCATGAACCCTCTATTGATGTAACTCCTATATTGTACTGATCCTAATGTCCAGCATAAACCCCCTATTGATGTAACTCCTATATTGTACTGGTCCTAATGTCCAGCATAAACCCTCTATTGATGTAACTCCTATATTGTACCACTGATCCTAATGTCCAGCATAAACCCTCTATTGATGTAAGTCCTATATTGTACCACTGATCCTAATGTCCAGCATGAACCCCCTATTGATGTAACTTCTATATTGTACTGATCCTAATGTCCAGCATAAACCCTCTATTGATGTAACTCCTATATTGTACCACTGATCCTAATGTCCAGCATAAAACCCCTATTGATGTAACTCCTATATTGTACTGATCCTAATGTCCAGCATAAACCCCCTATTGATGTAACTCCTATATTGTACTGATCCTAATGTCCAGCATAAACCCTCTATTGATGTAACTCCTATATTGTACTGACCCTAATGTCCAGCATAAACCCTCTATTGATGTAACTCCTATATTGTACTGATCCTAATGTCCAGCATAAACCCTCTATTGATGTAACTTCTATATTGTACTGATCCTAATGTCCAGCATAAACCCTCTATTGATGTAACTCCTATATTGTACTGATCCTAATATCCAGCATGAACCCCATATTGATGTAACTCCTATATTGTACTGATCCTAATGTCCAGCATAAACCCTCTATTGATGTAACTCCTATATTGTACTGATCCTAATGTCCAGCATAAACCCTCTATTGATGTAACTCCTATATTGCACTGATCCTAATGTCCAGCATAAAGCCCCTATTGATGTAACTCCTATATTGTACCACTGATCCTAATGTCCAGCATGAACCCTCTATTGATGTAACTCCTATATTGTACCACTGATCCTAATGTCCAGCATGAACCCTCTATTGATGTTACTCCTATATTGTACTGATCCTAATGTCCAGCATAAACCCCCTATTGATGTAACTCCTATATTGTACCACTGATCCTAATGTCCAGCATAAACCCTCTATTGATGTAACTCCTATATTGTACCACTGATCCTAATGTCCAGCATAAACCCTCTATTGATGTAACTCCTATATTGTACCACTGATCCTAATGTCCAGCATAAACCCCCTATTGATGTAACTCCTATATTGTACCACTGATCCTAATGTCCAGCATAAACCCCCTATTGATGTAACTCCTATATTGTACCACTGATCCTAATGTCCAGCATGAACCCTCTATTGATGTAACTCCTATATTGTACTGGTCCTAATGTCCAGCATAAACCCTCTATTGATGTAACTCCTATATTGTACTGGTCCTAATGTCCAGCATAAACCCTCTATTGATGTAACTCCTATATTGTACCACTGATCCTAATGTCCAGCATAAACCCTCTATTGATGTTACTCCTATATTGTACTGATCCTAATGTCCAGCATAAACCCTCTATTGATGTAACTCCTATATTGTACCACTGAGCCTAATGTCCAGCATAAACCCCCTATTGATGTAACTCCTATATTGTACTGATCCTAATGTCCAGCATAAACCCTCTATTGATGTAACTCCTATATTGTACCACTGATCCTAATGTCCAGCATAAACCCTCTATTGATGTAACTCCTATATTGTACTGATCCTAATGTCCAGCATAAACCCTCTATTGATGTAACTCCTATATTGTACCACTGATCCTAATGTCCAGCATAAAGCCCCTATTGATGTAACTCCTATATTGTACCACTGATCCTAATGTCCAGCATAAACCCCCTATTGATGTAACTCCTATATTGTACTGATCCTAATGTCCAGCATAAACCCTCTATTGATGTAACTCCTATATTGTACTGATCCTAATGTCCAGCATAAACCCCCTATTGATGTAACTCCTATATTGTACTGGTCCTAATGTCCAGCATAAACCCCCTATTGATGTTACTCCTATATTGTACTGATCCTAATGTCCAGCATAAACCCTCTATTGATGTAACTCCTATATTGTACCACTGATCCTAATGTCCAGCATGAACCCCCTATTGATGTAACTCCTATATTGTACTGATCCTAATGTCCAGCATAAACCCTCTATTGATGTAACTCCTATATTGTACCACTGTTCCTAATGTCCAGCATAAACCCCCTATTGATGTAACTCCTATATTGTACTGATCCTAATGTCCAGCATAAACCCTCTATTGATGTATCTCCTATATTGTACCAATGATCCTAATGTCCAGCATAAACCCTCTATTGATGTAACTCCTATATTGTACCACTGATCCTAATGTCCAGCATAAACCCCCTATTGATGTTACTCCTATATTGTACTGGTCCTAATGTCCAGCATAAACCCTCTATTGATGTAACTCCTATATTGTACCACTGATCCTAATGTCCAGCATAAACCCTCTATTGATGTAACTCCTATATTGTACCACTGATCCTAATGTCCAGCATAAAGCCCCTATTGATGTAACTCCTATATTGTACCACTGATCCTAATGTCCAGCATAAACCCTCTATTGATGTAACTCCTATATTGTACTGATCCTAATGTCCAGCATAAACCCTCTATTGATGTAACTCCTATATTGTACCACTGATCCTAATGTCCAGCATAAACCCCCTATTGATGTAACTCCTATATTGTACTGATCCTAATGTCAAGTATAAACCCCCTATTGATGTAACTCCTATATTGTACTGGTCCTAATGTCCAGTATGAACCCTCTATTGATGTAACTCCTATATTGTACCACTGATCCTAATGTCCAGCATAAACCCTCTATTGATGTAACTCCTATATTGTACTGGTCCTAATGTCCAGCATGAACCCTCTATTGATGTAACTCCTATATTGTACCACTGATCCTAATGTCCAGCATAAACCCTCTATTGATGTAACTCCTATATTGTACCACTGATCCTAATGTCCAGCATAAAGCCCCTATTGATGTAACTCCTATATTGTACCACTGATCCTAATGTCCAGCATAAACCCTCTATTGATGTAACTCCTATATTGTACTGATCCTAATGTCCAGCATAAACCCTCTATTGATGTATCTCCTATATTGTACTGATCCTAATGTCCAGCATAAACCCCCTATTGATGTAACTCCTATATTGTACTGGTCCTAATGTCCAGCATAAACCCCCTATTGATGTAACTCCTATATTGTACTGATCCTAATGTCCAGCATAAACCCTCTATTGATGTAACTCCTATATTGTACTGATCCTAATGTCCAGCATAAACCCTCTATTGATGTAACTCCTATATTGTACTGATCCTAATGTCCAGCATGAACCCTCTATTGATGTAACTCCTATATTGTACTGATCCTAATGTCCAGCATAAACCCCCTATTGATGTAACTCCTATATTGTACTGGTCCTAATGTCCAGCATAAACCCCCTATTGATGTAACTCCTATATTGTACCACTGATCCTAATGTCCAGCATAAACCCTCTATTGATGTAACTCCTATATTGTACCACTGATCCTAATGTCCAGCATAAAACCCCTATTGATGTAACTCCTATATTGTACTGATCCTAATGTCCAGCATAAACCCCCTATTGATGTAACTCCTATATTGTACTGATCCTAATGTCCAGCATAAACCCTCTATTGATGTAACTCCTATATTGTACTGACCCTAATGTCCAGCATAAACCCTCTATTGATGTAACTCCTATATTGTACTGATCCTAATGTCCAGCATAAACCCTCTATTGATGTAACTTCTATATTGTACTGATCCTAATGTCCAGCATAAACCCTCTATTGATGTAACTCCTATATTGTACTGATCCTAATATCCAGCATAAACCCCATATTGATGTAACTCCTATATTGTACTGATCCTAATGTCCAGCATAAACCGCCTATTGATGTAACTCCTATATTGTACTGATCCTAATGTCCAGCATAAACCCCCTATTGATGTAACTCCTATATTGTACTGATCCTAATGTCCAGCATAAACCCCCTATTGATGTAACTCCTATATTGTACTGATCCTAATGTCCAGCATAAACCCTCTATTGATGTAACTCCTATATTGTACCACTGATCCTAATGTCTAGCATAAACCCTCTATTGATGTAACTCCTATATTGTACTGATCCTAATGTCCAGCATAAACCCTCTATTGATGTAACTCCTATATTGTACTGATCCTAATGTCCAGCATAAACCCCCTATTGATGTAACTCCTATATTGTACTGATCCTAATGTCCAGCATAAACCCCCTATTGATGTAACTCCTATATTGTACCACTGATCCTAATGTCCAGCATAAACCCCCTAATGATGTAACTCCTATATTGTACCACTGATCCTAATGTCCAGCATAAACCCCCTATTGATGTAACTCCTATATTGTACCACTGATCCTAATGTCCAGCATAAACCCCCTATTGATGTAACTCCTATATTGTTCCACTGATCCTAATGTCCAGCATAAACCCTCTATTGATGTAACTCCTATATTGTACCACTGATCCTAATGTCCAGCATAAACCCCCTATTGATGTAACTCCTATATTGTACCACTGATCCTAATGTCCAGCATAAACCCTCTATTGATGTAACTCCTATATTGTACCACTGATCCTAATGTCCAGCATAAACCCCCTATTGATGTAACTCCTATATTGTACCACTGATCCTAATGTCCAGCATAAACCCCCTAATGATGTAACTCCTATATTGTACCACTGATCCTAATGTCCAGCATAAACCCTCTATTGATGTAACTCCTATATTGTACTGATCCTAATGTCCTGCATAAACCCTCTATTGATGTAACTCCTATATTGTACTGATCCTAATGTCCAGCATAAACCCTCTATTGATGTAACTCCTATATTGTACCAATGATCCTAATGTCCAGGTTAAACCCTCTATTGATGTAACTCCTATATTGTACTGATCCTAATGTCCAGCATAAACCCTCTATTGATGTAACTCCTATATTGTACCACTGATACTAATGTCCAGCATAAACCCCCTATTGATGTAACTCCTATATTGTACTGATCCTAATGTCCAGCATAAACCCTCTATTGATGGAACTCCTATATTGTACTGATCCTAATGTCCAGCATGAACCCTCTATTGATGTAACTCCTATATTGTACCACTGATCCTAATGTCCAGCATAAACCCTCTATTGATGTAACTCCTATATTGTACCACTGATCCTAATGTCCAGCATAAACCCTCTATTGATGTAACTCCTATATTGTACTGATCCTAATGTCCAGCATGAACCCTCTATTGATGTAACTCCTATATTGTACTGATCCTAATGTCCAGCATAAACCCCCTATTGATGTAACTCCTATATTGTACTGATCCTAATGTCCAGCATAAACCCTCTATTGATGTAACTCCTATATTGTACTGATCCTAATGTCCAGCATAAACCCTCTATTGATGTAACTCCTATATTGTACTGATCCTAATGTCCAGCATAAACCCCCTATTGATGTAACTCCTATATTGTACTGATCCTAATGTCCAGCATAAACCCTCTATTGATGTAACTCCTATATTGTACTGATCCTAATGTCCAGCATAAACCCTCTATTGATGTAACTCCTATATTGTACCACTGATCCTAATGTCCAGCATAAACCCTCTATTGATGTAACTCCTATATTGTACCACTGATCCTAATGTCCAGCATAAACCCCCTATTGATGTAACTCCTATATTGTACTGATCCTAATGTCCAGCATAAACCCTCTATTGATGTAACTCCTATATTGTACCACTGATCCTAATGTCCAGCATAAACCCTCTATTGATGTAACTCCTATATTGTACTGATCCTAATGTCCAGCATAAACCCCCTATTGATGTAACTCCTATATTGTACCACTGATCCTAATGTCCAGCATAAACCCCCTATTGATGTAACTCCTATATTGTACCACTGATCCTAATGTCCAGCATAAACCCCCTATTGATGTAACTCCTATATTGTACTGATCCTAATGTCCAGCATAAACCCCCTATTGATGTAACTCCTATATTGTACCACTGATCCTAATGTCCCGGATAAACCCTCTATTGATGTAACTCCTATATTGTACCACTGATCCTAATGTCCAGCATAAACCCCCTATTGATGTAACTCCTATATTGTACCACTGATCCTAATGTCCCGGATAAACCCTCTATTGATGTAACTCCTATATTGTACCTTTGATCCTAATGTCCAGCATAAACCCCCTATTGATGTAACTCCTATATTGTACCACTGATCCTAATGTCCAGCATAAACCCCCTATTGATGTAACTCCTATATTGTACCACTGATCCTAATGTCCAGCATAAACCCTCTATTGATGTAACTCCTATATTGTACCACTGATCCTAATGTCTAGCATAAACCCCCTATTGATGTAACTCCTATATTGTACCACTGATCCTAATGTCCAGCATAAACCCCCTATTGATGTAACTCCTATATTGTACTGATCCTAATGTCCAGCATAAACCCTCTATTGATGTAACTCCTATATTGTACCACTGATCCTAATGTCCAGCATAAACCCCCTATTGATGTAACTCCTATATTGTACCACTGATCCTAATGTCCAGCATAAACCCTCTATTGATGTAACCCCTATATTGTACCACTGATCCTAATGTCCAGCATGAACCCTCTATTGATGTAACTCCTATATTGTACTGATCCTAATGTCCAGCATAAACCCTCTATTGATGTAACTCCTATATTGTACCACTGATCCTAATGTCCAGCATAAACCCTCTATTGATGTAACTCCTATATTGTACCACTGATCCTAATGTCCAGCATAAACCCTCTATTGATGTAACTCCTATATTGTACCACTGATCCTAATGTCCAGCATAAACCCTCTATTGATGTAACTCCTATATTGTACTGATCCTAATGTCCAGCATAAACCCCCTATTGATGTAACTCCTATATTGTACTGATCCTAATGTCCTGCATAAACCCTCTATTGTTGTAACTCCTATATTGTACTGATCCTAATGTCCTGCATAAACCCCCTATTGATGTAACTCCTATATTGTACTGGTCCTAATGTCCAGCATAAACCCTCTATTGATGTAACTCCTATATTGTACCACTGATCCTAATGTCCAGCATAAACCCCCTAATGATGTAACTCCTATATTGTACCACTGATCCTAATGTCCAGCATAAACCCTCTATTGATGTAACTCCTATATTGTACTGATCCTAATGTCCTGCATAAACCCTCTATTGATGTAACTCCTATATTGTACTGATCCTAATGTCCAGCATAAACCCTCTATTGATGTAACTCCTATATTGTACCAATGATCCTAATGTCCTGCATAAACCCTCTATTGATGTAACTCCTATATTGTACTGATCCTAATGTCCAGCATAAACCCTCTATTGATGTAACTCCTATATTGTACCACTGATACTAATGTCCAGCATAAACCCCCTATTGATGTAACTCCTATATTGTACTGATCCTAATGTCCAGCATAAACCCTCTATTGATGGAACTCCTATATTGTACTGATCCTAATGTCCAGCATGAACCCTCTATTGATGTAACTCCTATATTGTACTGATCCTAATGTCCAGCATAAACCCTCTATTGATGTAACTCCTATATTGTACCACTGATCCTAATGTCCAGCATAAACCCTCCATTGATGTAACTCCTATATTGTACCACTGATCCTAATGTCCAGCATAAACCCTCTATTGATGTAACTCCTATATTGTACCACTGATCCTAATGTCCAGCATAAACCCCCTATTGATGTAACTCCTATATTGTACTGATCCTAATGTCCAGCATAAACCCTCTATTGATGTAACTCCTATATTGTACCACTGATCCTAATGTCCAGCATAAACCCTCTATTGATGTAACTCCTATATTGTACCACTGATCCTAATGTCCAGCATAAACCCCCTATTGATGTAACTCCTATATTGTACCACTGATCCTAATGTCCAGCATAAACCCTCTATTGATGTAACTCCTATATTGTACCACTGATCCTAATGTCCAGCATAAACCCTCTATTGATGTAACTCCTATATTGTACCACTGATCCTAATGTCCAGCATAAACCCTCTATTGATGTAACTCCTATATTGTACTGATCCTAATGTCCAGCATAAACCCCCTATTGATGTAACTCCTATATTGTACTGATCCTAATGTCCTGCATAAACCCTCTATTGTTGTAACTCCTATATTGTACTGATCCTAATGTCCTGCATAAACCCCCTATTGATGTAACTCCTATATTGTACTGGTCCTAATGTCCAGGTTAAACCCTCTATTGATGTAACTCCTATATTGTACTGATCCTAATGTCCAGCATAAACCCTCTATTGATGTAACTCCTATATTGTACTGATCCTAATGTCCAGCATAAACCCTCTATTGATGTAACTCCTATATTGTACTGATCCTAATGTCCAGCATAAACCCTCTATTGATGTAACTCCTATATTGTACCACTGATCCTAATGTCCAGCATAAACCCTCTATTGATGTAACTCCTATATTGTACCACTGATCCTAATGTCCAGCATAAACCCCCTATTGATGTAACTCCTATATTGTACTGATCCTAATGTCCAGCATAAACCCCCTATTGATGTAACTCCTATATTGTACCACTGATCCTAATGTCCAGCATAAACCCTCTATTGATGTAACTCCTATATTGTACCACTGATCCTAATGTCCAGCATAAACCCTCTATTGATGTAACCCCTATATTGTACCACTGATCCTAATGTCCAGCATAAACCCCCTATTGATGTAACTCCTATATTGTACTGATCCTAATGTCCAGCATAAACCGCCTATTGATGTAACTCCTATATTGTACTGATCCTAATGTCCAGCATAAACCCCCTATTGATGTAACTCCTATATTGTACTGATCCTAATGTCCAGCATAAACCCCCTATTGATGTAACTCCTATATTGTACTGATCCTAATGTCCAGCATAAACCCTCTATTGATGTAACTCCTATATTGTACCACTGATCCTAATGTCTAGCATAAACCCTCTATTGATGTAACTCCTATATTGTACTGATCCTAATGTCCAGCATAAACCCTCTATTGATGTAACTCCTATATTGTACTGATCCTAATGTCCAGCATAAACCCCCTATTGATGTAACTCCTATATTGTACTGATCCTAATGTCCAGCATAAACCCCCTATTGATGTAACTCCTATATTGTACCACTGATCCTAATGTCCAGCATAAACCCCCTAATGATGTAACTCCTATATTGTACCACTGATCCTAATGTCCAGCATAAACCCCCTATTGATGTAACTCCTATATTGTACCACTGATCCTAATGTCCAGCATAAACCCCCTATTGATGTAACTCCTATATTGTACTGATCCTAATGTCCAGCATAAACCCTCTATTGATGTAACTCCTATATTGTACTGATCCTAATGTCCAGCATAAACCCCCTATTGATGTAACTCCTATATTGTACTGATCCTAATGTCCAGCATAAACCCCCTATTGATGTAACTCCTATATTGTACCACTGATCCTAATGTCCAGCATAAACCCCCTAATGATGTAACTCCTATATTGTACCACTGATCCTAATGTCCAGCATAAACCCCCTATTGATGTAACTCCTATATTGTACCACTGATCCTAATGTCCAGCATAAACCCCCTATTGATGTAACTCCTATATTGTTCCACTGATCCTAATGTCCAGCATAAACCCTCTATTGATGTAACTCCTATATTGTACCACTGATCCTAATGTCCAGCATAAACCCTCTATTGATGTAACTCCTATATTGTACCACTGATCCTAATGTCCAGCATAAACCCCCTATTGATGTAACTCCTATATTGTACCACTGATCCTAATGTCCAGCATAAACCCCCTAATGATGTAACTCCTATATTGTACCACTGATCCTAATGTCCAGCATAAACCCTCTATTGATGTAACTCCTATATTGTACTGATCCTAATGTCCTGCATAAACCCTCTATTGATGTAACTCCTATATTGTACTGATCCTAATGTCCAGCATAAACCCTCTATTGATGTAACTCCTATATTGTACCAATGATCCTAATGTCCAGGTTAAACCCTCTATTGATGTAACTCCTATATTGTACTGATCCTAATGTCCAGCATAAACCCTCTATTGATGTAACTCCTATATTGTACCACTGATACTAATGTCCAGCATAAACCCCCTATTGATGTAACTCCTATATTGTACTGATCCTAATGTCCAGCATAAACCCTCTATTGATGGAACTCCTATATTGTACTGATCCTAATGTCCAGCATGAACCCTCTATTGATGTAACTCCTATATTGTACTGATCCTAATGTCCAGCATAAACCCTCTATTGATGTAACTCCTATATTGTACCACTGATCCTAATGTCCAGCATAAACCCTCTATTGATGTAACTCCTATATTGTACCACTGATCCTAATGTCCAGCATAAACCCCCTATTGATGTAACTCCTATATTGTACTGATCCTAATGTCCAGCATAAACCCTCTATTGATGTAACTCCTATATTGTACCACTGATCCTAATGTCCAGCATAAACCCTCTATTGATGTAACTCCTATATTGTACTGATCCTAATGTCCAGCATAAACCCCCTATTGATGTAACTCCTATATTGTACCACTGATCCTAATGTCCAGCATAAACCCCCTATTGATGTAACTCCTATATTGTACCACTGATCCTAATGTCCAGCATAAACCCCCTATTGATGTAACTCCTATATTGTACTGATCCTAATGTCCAGCATAAACCCCCTATTGATGTAACTCCTATATTGTACCACTGATCCTAATGTCCCGGATAAACCCTCTATTGATGTAACTCCTATATTGTACCACTGATCCTAATGTCCAGCATAAACCCCCTATTGATGTAACTCCTATATTGTACCACTGATCCTAATGTCCCGGATAAACCCTCTATTGATGTAACTCCTATATTGTACCTTTGATCCTAATGTCCAGCATAAACCCCCTATTGATGTAACTCCTATATTGTACCACTGATCCTAATGTCCAGCATAAACCCCCTATTGATGTAACTCCTATATTGTACCACTGATCCTAATGTCCAGCATAAACCCTCTATTGATGTAACTCCTATATTGTACCACTGATCCTAATGTCTAGCATAAACCCCCTATTGATGTAACTCCTATATTGTACCACTGATCCTAATGTCCAGCATAAACCCCCTATTGATGTAACTCCTATATTGTACTGATCCTAATGTCCAGCATAAACCCTCTATTGATGTAACTCCTATATTGTACCACTGATCCTAATGTCCAGCATAAACCCCCTATTGATGTAACTCCTATATTGTACCACTGATCCTAATGTCCAGCATAAACCCTCTATTGATGTAACCCCTATATTGTACCACTGATCCTAATGTCCAGCATAAACCCCCTATTGATGTAACTCCTATATTGTACTGATCCTAATGTCCAGCATAAACCCTCTATTGATGTAACTCCTATATTGTACCACTGATCCTAATGTCCAGCATAAACCCTCTATTGATGTAACTCCTATATTGTACTGATCCTAATGTCCAGCATAAACCCCCTATTGATGTAACTCCTATATTGTACCAATGATCCTAATGTCCAGCATAAACCCTCTATTGATGTAACTCCTATATTGTACTGATCCTAATGTCCAGCATAAACCCTCTATTGATGTAACTCCTATATTGTACCACTGATCCTAATGTCCAGCATAAACCCTCTATTGATGTAACTCCTATATTGTACCACTGATCCTAATGTCCAGCATGAACCCTCTATTGATGTAACTCCTATATTGTACTGATCCTAATGTCCAGCATAAACCCTCTATTGATGTAACTCCTATATTGTACCACTGATCCTAATGTCCAGCATAAACCCTCTATTGATGTAACTCCTATATTGTACCACTGATCCTAATGTCCAGCATAAACCCTCTATTGATGTAACTCCTATATTGTACCACTGATCCTAATGTCCAGCATAAACCCTCTATTGATGTAACTCCTATATTGTACTGATCCTAATGTCCAGCATAAACCCCCTATTGATGTAACTCCTATATTGTACTGATCCTAATGTCCTGCATAAACCCTCTATTGTTGTAACTCCTATATTGTACTGATCCTAATGTCCTGCATAAACCCCCTATTGATGTAACTCCTATATTGTACTGGTCCTAATGTCCAGCATAAACCCTCTATTGATGTAACTCCTATATTGTACCACTGATCCTAATGTCCAGCATAAACCCCCTAATGATGTAACTCCTATATTGTACCACTGATCCTAATGTCCAGCATAAACCCTCTATTGATGTAACTCCTATATTGTACTGATCCTAATGTCCTGCATAAACCCTCTATTGATGTAACTCCTATATTGTACTGATCCTAATGTCCAGCATAAACCCTCTATTGATGTAACTCCTATATTGTACCAATGATCCTAATGTCCTGCATAAACCCTCTATTGATGTAACTCCTATATTGTACTGATCCTAATGTCCAGCATAAACCCTCTATTGATGTAACTCCTATATTGTACCACTGATACTAATGTCCAGCATAAACCCCCTATTGATGTAACTCCTATATTGTACTGATCCTAATGTCCAGCATAAACCCTCTATTGATGGAACTCCTATATTGTACTGATCCTAATGTCCAGCATGAACCCTCTATTGATGTAACTCCTATATTGTACTGATCCTAATGTCCAGCATAAACCCTCTATTGATGTAACTCCTATATTGTACCACTGATCCTAATGTCCAGCATAAACCCTCTATTGATGTAACTCCTATATTGTACCACTGATCCTAATGTCCAGCATAAACCCCCTATTGATGTAACTCCTATATTGTACTGATCCTAATGTCCAGCATAAACCCTCTATTGATGTAACTCCTATATTGTACCACTGATCCTAATGTCCAGCATAAACCCTCTATTGATGTAACTCCTATATTGTACCACTGATCCTAATGTCCAGCATAAACCCCCTATTGATGTAACTCCTATATTGTACCACTGATCCTAATGTCCAGCATAAACCCCCTATTGATGTAACTCCTATATTGTACCACTGATCCTAATGTCCAGCATAAACCCCCTATTGATGTAACTCCTATATTGTACCACTGATCCTAATGTCTAGCATAAACCCCCTATTGATGTAACTCCTATATTGTACCACTGATCCTAATGTCCAGCATAAACCCCCTATTGATGTAACTCCTATATTGTACTGATCCTAATGTCCAGCATAAACCCTCTATTGATGTAACTCCTATATTGTACCACTGATCCTAATGTCCAGCATAAACCCCCTATTGATGTAACTCCTATATTGTACCACTGATCCTAATGTCCAGCATAAACCCTCTATTGATGTAACCCCTATATTGTACCACTGATCCTAATGTCCAGCATGAACCCTCTATTGATGTAACTCCTATATTGTACTGATCCTAATGTCCAGCATAAACCCTCTATTGATGTAACTCCTATATTGTACCACTGATCCTAATGTCCAGCATAAACCCTCTATTGATGTAACTCCTATATTGTACCACTGATCCTAATGTCCAGCATAAACCCTCTATTGATGTAACTCCTATATTGTACCACTGATCCTAATGTCCAGCATAAACCCTCTATTGATGTAACTCCTATATTGTACTGATCCTAATGTCCAGCATAAACCCCCTATTGATGTAACTCCTATATTGTACTGATCCTAATGTCCTGCATAAACCCTCTATTGTTGTAACTCCTATATTGTACTGATCCTAATGTCCTGCATAAACCCCCTATTGATGTAACTCCTATATTGTACTGGTCCTAATGTCCAGGTTAAACCCTCTATTGATGTAACTCCTATATTGTACTGATCCTAATGTCCAGCATAAACCCTCTATTGATGTAACTCCTATATTGTACTGATCCTAATGTCCAGCATAAACCCTCTATTGATGTAACTCCTATATTGTACTGATCCTAATGTCCAGCATAAACCCTCTATTGATGTAACTCCTATATTGTACCACTGATCCTAATGTCCAGCATAAACCCTCTATTGATGTAACTCCTATATTGTACCACTGATCCTAATGTCCAGCATAAACCCCCTATTGATGTAACTCCTATATTGTACTGATCCTAATGTCCAGCATAAACCCCCTATTGATGTAACTCCTATATTGTACCACTGATCCTAATGTCCAGCATAAACCCTCTATTGATGTAACTCCTATATTGTACCACTGATCCTAATGTCCAGCATAAACCCTCTATTGATGTAACCCCTATATTGTACCACTGATCCTAATGTCCAGCATAAACCCCCTATTGATGTAACTCCTATATTGTACTGATCCTAATGTCCAGCATAAACCGCCTATTGATGTAACTCCTATATTGTACTGATCCTAATGTCCAGCATAAACCCCCTATTGATGTAACTCCTATATTGTACTGATCCTAATGTCCAGCATAAACCCCCTATTGATGTAACTCCTATATTGTACTGATCCTAATGTCCAGCATAAACCCTCTATTGATGTAACTCCTATATTGTACCACTGATCCTAATGTCTAGCATAAACCCTCTATTGATGTAACTCCTATATTGTACTGATCCTAATGTCCAGCATAAACCCTCTATTGATGTAACTCCTATATTGTACTGATCCTAATGTCCAGCATAAACCCCCTATTGATGTAACTCCTATATTGTACTGATCCTAATGTCCAGCATAAACCCCCTATTGATGTAACTCCTATATTGTACCACTGATCCTAATGTCCAGCATAAACCCCCTAATGATGTAACTCCTATATTGTACCACTGATCCTAATGTCCAGCATAAACCCCCTATTGATGTAACTCCTATATTGTACCACTGATCCTAATGTCCAGCATAAACCCCCTATTGATGTAACTCCTATATTGTTCCACTGATCCTAATGTCCAGCATAAACCCTCTATTGATGTAACTCCTATATTGTACCACTGATCCTAATGTCCAGCATAAACCCCCTATTGATGTAACTCCTATATTGTACCACTGATCCTAATGTCCAGCATAAACCCTCTATTGATGTAACTCCTATATTGTACCACTGATCCTAATGTCCAGCATAAACCCCCTATTGATGTAACTCCTATATTGTACCACTGATCCTAATGTCCAGCATAAACCCCCTAATGATGTAACTCCTATATTGTACCACTGATCCTAATGTCCAGCATAAACCCTCTATTGATGTAACTCCTATATTGTACTGATCCTAATGTCCTGCATAAACCCTCTATTGATGTAACTCCTATATTGTACTGATCCTAATGTCCAGCATAAACCCTCTATTGATGTAACTCCTATATTGTACCAATGATCCTAATGTCCAGGTTAAACCCTCTATTGATGTAACTCCTATATTGTACTGATCCTAATGTCCAGCATAAACCCTCTATTGATGTAACTCCTATATTGTACCACTGATACTAATGTCCAGCATAAACCCCCTATTGATGTAACTCCTATATTGTACTGATCCTAATGTCCAGCATAAACCCTCTATTGATGGAACTCCTATATTGTACTGATCCTAATGTCCAGCATGAACCCTCTATTGATGTAACTCCTATATTGTACTGATCCTAATGTCCAGCATAAACCCTCTATTGATGTAACTCCTATATTGTACCACTGATCCTAATGTCCAGCATAAACCCTCTATTGATGTAACTCCTATATTGTACCACTGATCCTAATGTCCAGCATAAACCCCCTATTGATGTAACTCCTATATTGTACCACTGATCCTAATGTCCAGCATAAACCCTCTATTGATGTAACTCCTATATTGTACCACTGATCCTAATGTCCAGCATAAACCCCCTATTGATGTAACTCCTATATTGTACCACTGATCCTAATGTCCAGCATAAACCCTCTATTGATGTAACTCCTATATTGTACCACTGATCCTAATGTCCAGCATAAACCCCCTATTGATGTAACTCCTATATTGTACCACTGATCCTAATGTCCAGCATAAACCCCCTATTGATGTAACTCCTATATTGTACCACTGATCCTAATGTCTAGCATAAACCCTCTATTGATGTAACCCCTATATTGTACCACTGATCCTAATGTCCAGCATGAACCCTCTATTGATGTAACTCCTATATTGTACTGATCCTAATGTCCAGCATAAACCCTCTATTGATGTAACTCCTATATTGTACTGATCCTAATGTCCAGCATAAACCCTCTATTGATGTAACTCCTATATTGTACCACTGATCCTAATGTCCAGCATAAACCCTCTATTGATGTAACTCCTATATTGTACCACTGATCCTAATGTCCAGCATAAACCCTCTATTGATGTAACTCCTATATTGTACCACTGATCCTAATGTCCAGCATAATCCCCCTATTGATGTAACTCCTATATTGTACCACTGATCCTAATGTCCAGCATAAACCCCCTATTGATGTAACTCCTATATTGTACTGATCCTAATGTCCAGCATAAACCCTCTATTGATGTAACTCCTATATTGTACTGATCCTAATGTCCAGCATAAACCCTCTATTGATGTAACTCCTATATTGTTCCACTGATCCTAATGTCCAGCATAAACCGCCTATTGATGTAACTCCTATATTGTACTGATCGTAATGTCCAGCATAAACCCTCTATTGATGTAACTCCTATATTGTACCACTGATCCTAATGTCCAGCATAAACCCCCTATTGATGTAACTCCTATATTGTACTGATCCTAATGTCCAGCATAAACCCCCTATTGATGTAACTCCTATATTGTACTGATCCTAATGTCCTGCATAAACCCTCTATTGTTGTAACTCCTATATTGTACTGATCCTAATGTCCTGCATAAACCCCCTATTGATGTAACTCCTATATTGTACTGGTCCTAATGTCCAGGTTAAACCCTCTATTGATGTAACTCCTATATTGTACTGATCCTAATGTCCAGCATAAACCCTCTATTGATGTAACTCCTATATTGTACTGATCCTAATGTCCAGCATAAACCCCCTATTGATGTAACTCCTATATTGTACCACTGATCCTAATGTCCAGCATAAACCCTCTATTGATGTAACTCCTATATTGTACCACTGATCCTAATGTCCAGCATAAACCCTCTATTGATGTTACTCCTATATTGTACTGGTCCTAATGTCCAGCATAAACCCTCTATTAATGTAACTCCTATATTGTACCACTGATCCTAATGTCCAGCATAAACCCTCTATTAATGTAACTCCTATATTGTACCACTGATCCTAATGTCCAGCATAAACCCTCTATTGATGTAACTCCTATATTGTACCACTGATCCTAATGTCCAGCATGAACCCTCTATTGATGTAACTCCTATATTGTACCACTGATCCTAATGTACAGCATAAACCCTCTATTGATGTAACTCCTATATTGTACCACTGATCCTAATGTCCAGCATAAACCCTCTATTGATGTAACTCCTATATTGTACTGATCCTAATGTCCAGCATAAACCCTCTATTGATGTAACTCCTATATTGTACTGATCCTAATGTCCAGCATAAACCCCCTATTGATGTAACTCCTATATTGTACTGATCCTAATGTCCAGCATAAACCCTCTATTGTTGTAACTCCTATATTGTACCACTGATCCTAATGTCCAGCATCAACCCTCTTATGATGTAACTCCTATATTGTACTGATCCTAATGTCCAGCATAAACCCTCTATTGATGTAACTCCTATATTGTACTGATCCTAAAGTCCAGCATAAACCCCCTATTGATGTAACTCCTATATTGTACTGATCCTAATGTCCAGCATAAACCCCCTATTGATGTAACTCCTATATTGTACCAATGATCCTAATGTCCAGCATAAACCCTCTATTGATGTAACTCCTATATTGTACTGACCCTAATGTCCAGCATAAACCCCCTATTGATGTAACTCCTATATTGTACCACTGATCCTAATGTCCAGCATAAACCCTCTATTGATGTAACTCCTATATTGTACCACTGATCCTAATGTCCAGAATAAACCCTCTATTGATGTAACTCCTATATTGTACTGATCCTAATGTCCAGCATAAACCCTCTATTGATGTAACTCCTATATTGTACCACTGATCCTAATGTCCAGCATAAACCCTCTATTGATGTAACTCCTATATTGTACTGATCCTAATGTCCAGCATAAACCCCCTATTGATGTAACTCCTATATTGTACCACTGATCCTAATGTCCAGCATAAACCCTCTATTGATGTAACTCCTATATTGTACTGGTCCTAATGTCCAGCATAAACCCTCTATTGATGTAACTCCTATATTGTACCACTGATCCTAATGTCCAGCATAAACCCCCTATTGATGTAACTCCTATATTGTACCACTGATCCTAATGTCCAGCATAAACCCCCTATTGATGTAACTCCTATATTGTACTGATCCTAATGTCCAGCATAAACCCCCTATTGATGTAACTCCTATATTGTACCACTGATCCTAATGTCCAGCATAAACCCTCTATTGATGTAACTCCCATATTGTACTGATCCTAATGTCCTGCATAAACCCTCTATTGATGTAACTCCCATATTGTACTGATCCTAATGTCCAGCATAAACCCTCTATTGATGTAACTCCTATATTGTACCACTGATCCTAATGTCCAGCATAAACCCTCTATTGATGTAACTCCTATATTGTACCACTGATCCTAATGTCCAGCATAAACCCTCTATTGATGTAACTCCTATATTGTACCACTGATCCTAATGTCCAGCATAAACCCTCTATTGATGTAACTCCTATATTGTACTGATCCTAATGTCTAGCATAAACCCCCTATTGATGTAACTCCTATATTGTACTGATCCTAATGTCCAGCATAAACCCCCTATTGATGTAACTCCTATATTGTACTGATCCTAATGTCCAGCATAAACCCCCTATTGATGTAACTCCTATATTGTACTGGTCCTAATGTCCAGCATAAACCCTCTATTGATGTAACTCCTATATTGTACTGATCCTAATGTCTAGCATAAACCCTCTATTGATGTAACTCCTATATTGTACTGATCCTAATGTCCAGCATAAACCCTCTATTGATGTAACTCCTATATTGTACCACTGATCCTAATGTCCAGCATGAACCCTCTATTGATGTAACTCCTATATTGTACTGATCCTAATGTCCAGCATAAACCCCCTATTGATGTAACTCCTCTATTGTACCACTGATCCTAATGTCCAGCATAAACCCCCTATTGATGTAACTCCTATATTGTACTGATCCTAATGTCTAGCATAAACCCCCTATTGATGTAACTCCTATATTGTACCACTGATCCTAATGTCCAGCATAAACCCCCTATTGATGTAACTCCTATATTGTACTGATCCTAATGTCCAGCATAAACCCTCTATTGATGTAACTCCTATATTGTACCACTGATCCTAATGTCCAGCATAAACCCTCTATTGATGTAACTCCTATATTGTACTGATCCTAATGTCCAGCATAAACCCTCTATTGATGTAACTCCTATATTGTACCACTGGTCCTAATGTCCTGCATAAACCCCCTATTGATGTAACTCCTATATTGTACTGATCCTAATGTCCAGCATAAACCCTCTATTGATGTAACTCCTATATTGTACTGATCCTAATGTCCAGCATAAACCCCCTATTGATGTAACTCCTATATTGTACTGATCCTAATGTCCAGCATAAACCCTCTATTGATGTAACTCCTATATTGTACTGGTCCTAATGTCCAGCATAAACCCTCTATTGATGTAACTCCTATATTGTACCACTGATCCTAATGTCCAGCATAAACCCTCTATTGATGTAACTCCTATATTGTACCACTGATCCTAATGTCCAGCATAAACCCTCTATTGATGTAACTCCTATATTGTACTGATCCTAATGTCTAGCATAAACCCCCTATTGATGTAACTCCTATATTGTACTGATCCTAATGTCCAGCATAAACCCCCTATTGATGTAACTCCTATATTGTACTGATCCTAATGTCCAGCATAAACCCCCTATTGATGTAACTCCTATATTGTACTGGTCCTAATGTCCAGCATAAACCCTCTATTGATGTAACTCCTATATTGTACTGATCCTAATGTCTAGCATAAACCCTCTATTGATGTAACTCCTATATTGTACTGATCCTAATGTCCAGCATAAACCCTCTATTGATGTAACTCCTATATTGTACCACTGATCCTAATGTCCAGCATGAACCCTCTATTGATGTAACTCCTATATTGTACTGATCCTAATGTCCAGCATAAACCCTCTATTGATGTAACTCCTATATTGTACTGATCCTAATGTCCAGCATAAACCCTCTATTGATGTAACTCCTATATTGTACCACTGATCCTAATGTCCAGCATGAACCCTCTATTGATGTAACTCCTATATTGTACTGATCCTAATGTCCAGCATAAACCCTGTATTGATGTAACTCCTATATTGTACTGATCCTAATGTCCAGCATAAACCCTCTATTGATGTAACTCCTATATTGTACCACTGATCCTAATGTCCAGCATGAACCCTCTATTGATGTAACTCCTATATTGTACTGATCCTAATGTCCAGCATAAACCCCCTATTGATGTAACTCCTATATTGTACTGATCCTAATGTCCAGCATAAACCCTCTATTGATGTAACTCCTATATTGTACTGATCCTAATGTCCAGCATAAACCCCCTATTGATGTAACTCCTATATTGTACTGGTCCTAATGTCCAGCATAAACCCCCTATTGATGTAACTCCTATATTGTACTGGTCCTAATGTCCAGCATAAACCCCCTATTGATGTAACTCCTCTATTGTACCACTGATCCTAATGTCCAGCATAAACCCCCTATTGATGTAACTCCTATATTGTACTGATCCTAATGTCCAGCATAAACCCTCTATTGATGTAACTCCTATATTGTACCACTGATCCTAATGTCCAGCATAAACCCTCTATTGATGTAACTCCTATATTGTACTGATCCTAATGTCCAGCATAAACCCTTTATTGATGTAACTCCTATATTGTACCACTGATCCTAATGTCCTGCATAAACCCCCTATTGATGTAACTCCTATATTGTACTGATCCTAATGTCCAGCATAAACCCTCTATTGATGTAACTCCTATATTGTACTGATCCTAATGTCCAGCATAAACCCCCTATTGATGTAACTCCTATATTGTACTGATCCTAATGTCCAGCATAAACCCTCTATTGATGTAACTCCTATATTGTACTGGTCCTAATGTCCAGCATAAACCCTCTATTGATGTAACTCCTATATTGTACTGATCCTAAAGTCCAGCATAAACCCTCTATTGATGTAACTCCTATATTGTACTGATCCTAATGTCCAGCATAAACCATCTATTGATGTAACTCCTATATTGTACCACTGATCCTAATGTCCAGCATAAACCCTCTATTGATGTAACTCCTATATTGTACTGGTCCTAATGTCCAGCATAAACCCTCTATTGATGTAACTCCTATATTGTACTGATCCTAAAGTCCAGCATAAACCCTCTATTGATGTAACTCCTATATTGTACTGATCCTAATGTCCAGCATAAACCATCTATTGATGTAACTCCTATATTGTACCACTGATCCTAATGTCCAGCATAAACCCTCTATTGATGTAACTCCTATATTGTACTGATCCTAATGTCCAGCATGAACCCCCTATTGATGTAACTCCTATATTGTACTGATCCTAATGTCCAGCATAAACCCTCTATTGATGTAACTCCTATATTGTACCACTGATCCTAATGTCCAGCATAAACCCTCTATTGATGTAACTTCTATATTGTACCACTGATCCTAATGTCCAGCATAAACCCTCTATTGATGTAACTCCTATATTGTACTGATCTTAATGTCCAGCATAAACCCTCTGTTGATGTAACTCCTATATTGTACCACTGATCCTAATGTCCAGCATAAACCCCCTATTGATGTAACTCCTATATTGTACCACTGATCCTAATGTCCAGCATAAACCCTCTATTGATGTAACTCCTATATTGTACCACTGATCCTAATGTCTAGCATAAACCCCCTATTGATGTAACTCCTATATTGTACTGATCCTAATGTCCAGCATGAACCCCCTATTGATGTAACTCCTATATTGTACTGATCCTAATGTCCAGCATAAACCCCCTATTGATGTAACTCCTATATTGTACTGGTCCTAATGTCCAGCATAAACCCTCTATTGATGTAACTCCTATATTGTACTGATCCTAATGTCTAGCATAAACCCTCTATTGATGTAACTCCTATATTGTACTGATCCTAATGTCCAGCATAAACCCTCTATTGATGTAACTCCTATATTGTACCACTGATCCTAATGTCCAGCATGAACCCTCTATTGATGTAACTCCTATATTGTACTGATCCTAATGTCCAGCATAAACCCCCTATTGATGTAACTCCTCTATTGTACCACTGATCCTAATGTCCAGCATAAACCCCCTATTGATGTAACTCCTATATTGTACTGATCCTAATGTCCAGCATAAACCCTCTATTGATGTAACTCCTATATTGTACCACTGATCCTAATGTCCAGCATAAACCCTCTATTGATGTAACTCCTATATTGTACCACTGATCCTAATGTCCAGCATAAACCCTCTATTGATGTAACTCCTATATTGTACTGATCCTAATGTCCAGCATAAACCCCCTATTGATGTAACTCCTATATTGTACTGATCCTAATGTCTAGCATAAACCCCCTATTGATGTAACTCCTATATTGTACTGATCCTAATGTCTAGCATAAACCCCCTATTGATGTAACTCCTATATTGTACCACTGATCCTAATGTCCAGCATAAACCCCCTATTGATGTAACTCCTATATTGTACTGATCCTAATGTCCAGCATAAACCCTCTATTGATGTAACTCCTATATTGTACCACTGATCCTAATGTCCAGCATAAACCCTCTATTGATGTAACTCCTATATTGTACTGATCCTAATGTCCAGCATAAACCCTCTATTGATGTAACTCCTATATTGTACCACTGATCCTAATGTCCTGCATAAACCCCCTATTGATGTAACTCCTATATTGTACTGATCCTAATGTCCAGCATAAACCCTCTATCGATGTAACTCCTATATTGTACTGATCCTAATGTCCAGCATAAACCCCCTATTGATGTAACTCCTATATTGTACTGATCCTAATGTCCAGCATAAACCCTCTATTGATGTAACTCCTATATTGTACTGGTCCTAATGTCCAGCATAAACCCCCTATTGATGTAACTCCTATATTGTACTGATCCTAATGTCCAGCATAAACCCTCTATTGATGTAACTCCTATGTTGTACTGATCCTAATGTCCAGCATAAACCCCCTATTGATGTAACTCCTATATTGTACTGGTCCTAATGTCCAGCATAAACCCTCTATTGATGTAACTCCTATATTGTACTGATCCTAATGTCTAGCATAAACCCTCTATTGATGTAACTCCTATATTGTACTGATCCTAATGTCCAGCATAAACCCTCTATTGATGTAACTCCTATATTGTACCACTGATCCTAATGTCCAGAATAAACCCCCTATTTATGTAACTCCTATATTGTACTGATCCTAATGTCCAGCATAAACCCTCTATTGATGTAACTCCTATATTGTACTGATCCTAATGTCCAGCATAAACCCCCTATTGATGTAACTCCTATATTGTACTGATCCTAATGTCCAGCATGAACCCTCTATTGATGTAACTCCTATATTGTACCACTGATCCTAATGTCCAGCATGAACCCTCTATTGATGTAACTCCTATATTGTACTGATCCTAATGTCCAGCATAAACCCCCTATTGATGTAACTCCTATATTGTACTGGTCCTAATGTCCAGCATAAACCCTCTATTGATGTAACTCCTATATTGTACTGATCCTAATGTCCAGCATAAACCCCCTATTGATGTAACTCCTATATTGTACTGGTCCTAATGTCCAGCATAAACCCCCTATTGATGTAACTCCTATATTGTACTGGTCCTAATGTCCAGCATAAACCCCCTATTGATGTAACTCCTCTATTGTACCACTGATCCTAATGTCCAGCATAAACCCCCTATTGATGTAACTCCTATATTGTACTGATCCTAATGTCCAGCATAAACCCTCTATTGATGTAACTCCTATATTGTACCACTGATCCTAATGTCCAGCATAAACCCTCTATTGATGTAACTCCTATATTGTACTGATCCTAATGTCCAGCATAAACCCTCTATTGATGTAACTCCTATATTGTACTGATCCTAAAGTCCAGCATAAACCCTCTATTGATGTAACTCCTATATTGTACTGATCCTAATGTCCAGCATAAACCATCTATTGATGTAACTCCTATATTGTACCACTGATCCTAATGTCCAGCATAAACCCTCTATTGATGTAACTCCTATATTGTACTGGTCCTAATGTCCAGCATAAACCCTCTATTGATGTAACTCCTATATTGTACTGATCCTAAAGTCCAGCATAAACCCTCTATTGATGTAACTCCTATATTGTACTGATCCTAATGTCCAGCATAAACCATCTATTGATGTAACTCCTATATTGTACCACTGATCCTAATGTCCAGCATAAACCCTCTATTGATGTAACTCCTATATTGTACTGATCCTAATGTCCAGCATGAACCCCCTATTGATGTAACTCCTATATTGTACTGATCCTAATGTCCAGCATAAACCCTCTATTGATGTAACTCCTATATTGTACCACTGATCCTAATGTCCAGCATAAACCCTCTATTGATGTAACTTCTATATTGTACCACTGATCCTAATGTCCAGCATAAACCCTCTATTGATGTAACTCCTATATTGTACTGATCTTAATGTCCAGCATAAACCCTCTGTTGATGTAACTCCTATATTGTACCACTGATCCTAATGTCCAGCATAAACCCCCTATTGATGTAACTCCTATATTGTACCACTGATCCTAATGTCCAGCATAAACCCTCTATTGATGTAACTCCTATATTGTACCACTGATCCTAATGTCCAGCATAAACCCTCTATTGATGTAACTCCTATATTGTACTGATCCTAATGTCTAGCATAAACCCCCTATTGATGTAACTCCTATATTGTACTGATCCTAATGTCCAGCATGAACCCCCTATTGATGTAACTCCTATATTGTACTGATCCTAATGTCCAGCATAAACCCCCTATTGATGTAACTCCTATATTGTACTGGTCCTAATGTCCAGCATAAACCCTCTATTGATGTAACTCCTATATTGTACTGATCCTACTGTCTAGCATAAACCCTCTATTGATGTAACTCCTATATTGTACTGATCCTAATGTCCAGCATAAACCCTCTATTGATGTAACTCCTATATTGTACCACTGATCCTAATGTCCAGCATGAACCCTCTATTGATGTAACTCCTATATTGTACTGATCCTAATGTCCAGCATAAACCCCCTATTGATGTAACTCCTCTATTGTACCACTGATCCTAATGTCCAGCATAAACCCCCTATTGATGTAACTCCTATATTGTACTGATCCTAATGTCCAGCATAAACCCTCTATTGATGTAACTCCTATATTGTACCACTGATCCTAATGTCCAGCATAAACCCTCTATTGATGTAACTCCTATATTGTACCACTGATCCTAATGTCCAGCATAAACCCTCTATTGATGTAACTCCTATATTGTACTGATCCTAATGTCCAGCATAAACCCCCTATTGATGTAACTCCTATATTGTACTGATCCTAATGTCTAGCATAAACCCCCTATTGATGTAACTCCTATATTGTACTGATCCTAATGTCTAGCATAAACCCCCTATTGATGTAACTCCTATATTGTACCACTGATCCTAATGTCCAGCATAAACCCCCTATTGATGTAACTCCTATATTGTACTGATCCTAATGTCCAGCATAAACCCTCTATTGATGTAACTCCTATATTGTACCACTGATCCTAATGTCCAGCATAAACCCTCTATTGATGTAACTCCTATATTGTACTGATCCTAATGTCCAGCATAAACCCTCTATTGATGTAACTCCTATATTGTACCACTGATCCTAATGTCCTGCATAAACCCCCTATTGATGTAACTCCTATATTGTACTGATCCTAATGTCCAGCATAAACCCTCTATTGATGTAACTCCTATATTGTACTGATCCTAATGTCCAGCATAAACCCCCTATTGATGTAACTCCTATATTGTACTGATCCTAATGTCCAGCATAAACCCTCTATTGATGTAACTCCTATATTGTACTGGTCCTAATGTCCAGCATGAACCCCCTATTGATGTAACTCCTATATTGTACTGATCCTAATGTCCAGCATAAACCCCCTATTGATGTAACTCCTATATTGTACTGATCCTAATGTCCAGCATAAACCCCCTATTGATGTAACTCCTATATTGTACTGGTCCTAATGTCCAGCATAAACCCTCTATTGATGTAACTCCTATATTGTACTGATCCTAATGTCTAGCATAAACCCTCTATTGATGTAACTCCTATATTGTACTGATCCTAATGTCCAGCATAAACCCTCTATTGATGTAACTCCTATATTGTACCACTGATCCTAATGTCCAGCATGAACCCTCTATTGATGTAACTCCTATATTGTACTGATCCTAATGTCCAGCATAAACCCCCTATTGATGTAACTCCTATATTGTACTGGTCCTAATGTCCAGCATAAACCCTCTATTGATGTAACTCCTATATTGTACTGATCCTAATGTCCAGCATAAACCCCCTATTGATGTAACTCCTATATTGTACTGGTCCTAATGTCCAGCATAAACCCCCTATTGATGTAACTCCTATATTGTACTGGTCCTAATGTCCAGCATAAACCCCCTATTGATGTAACTCCTCTATTGTACCACTGATCCTAATGTCCAGCATAAACCCCCTATTGATGTAACTCCTATATTGTACTGATCCTAATGTCCAGCATAAACCCTCTATTGATGTAACTCCTATATTGTACTGATCCTAATGTCCAGCATAAACCCTCTATTGATGTAACTCCTATATTGTACCACTGATCCTAATGTCCAGCATAAACCCTCTATTGATGTAACTCCTATATTGTACTGATCCTAATGTCCAGCATAAACCCTTTATTGATGTAACTCCTATATTGTACCACTGATCCTAATGTCCTGCATAAACCCCCTATTGATGTAACTCCTATATTGTACTGATCCTAATGTCCAGCATAAACCCTCTATTGATGTAACTCCTATATTGTACTGATCCTAATGTCCAGCATAAACCCCCTATTGATGTAACTCCTATATTGTACTGATCCTAATGTCCAGCATAAACCCTCTATTGATGTAACTCCTATATTGTACTGATCCTAATGTCTAGCATAAACCCCCTATTGATGTAACTCCTATATTGTACTGATCCTAATGTCTAGCATAAACCCCCTATTGATGTATCTCCTATATTGTACCACTGATCCTAATGTCCAGCATAAACCCCCTATTGATGTAACTCCTATATTGTACTGATCCTAATGTCCAGCATAAACCCTCTATTGATGTAACTCCTATATTGTACCACTGATCCTAATGTCCAGCATAAACCCTCTATTGATGTAACTCCTATATTGTACTGATCCTAATGTCCAGCATAAACCCTCTATTGATGTAACTCCTATATTGTACCACTGATCCTAATGTCCTGCATAAACCCCCTATTGATGTAACTCCTATATTGTACTGATCCTAATGTCCAGCATAAACCCTCTATTGATGTAACTCCTATATTGTACTGATCCTAATGTCCAGCATAAACCCCCTATTGATGTAACTCCTATATTGTACTGATCCTAATGTCCAGCATAAACCCCCTATTGATGTAACTCCTATATTGTACTGGTCCTAATGTCCAGCATAAACCCTCTATTGATGTAACTCCTATATTGTACCACTGATCCTAATGTCCAGCATAAACCCTCTATTGATGTAACTCCTATATTGTACCACTGATCCTAATGTCCAGCATAAACCCTCTATTGATGTAACTCCTATATTGTACCACTGATCCTAATGTCCAGCATAAACCCTCTATTGATGTAACTCCTATATTGTACTGATACTAAAGTCTAGCATAAACCCCCTATTGATGTAACTCCTATATTGTACTGATCCTAATGTCCAGCATAAACCCCCTATTGATGTAACTCCTATATTGTACTGATCCTAATGTCTAGCATAAACCCCCTATTGATGTAACTCCTATATTGTACTGGTCCTAATGTCCAGCATAAACCCTCTATTGATGTAACTCCTATATTGTACTGATCCTAATGTCTAGCATAAACCCTCTATTGATGTAACTCCTATATTGTACTGATCCTAATGTCCAGCATAAACCCTCTATTGATGTAACTCCTATATTGTACCACTGATCCTAATGTCCAGCATAAACCCTCTATTGATGTAACTCCCATATTGTACTGATCCTAATGTCCTGCATAAACCCTCTATTGATGTAACTCCTATATTGTACTGATCCTAATGTCCAGCATAAACCCTCTATTGATGTAACTCCTATATTGTACCACTGATCCTAATGTCCAGAATAAACCCTCTATTGATGTAACTCCTATATTGTACTGATCCTAATGTCCAGCATAAACCCTCTATTGATGTAACTCCTATATTGTACCACTGATCCTAATGTCCAGCATAAACCCTCTATTGATGTAACTCCTATATTGTACTGATCCTAATGTCCAGCATAAACCCCCTATTGATGTAACTCCTATATTGTACCACTGATCCTAATGTCCAGCATAAACCATCTATTGATGTAACTCCTATATTGTACCACTGATCCTAATGTCCAGCATAAACCCTCTATTGATGTAACTCCTATATTGTACCACTGATCCTAATGTCCAGCATAAACCCTCTATTGATGTAACTCCTATATTGTACCACTGATCCTAATGTCCAGCATAAACCCTCTATTGATGTAACTCCTATATTGTACTGATCCTAATGTCTAGCATAAACCCCCTATTGATGTAACTCCTATATTGTACTGATCCTAATGTCCAGCATGAACCCCCTATTGATGTAACTCCTATATTGTACTGATCCTAATGTCCAGCATAAACCCCCTATTGATGTAACTCCTATATTGTACTGGTCCTAATGTCCAGCATAAACCCTCTATTGATGTAACTCCTATATTGTACTGATCCTAATGTCTAGCATAAACCCTCTATTGATGTAACTCCTATATTGTACTGATCCTAATGTCCAGCATAAACCCTCTATTGATGTAACTCCTATATTGTACCACTGATCCTAATGTCCAGCATGAACCCTCTATTGATGTAACTCCTATATTGTACTGATCCTAATGTCCAGCATAAACCCCCTATTGATGTAACTCCTCTATTGTACCACTGATCCTAATGTCCAGCATAAACCCCCTATTGATGTAACTCCTATATTGTACTGATCCTAATGTCCAGCATAAACCCTCTATTGATGTAACTCCTATATTGTACCACTGATCCTAATGTTCAGCATAAACCCTCTATTGATGTAACTCCTATATTGTACCACTGATCCTAATGTCCAGCATAAACCCTCTATTGATGTAACTCCTATATTGTACTGATCCTAATGTCCAGCATAAACCCCCTATTGATGTAACTCCTATATTGTACTGATCCTAATGTCTAGCATAAACCCCCTATTGATGTAACTCCTATATTGTACTGATCCTAATGTCTAGCATAAACCCCCTATTGATGTAACTCCTATATTGTACCACTGATCCTAATGTCCAGCATAAACCCTCTATTGATGTAACTCCTATATTGTACCACTGATCCTAATGTCCAGCATAAACCCTCTATTGATGTAACTCCTATATTGTACTGATCCTAATGTCCAGCATAAACCCCCTATTGATGTAACTCCTATATTGTACCACTGATCCTAATGTCCAGCATAAACCCTCTATTGATGTAACTCCTATATTGTACCACTGATCCTAATGTCCAGCATAAACCCCCTATTGATGTAACTCCTATATTGTACTGATCCTAATGTCCAGCATAAACCCCCTATTGATGTAACTCCTATATTGTACCACTGATCCTAATGTCCAGCATAAACCCTCTATTGATGTAACTCCTATATTGTACTGATCCTAATGTCCAGCATAAACCCTCTATTGATGTAACTCCTATATTGTACCACTGATCCTAATGTCCTGCATAAACCCCCTATTGATGTAACTCCTATATTGTACTGATCCTAATGTCCAGCATAAACCCTCTATTGATGTAACTCCTATATTGTACTGATCCTAATGTCCAGCATAAACCCCCTATTGATGTAACTCCTATATTGTACTGATCCTAATGTCCAGCATAAACCCTCTATTGATGTAACTCCTATATTGTACCACTGATCCTAATGTCCAGCATAAACCCTCTATTGATGTAACTCCTATATTGTACTGATCCTAATGTCCAGCATAAACCCTCTATTGATGTAACTCCTATATTGTACTGGTCCTAATGTCCAGCATAAACCCTCTATTGATGTAACTCCTATATTGTACCACTGATCCTAATGTCCAGCATAAACCCTCTATTGATGTAACTCCTATATTGTACCACTGATCCTAATGTCCAGCATAAACCCTCTATTGATGTAACTCCTATATTGTACTGATCCTAATGTCTAGCATAAACCCCCTATTGATGTAACTCCTATATTGTACTGATCCTAATGTCCAGCATAAACCCCCTATTGATGTAACTCCTATATTGTACTGATCCTAATGTCTAGCATAAACCCCCTATTGATGTAACTCCTATATTGTACTGGTCCTAATGTCCAGCATAAACCCTCTATTGATGTAACTCCTATATTGTACTGATCCTAATGTCTAGCATAAACCCTCTATTGATGTAACTCCTATATTGTACTGATCCTAATGTCCAGCATAAACCCTCTATTGATGTAACTCCTATATTGTACCACTGATCCTAATGTCCAGCATAAACCCTCTATTGATGTAACTCCCATATTGTACTGATCCTAATGTCCTGCATAAACCCTCTATTGATGTAACTCCTATATTGTACTGATCCTAATGTCCAGCATAAACCCTCTATTGATGTAACTCCTATATTGTACCACTGATCCTAATGTCCAGCATAAACCCTCTATTGATGTAACTCCTATATTGTACCACTGATCCTAATGTCCAGCATAAACCCTCTATTGATGTAACTCCTATATTGTACCACTGATCCTAATGTCCAGCATAAACCCTCTATTGATGTAACTCCTATATTGTACTGATCCTAATGTCTAGCATAAACCCCCTATTGATGTAACTCCTATATTGTACCACTGATCCTAATGTCCAGCATAAACCCCCTATTAATGTAACTCCTATATTGTACCACTGATCCTAATGTCCAGCATAAACCCCCTATTGATGTAACTCCTATATTGTACTGATCCTAATGTCCAGCATAAACCCCCTATTGATGTAACTCCTATATTGTACTGATCCTAATGTCCAGCATAAACCCTCTATTGATGTAACTCCTATATTGTACTGATCCTAATGTCCAGCATAAACCCTCTATTGATGTAACTCCTATATTGTACTGATCCTAATGTCTAGCATAAACCCCCTATTGATGTAACTCCTATATTGTACTGATCCTAATGTCCAGCATAAACCCCCTATTGATGTAACTCCTATATTGTACTGGTCCTAATGTCCAGCATAAACCCTCTATTGATGTAACTCCTATATTGTACTGATCCTAATGTCCAGCATAAACCATCTATTGATGTAACTCCTATATTGTACCACTGATCCTAATGTCCAGCATAAACCCCCTATTGATGTAACTCCTATATTGTACCACTGATCCTAATGTCCAGCATAAACCCTCTATTGATGTAACTCCTATATTGTACTGATCCTAATGTCCAGCATAAATCCCCTATTGATGTAACTCCTATATTGTACCACTGATCCTAATGTCCAGCATGAACCCCCTATTGATGTAACTCCTTTATTGTACTGATCCTAATGTCCAGCATAAACCCTCTATTGATGTAACTCCTATATTGTACTTATCCTAATGTCCAGCATAAACCCTCTATTGATGTAACTCCTATATTGTACTGATCCTAATGTCCAGCATAAACCCTCTATTGATGTAACTCCTATATTGTACTGATCCTAATGTCCAGCATAAACCCTCTATTGATGTAACTCCTATATTGTACTGATCCTAATGTCCAGCATAAACCCCCTATTGATGTAACTCCTATATTGTACTGATCCTAATGTCCAGCATAAACCCTCTATTGATGTAACTCCTATATTGTACCACTGATCCTAATGTCCAGCATCAACCCTCTATTGATGTAACTCCTATATTGTACTGATCCTAATGTCCAGCATAAACCCTCTATTGATGTAACTCCTATATTGTACTGATCCTAAAGTCGAGCATAAACCCCCTATTGATGTAACTCCTATATTGTACTGATCCTAATGTCCAGCATAAACCCCCTATTGATGTAACTCCTATATTGTACCAATGATCCTAATGTCCAGCATAAACCCTCTATTGATGTAACTCCTATATTGTACCACTGATCCTAATGTCCAGCATAAACCCTCTATTGATGTAACTCCTATATTGTACTGATCCTAATGTCCAGCATAAACCCTCTATTGATGTAACTCCTATATTGTACCACTGATCCTAATGTCCAGCATAAACCCTCTATTGATGTAACTCCTATATTGTACTGGTCCTAATGTCCAGCATAAACCCTCTATTGATGTAACTCCTAT
Source organism: Sthenelais limicola (assembly GCA_942159475.1). Taxonomy (NCBI): domain Eukaryota; kingdom Metazoa; phylum Annelida; class Polychaeta; order Phyllodocida; family Sigalionidae; genus Sthenelais; species Sthenelais limicola. The sequence continues at coordinate 739,275 of OW804094.1, read as the reverse complement.
ATTGTACTGATCCTAATGTCCAGCATAAACCCCCTATTGATGTAACTCCTATATTGTACCACTGATCCTAATGTCCAGCATAAACCCTCTATTGATGTAACTCCTATATTGTACTGATCCTAATGTCCAGCATAAACCCCCTATTGATGTAACTCCTATATTGTACCACTGATCCTAATGTCCAGCATAAACCCTCTATTGATGTAACTCCTATATTGTACTGGTCCTAATGTCCAGCATAAACCCTCTATTGATGTAACTCCTATATTGTACCACTGATCCTAATGTCCAGCATAAACCCCCTATTGATGTAACTCCTATATTGTACCACTGATCCTAATGTCCAGCATAAACCCCCTATTGATGTAACTCCTATATTGTACTGATCCTAATGTCCAGCATAAACCCCCTATTGATGTAACTCCTATATTGTACCACTGATCCTAATGTCCAGCATAAACCCTCTATTGATGTAACTCCCATATTGTACTGATCCTAATGTCCTGCATAAACCCTCTATTGATGTAACTCCTATATTGTACTGATCCTAATGTCCAGCATAAACCCTCTATTGATGTAACTCCTATATTGTACCACTGATCCTAATGTCCAGCATAAACCCTCTATTGATGTAACTCCTATATTGTACCACTGATCCTAATGTCCAGCATAAACCCTCTATTGATGTAACTCCTATATTGTACCACTGATCCTAATGTCCAGCATAAACCCTCTATTGATGTAACTCCTATATTGTACTGATCCTAATGTCTAGCATAAACCCCCTATTGATGTAACTCCTATATTGTACCACTGATCCTAATGTCCAGCATAAACCCCCTATTAATGTAACTCCTATATTGTACCACTGATCCTAATGTCCAGCATAAACCCCCTATTGATGTAACTCCTATATTGTACTGATCCTAATGTCCAGCATAAACCCCCTATTGATGTAACTCCTATATTGTACTGATCCTAATGTCCAGCATAAACCCTCTATTGATGTAACTCCTATATTGTACTGATCCTAATGTCCAGCATAAACCCTCTATTGATGTAACTCCTATATTGTACTGATCCTAATGTCCAGCATAAACCCTCTATTGATGTAACTCCTATATTGTACTGATCCTAATGTCCAGCATAAACCCCCTATTGATGTTACTCCTATATTGTACCACTGATCCTAAAGTCCAGCATAAACCCTCTATTGATGTAACTCCTATATTGTACCACTGATCCTAATGTCCAGCATAAACCCTCTATTGATGTAACTCCTATATTGTACTGATCCTAATGTCCAGCATAAACCCTCTATTGATGTAACTCCTATATTGTACTGATCCTAATGTCCAGCATAAACCCTGTATTGATGTAACTCCTATATTGTACTGATCCTAATGTCCAGCATAAACCCTGTATTGATGTAACTCCTATATTGTACTGGTCCTAATGTCCAGCATAAACCCTCTATTAATGTAACTCCTATATTGTACCACTGATCCTAATGTCCAGCATAAACCCTCTATTGATGTAACTCCTATATTGTACCACTGATCCTAATGTCCAGCATGAACCCTCTATTGATGTAACTCCTATATTGTACCACTGATCCTAATGTCCAGAATAAACCCTCTATTGATGTAACTCCTATATTGTACTGATCCTAATGTCCAGCATAAACCCTCTATTGATGTAACTCCTATATTGTACTGATCCTAATGTCCAGCATAAACCATCTATTGATGTAACTCCTATATTGTACCACCGATCCTAATGTCCAGCATAAACCCCCTATTGATGTAACTCCTATATTGTACCACTGATCCTAATGTCCAGCATAAACCCCCTATTGATGTAACTCCTTTATTGTACTGATCCTAATGTCCAGCATAAACCCTCTATTGATGTAACTCCTATATTGTACTTATCCTAATGTCCAGCATAAACCCTCTATTGATGTAACTCCTATATTGTACCACTGATCCTAATGTCCAGCATAAACCCTCTATTAATGTAACTCCTATATTGTACTGATCCTAATGTCCAGCATAAACCCTCTATTGATGTAACTCCTATATTGTACCACTGATCCTAATGTCCAGCATGAACCCTCTATTGATGTAACTCCAATATTGTACCACTGATCCTAATGTCCAGCATAAACCCTCTATTGATGTAACTCCTATATTGTACTGATCCTAATGTCCAGCATAAACCCTCTATTGATGTAACTCCTATATTGTACTGATCCTAATGTCTAGCATAAACCCCCTATTGATGTAACTCCTATATTGTACTGATCCTAATGTCCAGCATAAACCCCCTATTGATGTAACTCCTATATTGTACTGATCCTAATGTCCAGCATGAACCCTCTATTGATGTAACTCCTATATTGTACTTATCCTAATGTCCAGCATAAACCCTCTATTGATGTAACTCCTATATTGTACTGATCCTAATGTCCAGCATAAACCCTCTATTGATGTAACTCCTATATTGTACTGATCCTAATGTCCAGCATAAACCCCCTATTGATGTAACTCCTATATTGTACTGATCCTAATGTCCAGCATAAACCCTCTATTGATGTAACTCCTATATTGTACCACTGATCCTAATGTCCAGCATCAACCCTCTTATGATGTAACTCCTATATTGTACTGATCCTAATGTCCAGCATAAACCCTCTATTGATGTAACTCCTATATTGTACTGATCCTAAAGTCCAGCATAAACCCCCTATTGATGTAACTCCTATATTGTACTGATCCTAATGTCCAGCATAAACCCCCTATTGATGTAACTCCTATATTGTACCAATGATCCTAATGTCCAGCATAAACCCTCTATTGATGTAACTCCTATATTGTACTGACCCTAATGTCCAGCATAAACTCCCTATTGATGTAACTCCTATATTGTACCACTGATCCTAATGTCCAGCATAAACCCTCTATTGATGTAACTCCTATATTGTACCACTGATCCTAATGTCCAGAATAAACCCTCTATTGATGTAACTCCTATATTGTACTGATCCTAATGTCCAGCATAAACCCTCTATTGATGTAACTCCTATATTGTACCACTGATCCTAATGTCCAGCATAAACCCTCTATTGATGTAACTCCTATATTGTACTGATCCTAATGTCCAGCATAAACCCCCTATTGATGTAACTCCTATATTGTACCACTGATCCTAATGTCCAGCATAAACCCTCTATTGATGTAACTCCTATATTGTACTGGTCCTAATGTCCAGCATAAACCCTCTATTGATGTAACTCCTGTATTGTACCACTGATCCTAATGTCCAGCATAAACCCCCTATTGATGTAACTCCTATATTGTACCACTGATCCTAATGTCCAGCATAAACCCCCTATTGATGTAACTCCTATATTGTACTGATCCTAATGTCCAGCATAAACCCCCTATTGATGTAACTCCTATATTGTACCACTGATCCTAATGTCCAGCATAAACCCTCTATTGATGTAACTCCCATTGTGTACTGATCCTAATGTCCTGCATAAACCCTCTATTGATGTAACTCCCATATTGTACTGATCCTAATGTCCAGCATAAACCCTCTATTGATGTAACTCCTATATTGTACCACTGATCCTAATGTCCAGCATAAACCCTCTATTGATGTAACTCCTATATTGTACCACTGATCCTAATGTCCAGCATAAACCCTCTATTGATGTAACTCCTATAGTGTACAACTGATCCTAATGTCCAGCATAAACCCTCTATTGATGTAACTCCTATATTGTACCACTGATCCTAATGTCCAGCATAAACCCTCTATTGATGTAACTCCTATATTGTACTGATCCTAATGTCCAGCATATACCACCTATTGATGTAACTCCTATATTGTACTGATCCTAATGTCCAGCATAAACCCCCTATTGATGTAACTCCTATATTGTACTGATCCTAATGTCCAGCATAAACCCTCTATTGATGTAACTCCTATATTGTACTGATCCTAATGTCCAGCATAAACCCTCTATTGATGTAACTCCTATATTGTACCACTGATCCTAATGTCCAGCATAAACCCTCTATTGATGTAACTCCTATATTGTACTGATCCTAATGTCCAGCATAAACCCCCTATTGATGTAACTCCTTTATTGTACCACTGATCCTAATGTCCAGCATAAACCCTCTATTAATGTAACTCCTATATTGTACCACTGATCCTAATGTCCAGCATAAACCCTCTATTGATGTAACTCCTATATTGTACCACTGATCCTAATGTCCAGCATAACCCCTCTATTGATGTAACTCCTATATTGTACCACTGATCCTAAAGTCCAGCATAAACCCTCTATTGATGTAACTCCTATATTGTACTGATCCTAATGTCCAGCATAAACCCTCTATTGATGTAACTCCTATATTGTACCACTGATCCTAATGTCCAGCATAAACCCTCTATTGATGTAACTCCTATATTGTACTGATCCTAATGTCAAGCATAAACCCCCAATTGATGTAACTCCTATTTTGTACTGATCCTAATGTCCAGCATAAACCCTCTATTGATGTAACTCCTATATTGTACCACTGATCCTAATGTCCAGCATAAACCCTCTATTGATGTAACTCCTATATTGTACTGATCCTAATGTCCAGCATAAACCCCCTATTGATGTAACTCCTATATTGTACCAATGATCCTAATGTCCAGCATAAACCCTCTATTGATGTAACTCCTATATTGTACCACTGATCCTAATGTCCAGCATAAACCCCCTATTGATGTAACTCCTATATTGTACCACTGATCCTAATGTCCAGCATAAACCCTCTATTGATGTAACTCCTATATTGTACTGATCCTAATGTCCAGCATAAACCCCCTATTGATGTAACTCCTATATTGTACCACTGATCCTAATGTCCAGCATAAACCCTCTATTGATGTAACTCCTATATTGTACCAATGATCCTAATGTCCAGCATAAACCCTCTATTGATGTAACTCCTATATTGTACTGATCCTAATGTCCAGCATAAATCCTCTATTGATGTAACTCCTATATTGTACCAATGATCCTAATGTCCAGCATAAACCCTCTATTGATGTAACTCCTATATTGTACTGATCCTAATGTCCAGCATAAACCCTCTATTGATGTAACTCCTATATTGTACTACTGATCCTAATGTCCAGCATAAACCCCCTATTGATGTAACTCCTATATTGTACTGATCCTAATGTCCAGCATAAACCCCCTATTGATGTAACTCCTATATTGTACTGATCCTAATGTCCAGCATAAACCCCCTATTGATGTAACTCCTATATTGTACTGATCCTAATGTCCAGCATGAACCCTCTATTGATGTAACTCCTATATTGTACTGATCCTTATGTCCAGCATGAACCCTCTATTGATGTAACTCCTATATTGTACTGATCCTAATGTCCAGCATGAACCCTCTATTAATGTAACTCCTATATTGTACCACTGATCCTAATGTCCAGCATAAACCCCCTATTGATGTAACTCCTATATTGTACCACTGATCCTAATGTCCAGCATAAACCCCCTATTGATGTAACTCCTATATTGTACTGATCCTAATGTCCAGCATAAACCCCCTATTGATGTAACTCCTATATTGTACCACTGATCCTAATGTCCAGCATAAACCCTCTATTGATGTAACTCCTATATTGTACCAATGATCCTAATGTCCAGCATAAACCCTCTATTGATGTAACTCCTATATTGTACTGATCCTAATGTCCAGCATAAACCCCCTATTGATGTAACTCCTATATTGTAGCACTGATCCTAATGTCCAGCATAAACCCTCTATTGATGTAACTCCTATATTGTACCAATGATCCTAATGTCCAGCATAAACCCTCTATTGATGTAACTCCTATATTGTACCAATGATCCTAATGTCCAGCATAAACCCTCTATTGATGTAACTCCTATATTGTACTGATCCTAATGTCCAGCATAAACCCCCTATTGATGTAACTCCTATATTGTACCACTGATCCTAATGTCCAGCATAAACCCTCTATTGATGTAACTCCTATATTGTACCAATGATCCTAATGTCCAGCATAAACCCTCTATTGATGTAACTCCTATATTGTACTGATCCTAATGTCCAGCATAAACCCCCTATTGATGTAACTCCTATATTGTACCAATGATCCTAATGTCCAGCATAAACCCCCTATTGATGTAACTCCTATATTGTACTGATCCTAATGTCCAGCATAAACCCCCTATTGATGTTACTCCTATATTGTACCACTGATCCTAATGTCCAGCATAAACCCTCTATTGATGTAACTCCTATATTGTACCACTGATCCTAATGTCCAGCATAAACCCTCTATTGATGTAACTCCTATATTGTACCACTGATCCTAATGTCCAGCATAAACCCCGTATTGATGTAACTCCTATATTGTACTGATCCTAATGTCCAGCATAAACCCTCTATTGATGTAACTCCTATATTGTACCACTGATCCTAATGTCCAGCATAAACCCCCTATTGATGTAACTCCTATATTGTACTGATCCTAATGTCCAGCATAAACCCCCTATTGATGTAACTCCTATATTGTACTGATCCTAATGTCCAGCATAAACCCTCTATTGATGTAACTCCTATATTGTACTGATCCTAATGTCCAGCATGAACCCTCTATTGATGTAACTCCTATATTGTACCACTGATCCTAATGTCCAGCATAAACCCCCTATTGATGTAACTCCTATATTGTACTGATCCTAATGTCCCGCATAAACCCTCTATTGATGTAACTCCTATATTGTACCACTGATCCTAATGTCCAGCATAAACCCCCTATTGATGTAACTCCTATATTGTACTGATCCTAATGTCCAGCATAAACCCTCTATTGATGTAACTCCTATATTGTACTGATCCTAATGTCCAGCATAAACCCTCTATTGATGTAACTCCTATATTGTACCAATGATCCTAATGTCCAGCATAAACCCTCTTATGATGTAACTCCTATATTGTACTGATCCTAATGTCCAGCATAAACCCCCTATTGATGTAACGCCTATATTGTACTGATCCTAATGTCCAGCATAAACCCTCTATTGATGTAACTCCTATATTGTACTGATCCTAATGTACAGCATAAACCCTCTATTGATGTATCTCCTATATTGTACTGATCCTAATGTCCAGCATAAACCCCCTATTGATGTAACTCCTATATTGTACTGATCCTAATGTCCAGCATAAACCCTCTATTGATGTAACTCCTATATTGTACCACTGATCCTAATGTCCAGCATAAACCCCCTATTGATGTAACTCCTATATTGTACCACTGATCCTAATGTCCTGCATAAACCCTCTATTGATGTAACTCCTATATTGTACTGATCCTAATGTCCAGCATGAACCCCCTATTGATGTAACTCCTATATTGTACTGATCCTAATGTCCAGTATAAACCCTCTATTGATGTAACTCCTATATTGTACCACTGATCCTAATGTCCAGCATGAACCCCCTATTGATGTAACTCCTATATTGTACTGATCCTAATGTCCAGTATAAACCCTCTATTGATGTTACTCCTATATTGTACCACTGATCCTAATGTCCAGCATAAACCCTCTATTGATGTAACTCCTATATTGTACTGATCCTAATGTCCAGCATAAACCCCCTATTGATGTAACTCCTATATTGTACCAATGATCCTAATGTCCAGCATAAACCCCCTATTGATGTAACTCCTATATTGTACTGATCCTAATGTCCAGCATGAACCCCCTATTGATGTAACTCCTATATTGTACCACTGATCCTAATGTCCAGCATAAACCCTCTATTGATGTAACTCCTATATTGTACCAATGATCCTAATGTCCAGCATAAACCCCCTATTGATGTAACTCCTATATTGTACTGAGCCTAATGTCCAGCATAAACCCCCTATTGATGTAACTCCTATATTGTACCACTGATCCTAATGTCCAGCATAAACCCTCTATTGATGTAACTCCTATATTGTACCACTGATCCTAATGTCCAGCATAAACCCCCTATTGATGTAACTCCTATATTGTACTGATCCTAATGTCCAGCATAAACCCTCTATTGATGTAACTCCTATATTGTACCACTGATCCTACTGTCCAGCATAAACCCCCTATTGATGTAACTCCTATATTGTACTGATCCTAATGTCCAGCATAAACCCCCTATTGATGTAACTCCTATATTGTACTGATCCTAATGTCCAGCATGAACCCTCTATTGATGTAACTCCTATATTGTACTGATCCTAATGTCCAGCATAAACCCCCTATTGATGTTACTCCTATATTGTACTGATCCTAATGTCCAGCATAAACCCTCTATTGATGTAACTCCTATATTGTACCACTGATCCTAATGTCCAGCATAAACCCTCTATTGATGTTACTCCTATATTGTACTGATCCTAATGTCCAGCATAAACCCTCTATTGATGTAACTCCTATATTGTACTGATCCTAATGTCCAGCATAAACCCTCTATTGATGTAACTCCTATATTGTACCACTGATCCTAATGTCCAGCATAAACCCTCTATTGATGTAACTCCTATATTGTACCAATGATCCTAATGTCTAGCATAAACCCTCTATTGATGTAACTCCTATATTGTACTGATCCTAATGTCCAGCATAAACCCTCTATTGATGTAACTCCTATATTGTACTGATCCTAATGTCCAGCATAAACCCTCTATTGATGTAACTCCTATATTGTACTGATCCTAATGTCCAGCATAAACCCTCTAATGATGTAACTCCTATATTGTACCACTGATCCTAATGTCCAGCATAAACCCCCTATTGATGTAACTCCTATATTGTACCACTGATCCTAATGTCCAGCATAAACCCCCTATTGATGTAACTCCTATATTGTACTGATCCTAATGTCCAGCATAAACCCTCTATTGATGTAACTCCTATATTGTACTGATCCTAATGTCCAGCATAAACCCCCTATTGATGTAACTCCTATATTGTACCACTGATCCTAATGTCCAGCATAAACCCTCTATTGATGTAACTCCTATATTGTACCACTGATCCTAATGTCCAGCATAAACCCTCTATTGATGTAACTCCTATATTGTACTGATCCTAATGTCCAGCATAAACCCTCTATTGATGTAACTCCTATATTGTACCACTGATCCTAATGTCGAGCATAAACCCTCTATTGATGTAACTCCTATATTGTACCACTGATCCTAATGTCCTGCATAAACCCCCTATTGATGTAACTCCTATATTGTACTGATCCTAATGTCCAGCATAAACCCCCTATTGATGTAACTCCTATATTGTACCACTGATCCTAATGTCCAGCATTAACCCCCTATTGATGTAACTCCTATATTGTACTGATCCTAATGTCCAGCATAAACCCTCTATTGATGTAACTCCTATATTGTACTGATCCTAATGTCCAGCATAAACCCTCTATTAATTTAACTCCTATATTGTACCACTGATCCTAATGTCCGGCATAAACCCCCTATTGATGTAACTCCTATATTGTACCACTGATCCTACTGTCCAGCATAAACCCTCTATTGATGTAACTCCTATATTGTACCACTGATCCTAATGTCCAGCATAAACCCTCTATTGATGTAACTCCTATATTGTACTGATCCTGATGTCCAGCATAAACCCTCTATTGATGTAACTCCTATATTGTACCACTGATCCTAATGTCCAGCATAAACCCTCTATTGATGTAACTCCTATATTGTACCACTGATCCTAATGTCCAGCATAAACCCCCTATTGATGTAACTCCTATATTGTACCACTGATCCTAATGTCCAGCATAAACCCCCTATTGATGTAACTCCTATATTGTACTGATCCTAATGTCCAGCATAAACCCCCTATTGATGTAACTCCTATATGTGATGTGTTTCAGGAAAATGAGTCATAAGTCGCAAAATTGTTATTTTTTAAAGTGTTTTTTTCATAAGATCACATTATTGGAATGTTCCAACTTTTTAAGGGTTGATACCCTATGGTTACATTAATATATGTATCAAATTTCAGGACAATCTATGTAATATATCCTTTAGTTTTAAAGGTCCTTATATGGACTACATTTAGTTACTTTACTGTTTATTGACCCCCAGAAATATTGGAAAACTTTTTTAAAAAAAAACGAAAATATCAAACTTAAAATCTGGAAATACTTATTAGATTATTAGACTGTTTACTATCATTGGAATCGGCTTGATCTCATCTTTTCAAATTTAATAGTATCTCAAAATCTATTTTTTGCGACTTATGACTCATTTTCCTGAAACATGTCACATATTGTACTGATCCTAATGTCCAGCATGAACCCACTATTGATGTAACTCCTATATTGTACCACTGATCCTAATGTCCAGCATAAACCCCCTATTGGTGTAACTCCTATATTGTACCACTGATCCTAATGTCCAGCATAAACCCTCTATTGATGTAACTCCTATATTGTACTGATCCTAATGTCCAGCATAAACCCTCTATTGATGTAACTCCTATATTGTACCACTGATCCTAATGTCCAGCATAAACCCTCTATTGATGTAACTCCTATATTGTACCACTGATCCTAATGTCCAGCATAAACCCCCTATTGATGTAACTCCTATATTGTACCACTTATCCTAATGTCCAGCATAAACCCCCTATTGATGTAACTCCTATATTGTACCACTGATCCTAATGTCCAGCATAAACCCCCTATTGATGTAACTCCTATATTGTACCACTGATCCTAATGTCCAGCATAAACCCTCTATTGATGTAACTCCTATATTGTACTGATCCTAATGTCCAGCATGAACCCCCTATTGATGTAACTCCTATATTGTTCCACTGATCCTAATGTCCAGCATAAACCCTCTATTGATGTAACTCCTATATTGTACTGATCCTAATGTCCAGCATAAACCCTCTATTGATGTAACTCCTATATTGTACTGATCCTAATGTCCAGCATAAACCCCCTATTGATGTAACTCCTATATTGTACTGATCCTAATGTCCAGCATAAACCCTCTATTGATGTTACTCCTATATTGTACCACTGATCCTAATGTCCAGCATAAACCCTCTATTGATGTAACTCCTATATTGTACTGATCCTAATGTCCAGCATAAACCCTCTATTGATGTTACTCCTATATTGTACCACTGATCCTAATGTCCAGCATAAACCCTCTATTGATGTAACTCCTATATTGTACCACTGATCCTAATGTCCAGCATAAACCCTCTATTGATGTAACTCCTATATTGTACCACTGATCCTAATGTCCAGCATAAACCCTCTATTGATGTAACTCCTATATTGTACTGATCCTAATGTCCAGCATGAACCCTCTATTGATGTAACTCCTATATTGTACCACTGATCCTAATGTCCAGCATAAACCCTCTATTGATGTAACTCCTATATTGTACCACTGATCCTAATGTCCAGCATAAACCCTCTATTGATGTAACTCCTATATTGTACCACTGATCCTAATGTCCAGCATAAACCCCCTATTGATGTATCTCCTATATTGTACTGATCCTAATGTCCAGCATAAACCCTCTATTGATGTAACTCCTATATTGTACCACTGATCCTAATGTCCAGCATAAACCCCCTATTGATGTAACTCCTATATTGTACTGATCCTAATGTCCAGCATAAACCCTCTATTGATGTAACTCCTATATTGTACTGATCCTAATGTCCAGCATAAACCCTCTATTGATGTAACTCCTATATTGTACCAATGATCCTAATGTCCAGCATAAACCCTCTTATGACGAACTCCTATATTGTACTGATCCTAATGTCCAGCATAAACCCCCTATTGATGTAACGCCTATATTGTACTGATCCTAATGTCCAGCATAAACCCCCTATTGATGTAACTCCTATATTGTACTGATCCTAATGTCCAGTATAAACCCTCTATTGATGTAACTCCTATATTGTACCACTGATCCTAATGTCCAGCATGAACCCCCTATTGATGTAACTCCTATATTGTACTGATCCTAATGTCCAGTATAAACCCTCTATTGATGTAACTCCTATATTGTACCACTGATCCTAATGTCCAGCATAAACCCTCTATTGATGTAACTCCTATATTGTACTGATCCTAATGTCCAGCATAAACCCCCTATTGATGTAACTCCTATATTGTACCAATGATCCTAATGTCCAGCATAAACCCCCTATTGATGTAACTCCTATATTGTACCACTGATCCTAATGTCCAGCATAAACCCTCTATTGATGTAACTCCTATATTGTACCACTGATCCTAATGTCCAGCATAAACCCCCTATTGATGTATCTCCTATATTGTACTGATCCTAATGTCCAGCATAAACCCTCTATTGATGTAACTCCTATATTGTACCACTGATCCTAATGTCCAGCATAAACCCCCTATTGATGTAACTCCTATATTGTACTGATCCTAATGTCCAGCATAAACCCTCTATTGATGTAACTCCTATATTGTACTGATCCTAATGTCCAGCATAAACCCTCTATTGATGTAACTCCTATATTGTACCAATGATCCTAATGTCCAGCATAAACCCTCTTATGACGAACTCCTATATTGTACTGATCCTAATGTCCAGCATAAACCCCCTATTGATGTAACGCCTATATTGTACTGATCCTAATGTCCAGCATAAACCCCCTATTGATGTAACTCCTATATTGTACTGATCCTAATGTCCAGTATAAACCCTCTATTGATGTAACTCCTATATTGTACCACTGATCCTAATGTCCAGCATGAACCCCCTATTGATGTAACTCCTATATTGTACTGATCCTAATGTCCAGTATAAACCCTCTATTGATGTAACTCCTATATTGTACCACTGATCCTAATGTCCAGCATAAACCCTCTATTGATGTAACTCCTATATTGTACTGATCCTAATGTCCAGCATAAACCCCCTATTGATGTAACTCCTATATTGTACCAATGATCCTAATGTCCAGCATAAACCCCCTATTGATGTAACTCCTATATTGTACCACTGATCCTAATGTCCAGCATAAACCCTCTATTGATGTAACTCCTATATTGTACCACTGATCCTAATGTCCAGCATAAACCCCCTATTGATGTAACTCCTATATTGTACTGATCCTAATGTCCAGCATAAACCCTCTATTGATGTAACTCCTATATTGTACCACTGATCCTAATGTCCAGATTAAACCCTCTATTGATGTAACTCCTATATTGTACTGATCCTAATGTCCAGCATAAACCCCCTATTGATGTAACGCCTATATTGTACTGATCCTAATGTCCAGCATAAACCCTCTATTGATGTAACTCCTATATTGTACTGGTCCTAATGTCCAGCATAAACCCCCTATTGATGTAACTCATATATTGTACCACTAATCCTAATGTCCAGCATAAACCCCCTATTGATGTATCTCCTATATTGTACTGATCCTAATGTCCAGCATAAACCCTCTATTGATGTAACTCCTATATTGTACCACTGATCCTAATGTCCAGCATAAACCCTCTATTGATGTATCTCCTATATTGTACTGATCCTAATGTCCAGCATAAACCCTCTATTGATGTAACTCCTATATTGTACCACTGATCCTAATGTCCAGCATAAACCCCCTATTGATGTAACTCCTATATTGTACTGATCCTAATGTCCAGCATAAACCCCCTATTGATGTAACTCCTATATTGTACCACTGATCCTAATGTCCAGCATAAACCCCCTATTGATGTAACTCCTATATTGTACTGATCCTAATGTCCAGCATAAACCCCCTATTGATGTTACTCCTATATTGTACTGATCCTAATGTCCAGCATAAACCCCCTATTGATGTAACTCCTATATTGTACTGGTCCTAATGTCCAGCATAAACCCTCTATTGATGTAACTCCTATATTGTACTACTGATCCTAATGTCCAGCATAAACCCTCTATTGATGTAACTCCTATATTGTACCACTGATCCTGATGTCTAGCATAAACCCTCTATTGATGTAACTCCTATATTGTACTGATCCTAATGTCCAGCATGAACCCTCTATTGATGTAACTCCTATATTGTACTGATCCTAATGTCCAGCATAAACCCCCTATTGATGTAACTCCTATATTGTACCACTGATCCTAATGTCCAGCATAAACCCTCTATTGATGAAACTCCTATATTGTACTGATCCTAATGTCCAGCATAAACCCTCTATTAATGTAACTCCTATATTGTACCACTGATCCTAATGTCCAGCATAAACCCCCTATTGATGTAACTCCTATATTGTACCACTGATCCTAATGTCCAGCATAAACCCCCTATTGATGTAACTCCTATATTGTACCACTGATCCTAATGTCCAGCATAAACCCTCTATTGATGTAACTCCTATATTGTACCAATGATCCTAATGTCCAGCATAAACCCTCTATTGATGTAACTCCTATATTGTACTGATCCTAATGTCCAGCATAAACCCCCTATTGATGTAACTCCTATATTGTAGCACTGATCCTAATGTCCAGCATAAACCCTCTATTGATGTAACTCCTATATTGTACCAATGATCCTAATGTCCAGCATAAACCCTCTATTGATGTAACTCCTATATTGTACCAATGATCCTAATGTCCAGCATAAACCCTCTATTGATGTAACTCCTATATTGTACTGATCCTAATGTCCAGCATAAACCCCCTATTGATGTAACTCCTATATTGTACCACTGATCCTAATGTCCAGCATAAACCCTCTATTGATGTAACTCCTATATTGTACCACTGATCCTAATGTCCAGCATAAACCCTCTATTGATGTAACTCCTATATTGTACCAATGATCCTAATGTCCAGCATAAACCCTCTATTGATGTAACTCCTATATTGTACTGATCCTAATGTCCAGCATAAACCCCCTATTGATGTAACTCCTATATTGTACCAATGATCCTAATGTCCAGCATAAACCCCCTATTGATGTAACTCCTATATTGTACTGATCCTAATGTCCAGCATAAACCCCCTATTGATGTTACTCCTATATTGTACCACTGATCCTAATGTCCAGCATAAACCCTCTATTGATGTAACTCCTATATTGTACCACTGATCCTAATGTCCAGCATAAACCCTCTATTGATGTAACTCCTATATTGTACCACTGATCCTAATGTCCAGCATAAACCCCCTATTGATGTAACTCCTATATTGTACTGATCCTAATGTCCAGCATAAACCCTCTATTGATGTAACTCCTATATTGTACCACTGATCCTAATGTCCAGCATAAACCCCCTATTGATGTAACTCCTATATTGTACTGATCCTAATGTCCAGCATAAACCCCCTATTGATGTAACTCCTATATTGTACTGATCCTAATGTCCAGCATAAACCCTCTATTGATGTAACTCCTATATTGTACTGATCCTAATGTCCAGCATGAACCCTCTATTGATGTAACTCCTATATTGTACCACTGATCCTAATGTCCAGCATAAACCCCCTATTGATGTAACTCCTATATTGTACTGATCCTAATGTCCAGCATAAACCCTCTATTGATGTAACTCCTATATTGTACTGATCCTAATGTCCAGCATAAACCCTCTATTGATGTAACTCCTATATTGTACCAATGATCCTAATGTCCAGCATAAACCCTCTTATGATGTAACTCCTATATTGTACTGATCCTAATGTCCAGCATAAACCCCCTATTGATGTAACGCCTATATTGTACTGATCCTAATGTCCAGCATAAACCCTCTATTGATGTAACTCCTATATTGTACTGGTCCTAATGTCCAGCATAAACCCTCTATTGATGTAACTCCTATATTGTACCACTGATACTAATGTCCAGCATAAACCCTCTATTGATGTAACTCCTATATTGTACTGATCCTAATGTCCAGCATAAACCCCCTATTGATGTAACTCCTATATTGTACTGATCCTAATGTCCAGTATAAACCCTCTATTGATGTAACTCCTATATTGTACCACTGATCCTAATGTCCAGCATGAACCCCCTATTGATGTAACTCCTATATTGTACTGATCCTAATGTCCAGTATAAACCCTCTATTGATGTAACTCCTATATTGTACCACTGATCCTAATGTCCAGCATAAACCCTCTATTGATGTAACTCCTATATTGTACTGATCCTAATGTCCAGCATAAACCCCCTATTGATGTAACTCCTATATTGTACCAATGATCCTAATGTCCAGCATAAACCCCCTATTGATGTAACTCCTATATTGTACCACTGATCCTAATGTCCAGCATAAACCCTCTATTGATGTAACTCCTATATTGTACCACTGATCCTAATGTCCAGCATAAACCCCTTATTGATGTAACTCCTATATTGTACTGATCCTAATGTCCAGCATAAACCCTCTATTGATGTAACTCCTATATTGTACCACTGATCCTAATGTCCAGATTAAACCCTCTATTGATGTAACTCCTATATTGTACTGATCCTAATGTCCAGCATAAACCCCCTATTGATGTAACTCCTATATAGTACTGATCCTAATGTCCAGCATAAACCCTCTATTGATGTAACTCCTATATTGTACTGGTCCTAATGTCCAGCATAAACCCCCTATTGATGTAACTCATATATTGTACCACTAATCCTAATGTCCAGCATAAACCCCCTATTGATGTATCTCCTATATTGTACTGATCCTAATGTCCAGCATAAACCCTCTATTGATGTAACTCCTATATTGTACCACTGATCCTAATGTCCAGCATAAACCCTCTATTGATGTATCTCCTATATTGTACTGATCCTAATGTCCAGCATAAACCCTCTATTGATGTAACTCCTATATTGTACCACTGATCCTAATGTCCAGCATAAACCCCCTATTGATGTATCTCCTATATTGTACTGATCCTAATGTCCAGCATGAACCCCCTATTGATGTAACGCCTATATTGTACTGATCCTAATGTCCAGCATAAACCCCCTATTGATGTAACTCCTATATTGTACTGATCCTAATGTCCAGCATAAACCCCCTATTGATGTAACTCCTATATTGTACCACTGATCCTAATGTCCAGCATAAACCCCCTATTGATGTAACTCCTATATTGTACTGATCCTAATGTCCAGCATAAACCCCCTATTGATGTTACTCCTATATTGTACTGATCCTAATGTCCAGCATAAACCCCCTATTGATGTAACTCCTATATTGTACTGGTCCTAATGTCCAGCATAAACCCTCTATTGATGTAACTCCTATATTGTACTACTGATCCTAATGTCCAGCATAAACCCTCTATTGATGTAACTCCTATATTGTACTGATCCTAATGTCCAGCATAAACCCCCTATTGATGTAACTCCTATATTGTACCACTGATCCTAATGTCCAGCATAAACCCTCTATTGATGTAACTCCTATATTGTACTGATCCTAATGTCCAGCATAAACCCTCTATTGATGTAACTCCTATATTGTACTGATCCTATTGTCCAGCATAAACCCCCTATTGATCTAACTCCTATATTGTACTGATCCTAATGTCCAGCATAAACCCTCTATTGATGTAACTCCTATATTGTACTGATCCTAATGTCCAGCATAAACCCTCTATTGATTTAACTCCTATATTGTACTGAGCCTAATGTACAGCATAAACCCTCTATTGATGTAACTCCTATATTGTACCACTAATCCTAATGTCCAGCATAAACCCCCTATTGATGTAACTCCTATATTGTACCACTGATCCTAATGTCCAGCATAAACCCTCTATTGATGTAACTCCTATATTGTACCACTGATCCTAATGTCCAGCATAAACCCTCTATTGATCTAACTCCTATATTGTACCACTGATCCTAATGTCCAGCATAAACCCTCTATTGATGTAACTCCTATATTGTACTGATCCTAATGTCCAGCATAAACCCTCTATTGATGTAACTCCTATATTGTACTGATCCTAATGTCTAGCATAAACCCCCTATTGATGTAACTCCTATATTGTACTGATCCTAATGTCCAGCAAAAACCCTCTATTGATGTAACTCCTATATTGTACCACTGATCCTAATGTCCTGCATAAACCCCCTATTGATGTAACTCCTATATTGTACTGATCCTAATGTCCAGCATAAACCCTCTATTGATGTAACTCCTATATTGTACCACTGATCCTAATGTCCAGCATAAACCCTCTATTGATGTAACTCCTATATTGTACCACTGATCCTAATGTCCAGCATAAACCCCCTATTGATGTAACTCCTATATTGTACTGATCCTAATGTCCAGCATAAACCCCCTATTGATGTAACTCCTATATTGTACCACTGATCCTAATGTCCAGCATAAACCCCCTATTGATGTAACTCCTATATTGTACCTCTGATCCTAATGTCCAGCAAAAACCCCCTATTGATGTAACTCCTATATTGTACCACTGATCCTAATGTCCAGCATAAACCCTCTATTGATGTAACTCCTATATTGTACCACTGATCCTAATGTCCAGCATAAACCCTCTATTGATGTAACTCCTATATTGTACCACTGATCCTAATGTCCAGCATAAACCCCCTATTGATGTAACTCCTATATTGTACCACTGATCCTAATGTCCAGCATAAACCCCCTATTGATGTAACTCCTATATTGTACCTCTGATCCTAATGTCCAGCAAAAACCCCCTATTGATGTAACTCCTATATTGTACTGATCCTAATGTCCAGCATAAACCCCCTATTGATGTAACTCCTATATTGTACCACTGATCCTAATGTCCAGCATAAACCCCCTATTGATGTAACTCCTATATTGTACCACTGATCCTAATGTCCAGCATAAACCCTCTATTGATGTAACTCCTATATTGTACCACTGATCCTAATGTCCAGCATAAACCCTCTATTGATGTAACTCCTATATTGTACTGATCCTAATGTCCAGCATAAACCCTCTATTGATGTAACTCCTATATTGTACCACTGACCTAATGTCCAGCATAAACCCTCTATTGATGTAACTCCTATATTGTACTGATCCTAATGTCCAGCATAAACCCCCTATTGATGTAACTCCTATATTGTACCACTGACCTAATGTCCAGCAAAAACCCCCTATTGATGTAACTCCTATATTGTACTGATCCTAATGTCCAGCATAAACCCCCTATTGATGTAACTCCTATATTGTACCACTGATCCTAATGTCCAGCATAAACCCCCTATTGATGTAACTCCTATATTGTACCTCCCCCAATGATCCTAATGTCCAGCACTGGCCGCCATTACACAAATCTCTGTACGTCCTTCTACTGACCTTGTAACGTCATGTCCTATTGCCCCCTGGTGGCCATGTAATGCCCCTAAGATCTTGCTGTAATGTGGGGGCAGGCCACTTCCTGTGGTGGCACCAGGCGGGAGGCTGCTCATAACTCTATATTACTGTAGGATTGAGGCTAAACAATAGAGAACCTCCAAATAAACAACTTTGGCAACTTATATCAATACACCTTCATCTGTATACCTCCATTCAGACCACCAAACCCTTAAGACCTTAAAGTGCCCTTCTGTCTCTTTTGCTGTCTCACACTCCCTTCTTCTGTATCTCTTATTTCCTGGGTAAGATCATAAACTGCCTCCCTCTCATCTCTCCCGCCCTTGATATAACGATATTACGTGTTGATATAAAGCAACTAATCTCACTCACTCACTCACTCATCTATGCCTTGAATCAATAATTAATTGAATAATGTTTGAATAGCTATTCATAGGTATAACTGTAATATGGCTCTGGCCATCAATCTGTCTTATAGTCCTACAAACCGATCAGTCAGTCCTTTGTTATTATTATCAAATATTTACATCCATTCATATGTAAATATATTCATTTTCCATCTCATCACATCTGAACCAATGTATGTTTCATCTAAACCTATTTTAAACCTAGTTTGTAACATTTCCTGTTAACCATAAAACAAAAGTCAATACCGGCACTCTCCGGGAGACCTAGATTTTAGACTTAGAGCAATGGTATTGGTAAACCATCTTCAATAAAGGATTTTTGAATTTGAATTTAAACACCAACTTTTATGGAATCTAGAACTATCATAACACAGGAATGGCTAATTTTACAGGAGCGTTATGATATATAAGTTTTTTTTTCCCATTAAAGTACAGTCAAGGTTTATATGTGGAAATGGGTATCTGTCCTTTGTCCTTGACAGTTCTTCCAGAACAACCCTCTAACTACCTTACTTAGTTTACATCTTACACCAGTATCTACTTTGCTAATAATATGAGATCGGGGCCAGATAGCCTCGCAGATTATTCATAAAATCAGTGTTGTGTAGGTCCTACATGCCTACGTTCAAATCACATTCATTAACATTGTCTCCCTCTCTCTATATATATATATACATATGGCCTGAAATATGGCCTGAAAAAATATTATGTTCATACATGAAATAGTGCAGCATTAAGCTACATTCTCTCTCTATATATATATCATGTTTATATATGAAATAGGGCAACATTACAGTACATTCTCTCTATATATCATGTTTATATATGAAATAGGGCAACATTACACTACATTCTCTCTATATATTATGTTTATACCTGAAATAGGGCAACATTACAGTACATTCTCTATATGTGATGTGTTTCAGAAAAATAAGTCATAAGTCGCAAAAAATAGATTTTAAGATACCATTATATTTGAAAAGATGAGATCAAGCCGATTCCAATGATAGTAAACAGTCTAATAATCTAATAATTATTTCTAGATTTTAAGTTTGATATTTTCGTATTTGAAAAAAAGTTTCCAATATTTCTGGGGGTCAATAAACAGTAAAGTAACTAAATGAAGTCTATATAAGGTCCTTTAAAACGAAAGGATATATTATATAGATTGTCCTGAAATTTGATACATCGATTGATATAGGTACAAGTGATTAACCCACCAAACATTATAACATTCCAATCATGTGATCTTGTGGAAAAAACACTTTGAAAAATATCAATTTTGCGACTTATGACTCATTTTCCTGAAACACATCACATATATATATATATATATACATCAATGAAACTTGAGCTCCGGTTCTGCTCCTGGTGCATCTGTACAGTGAGATTCCTTCTGCTGACCTCCGTCAGACTCATTTGGCGCTGATGACCCCCTAGTGGCCAGGGCTTGAGTTATTCATGGCGAGGTGGAGGAGGTCAGAAAGAGACTAATGAAGAAGACTGCCACCAGGGGGAGAGTAGTGCAGAACTTGTTACTTAGCAACAGACGCATAGTTCCTGGCTGAGCTCTTTTCTGAAATTTGTTTGCGAATAGAAAGTCAACCTTATGTACAGAAACCTGGGACATTGAGACAAAATCATCCCTGACTGCTTTTACTATATGCTTAGTCTAATTAGAATAAAATGATTTGTATGTATGTATGTTGTTTATTTCCAGTTCAATTACAGTTACATCAATACACTGAAAGCAAAAACGTCTTCATTCTAAACAGTCGTGAAGACGCTTTTTTTGCCCCCACTTTTGAGACGTTTTTTTCCCCAAAACGTTCTCAAAAACGTTTAGAGGGAAAAACGTCCTCAAGCAAAAAAGCGTTTAGAGGGTAAAACGTCCTCAAGTAAAAAAGTGTTTAGAGGGTAAAACGTCCTCAAGTAAAAAAGTGTTTAGAGGGTAAAACGTCCTCAAGTAAAAAAGTGTTTAGAAGGTAAAACGTCCTCAAGTAAAAAAGTGTTTTCAGTAATCATATGGTCTTGATTAACATATTTAGGTCATCGTTTCTCAGGTTATGGATATTTAATATTTTTCACTTCATAATGCTTCTAGGGATGTAGGAGCTGGAACAACACAACACAACAATGGCAGATTCAGTGAATCATCATTTATTTAATTGCGTTGATCTGTGCAGAAGTAGATTACATTATACATTTTTACATTTAACAATCACAGGCATATGAATTGTGGAACTCGTATAAAATCAAAATCACATGCATTTACATTAATTTGAAACAGAGACCATAGAAGATCCAGATAGATACATAATGTAAAGTGATTTACAGATCAACAAAAGCGTATTTCACTGCACTCCTTATATTTCTAAAACTAAATGCTAAAATGCTAAAATGCTACCGCGTAATACCTGCTGACAGGAAAATCCCCATAGGCAAAATGATTAACAATAATGGCACAAACTTTTCCTGTTCTGTAATAATGATAGATAATACTATGTTGCATTTTGCAGGTCAAATATATCCATACAATCAGATCAAACTTACATCCATACAAACAGTATCACTTTTTCTGAGGTCCTAGGGGGCATATATACTATGAATAGCATAGAAAACTCATTTGCAGGTAGGAGGAGATATTCAACACTGACTCCATCAAATCATTATATAACAAGCTGATTAATCATTAATTATGTTTACACTAATGATAGCTTCAGTAAATCATTATTTATTTAATTCCATTCATCCATGCAGCATGATATAAAAGAAGAAAATATCAATGAATCGCCTGAAATAAGCTTTGCTGGTAATATAAATATATAACTTCTCATATTTCTCACCAGTGTATCAATGTTTTACAAAGCTTTGACAGCCGATATATCTCTGTAGAAAAAATAATTTAACAGATAGTATTTTGAAAGGTCTTATATCTGCACAAAAGCAATATTAAATACATGACATCAGACCTATACCTTATACCTCACGCCAATCAATTATAAATTATGTTTACACAGTTATATAACTATGAATCGTCTTCAAAGTAACAGGTATCTTCTATTGAACAAGACTGCATCTGAAAACCACAGGGAAGGGGAATTTCCCTTCAAAATCTGTTTTTCGAGGAAACCAAGCAGCTGGTACTGCTTGGGGTACTGCAGGTCCCACATAGCGTAGCACTTCAGCAAGCATTTCCTTGAGGGTATCACTGTTGTAGGCATAGCAGACACCCTTACCAATGATGACACCGCTGTCATCCACAAGGACAAGTCGGGATATTCACCACTCTTTCCCATCCTTGGGCTGAAGTCCGTACCCTGAAATGAATATGAATAAAGTTAACATTAATGGCATTATCAAATTTGTGTAACCAAAATTGTATTCATGGGGTTTAAAACTATAATGGGTATGACACAAAATAAATCTCAAATGACCCTTGATATGCAAAAAGCTGAGTTGAAGAATATCTTATTCAAGATGTTGTAATTTATTAATTTCAATATCATGAAAGGCCTGTGGGTGTATAAGCATGGAAACCACTTTGAATGTATTGTCATTATAATGTAGATATGTTCAATGTTGGGTCACTCATTAAAAGTATCAATCCAACACTTACCCAACTTTCGATAGGACAGGCTTCATTATGCCTTTCTGTCCTTTGCCCCTCAGACTGATTGTGGTTTGGAGCTCAGCCAGCAGCCTAAACTTTTCTGAGGTGCCCTGCAATTAAATGAATACAACAAACTTATACATAATTCAAAATAAATCATTCTAGTGGTATAGGTACATGTATTCATCGCCTGGTCTTTTCTATCATTGAAGTTTCTACCCCTGGTGACCCCTCAATATTCTAACCCTAAGAACATCCATTCAGGCATCCAATGGAAGACCTATTTAGACGCATGTTTATTTAGATTATTGGACCAACTTATTATAAAAATATCAGCAATAAAGAATTCTTGAATTGAATTGAACTCCCGATGCTCTAAGCCCTATTCCCTCTCTCTTACACCCTGTTGGGATCCATATAGGGATGTTGTTTCTGTTACATCATACCAATGATCACAAGTAAAAGTCTATATTTGCAATACAGTTCTATATCTTATTTATTGATCTATATCTATGCCATATTTATGTAATCTTAATGTTAAACAATATGTATTTATGGATACTATACTTGAAAATCTATAAGAGTTTAACTTTTAACGTTGTCTATCCAAGAAATGTAGAGACACCTGTTTCTTCCTTTGAGCACAAAAAAGTAGTATATATAGCCACAAGAAGGGTAGGGCTTGTAGCTGCAAGCAGCAGTGGTGGCCATCACTCAGGATGACGGGAATCATGGGAATAACGGGAATGATGGGAATAACGGGAGAATAACAGGAATAACGGGGAGGAGGAGATATTAGGAGGAGATGGAGGAGGAGCAGTGAGTAAGCGAGCAAGCAAGGTAGCTACAGTCATTGGGATCAGGGTGTACCACCAGTGAGAATACTGAGAGCAAATTTGGGCACGTAAATCAGGATCTGAGGCGGCGGGGCTCAGGGCCGGGTACTCGGGCAAATGGCAGGCTTGCCGGGAGCACGGGCCAGGAGCAAAGCCATAGTAAAAGTTGGATCCGATCTAACTGAGAATGTTAATCAAATTGAATATTTTCTTCCCTAATTGTTACACATAACTAGTATATTCATTTGTTACAGATATTTTAATATCAATTTGATAATTCAACTTGTCACTCATATAACTTATCATATAATTGATATATCACAGATCTCACATGGTAAGTTTGTAGGGAATTATATAATTAATAGTTAACAGTGGTCTAAATGAGGTGGGGGGGGGAGGAGGATGAAAGGTGGAAGATATTAAAACATGTTAATCAAGGCCAAAAGTAAAGGTACTCATCCACCCCCCTATCATAGGTTGATACAATCGTAGATTTGAAATAAGCAAGAATGGGAGCAGAGGCCAACATCATTATGCCATACCTTTATTGTCTACTCTCTGGCTGTAGTAAGTTGCTTGCTGGAGCTTCAGCACTTCAACATTCACTGGGCCGTCACATAGTTTGACACCAACACTTCCTGACTGTCAGCATCCTTCTCTTCCTTACAGGGTCCTGGCTGCCAAGCAAAGGATCCATATCTGTCAGATAAACATAATGAATGGTATCATAATAATATCATCTCAAATCATGTCACTCTAAAGCACTGAATTCCATTCTAGTATGCTTGTAGGATAAATCTCCCCTATGATATTTACTCCCTCGCCATCAGAACATGATGCTAACAGGTATCTCATCTACAACAATATGTTTCTATTGGGATATCATTGTTTTGACTGTCCCATCCAGGAGTGTCCGCGCGAGAATTTGTGTACGGTAACTGCTTGGCTGGTTATTTTAGTAAGATTATTTTCATTTCTCTGTATTTGTTATATCAATGGGAATTATCAAAGCTTTTAAAATTATGGTTTCGGCACAAGCAACTGCAGAGCCGGGGGACCCAGCAAAACTTCGCCACAGTGGAACAAGGGTTGTCTGGACTCTGTATTGCTTGACGAGGCCTGCAGGCGGCCTTATGGCAGCGCCATAAAGATACCTGGAGACTTTTAG
Organism: Sthenelais limicola; assembly: GCA_942159475.1. Taxonomy (NCBI): domain Eukaryota; kingdom Metazoa; phylum Annelida; class Polychaeta; order Phyllodocida; family Sigalionidae; genus Sthenelais; species Sthenelais limicola. The sequence goes on along the minus strand of OW804094.1, from coordinate 713,757 downwards.
ATTTTAGGATTAGATCTAAATTTCGTTAGCTTTTTAATGGTATAAATTATAGTCCCAGAGCTTGTACCACCGGCAGTGCTTCAATGTTTTTCTGATCGGAGAGGGTTCCACACTCTGCACTAGTCCTATGGTATGACGTCATTGCCAGTGGTCACATCTGATTGGCTCCGAGCGGCAGCAGCTCTTCCATGCTGCTTCCCTACTGGCTCTTCTATCAACCTTTTGTTTTAGCAGCCATCTTTGAATTCTCCTCGCTTCGAATGCACAGTTTGCGAGAACTTTTTAATTATAGCTCAAATCAAAAATGTTTTCAGAGCCATTCTTAATTATTCTTTGCTAGCCAGCTTTTGAGACTACTTAAAGAAGTCTGACCTATGATGAAAAGTCGAGTTTTGAGGCAGCAGTTAGGGGAGCACTATTCTAAAGGTCCGACCTTTAATGGCGGCGTGACAGTCCAAAATTTCAGGGAAGCCTTTGGCTTTTTTCCAAAAAAGCGCGGGGGTCACATTTCGTCAAGTCAAAAGTTAAGGTTGTGGTTCTGAACACTAACATTTTAATACTAAATATGGAAATATTTCTGAAATACATACTCATACCTTCTTACTAGGAGGTCCACCGACAGTGTTAGCCAAAACTCTCTTATTAGCTGTATTCCATGAGGAGGCTGCCATATCCACTACCAAGGATCTGGTCCTCATCTCTATCAATTATTTTTGGATAGCTTTCCACCATCATATTGGTAAAAAGTGCAAGATCTTGCCGTTAGGGATGTTTTCCAACTGCAATGAAAATAATCAAAATGATACATATATTGATTATGGTCTGATAATGCATGGATTAAGAATGCATGGATTAAGTGTTTTCAATAATGGCATAAATGAATCCCCTTCCCCCCAACGACAACTTTGTTGTACTGTATCTCAACCCATTAGGCGTGAGGTCTGGGAGCTAAGCGTATTTGCTCATCTCAGGGGCAGTTTAAGTATTTTGGGGGTTAGATATTATCCGGACATCAACATAATTTTCCCAGTTTAGATCCGATAATACAGCTTTATCATTTGCAGGAATTGGGATGAACTGCTTTTAGGCAAGGGGAAAATACTTTACTCTAACAAAGATTACTCATTGTCATATGTGTAATCGGGCCCTACAGGCAAATTACAGTCATATAGCATTGTGGTAAACAGGAAGGGGGGCAGTACTCAAATTCACGGACCAGTGAACTGGGGAAGTACTGGTCCATACCAATTGGCACTGGTCGGGTCCTCAATAAACACAATTTACATGTATACAATAACGTTTTAAGCATACAAAAGGCTGTTCATCTCGTACAAATGTTTATAACTATGATGATGACTCTTGATAATTGATTCACATGATTTTTAATGACTTTTCAATGACTTCTTAGGAACAAAGTAAAGGAATGTTACAAGTATCTTTAATGTTTATCATATTTACTACATAATATCAAGGCTGTCAGTAAAGATAAATATCTGGAGCACTAGACAAACTCACACTCACTCACTGTACTTGTTGGAGAGTCCGGGGAAACCCCCAGGAGATTTTTTGCAAAATATGAAATATATATAGGTATGAAAAATGTTGGCATTTCATTCATTTGTAGAAAAATAAAATGATGATATTTTCACATAATCCCAAACAGGAATTAAAGCCCTTTCAAATGCTATATTGGAAACAACCCTACTGCCATAGGATCGGGGCAAGCTGCTCCAGAAATATGTTAGTAAAATGAGTTTTGTTTGAGTACATTCTACTGATTTTAAGGGCCATCTAAATCAGTTTTGTAGTCACCATAAATATATCTTTAAAATGTTTTGATTTCATTCAATTATCGAAAAGGTAATGCAAATAAAAGCAAATTCAAAATTGTATTGAAAAGATTTTCAGAATCGACCAGAATATATAGAAACATTTCATAACTTGGATATTTCATTGGAGACTGTTGGGCCCTGACAAATACCAATCTCAGAGACCGACGAAAATTCTCTGGAGACCTGGGCGTTGGTCTCCAAACTGATTTATTTCCATTATATCTCAATGCTATTAATATAGCCACTCTTCTCTTCCATCAGTAATATTTTGGAACATCTTTGCACAATATTTAAAATATATTCAAGGCCTGGAAAATGGACATTTTCGTAGAAGATCCAGGGAGAGTATTATGGGCCTGGAATCCAGTTAAAATTTTCGAAAGTTCTGTTTCTTACTGTACACTTTCTTTCATTTTAACAAGTACAATCTTGCCGAAAACTTAAGTGATTAGCATTAAATTTCTCCTATTTAGACATAATAATATTGTGACCTGATATAACTGCTCTCCACATTATCCTCAAGAGCTTCATCGATATAATCCTTATTAAATGTTACTGATTTTAGAGCAAGTTTGACTCCCATTTTCAGTATTTTAAGGGTAGATAATGCATTATGTTTTATTGCATTATATCTGGGAAATGACCAGAAATAGCCAAAGAAGTGATTCGAAATTTTCTAAAATTCCTACAAAAATATCTTCAAGGTCCAAATTTGCCAGCTTGGCCTGAATATACTTGCTGTATGGTCAAACCAAAAGTACATCATCTCCCTAGTTAGCGCTAGTCTAACTCTAGTATGGTGACGGCCGTACTAGACATGATCATTGAGTAGAGGCAGGTTCGACTGACTACATTCCCCTGCTCTCCAAATATTCTATCTGCCAAAACAGAACAGTGGAGACCGAAAAGATTTTACAGAGACCAAAAATTGTCTTGAAGTTCATTGAAACAACATGAAATTGCAACTATGGGTGCAAATAATATGATATTTGAATATAATCCCAAATAATAAAAGCCCCTTTAAATGCTATATTGGAAACAATGCTACTGCCATAGGACGATGATCATTATGAAAATCAGCAAAGAAAGAACCGTCATGGATGGAAATGGACAAAAAAAACTTCCCCTTTTTGACAGTATATGGAGTGCACGCAGGTATACAGGTGCGGGGGCATGTTAGAGAGATGACTAAAATTGTAGCTTAATACTTGATTAGTTTCCATCATGCAAAACACCGGGTGGGGATCAAGCCTCCCTTGGCTCCCTCTGAGAAAGGGCCGGCGGTGGACCTCGCAGGTTATGCTAGTGCTATAGCTGCTGTGATGGTATAGTCTTATAGTCACCGCAACGAACCACCGCAACCCTACCGCATGTTATCAGCGCAAAAATATATTTGCCCTAGATCGATTAAGCTGACATGTGACATGCATATAGGGAACATAAGGGAAGTCTAATGATTCATTTTTTATGAGAATCGGTCTAGGGGAAGTTTGTTAACTGGCCGTGCAAAGTTGTATCACGGTGAAAGTTGAAACGGTGATGGGCGGCCGCGATTTCGGGAGTGGCAGCGGTGGGCCTGAATTTTGGGTCAGTGCATCGGCCTTATAGGAGCTAGTACGGTAATAAACAACTATAAATCCTGTGTGTAAGATAGATTAGCAATTGATCACACCATACTTACCTACTAGATTGCTAGATGTAATGGAATCCTATGAGAAATTTGGTACCAGTACGAAAAAATAGCTGATCCAAAACAATCCGCCATCTTGGAGCTGGTTCCCGGATGTAGACTGTTGTGCTACACACAAGGTGGCGTGGCACGCTACAGTAGGCCCTACCAGTTCCCGGTACCAGTTGTGTCCAGTCCATGAATGTGAAAATAGGTCCAACACAGGAAAAAATGGTATAAAGACAATTTTGCTGTCAAATGAAGCGTAATTCTGTGTAGAATAACATATCCCAAAACCGCAAAAATCCACTTTGGGGGAAATCTTTTATAATACGTTTAAATGTTTTAAATACTTATTTCAATATTTGATTTTTTCTCGCAGAACGCCGGTCTTGATGTCAAATGAAGTGGAATCCCAAGTAGCATGACATATCCAAAATTCGCATGGATCTGTTAAGCTGATTTCTTTTTATGTGCGTTTGAATGATTTTTTATTATTTTTTATTTATTTTCGGCACCGACCATGAAGAAAATGGGATTAAGACGGCAATGATGTCAAATGAAGCGTAATTCTGTACAGAATAATATACCCAAAATCCACAAGGATCCGCCGAGAGGAACTTGTGCTATGTGCATTTGAATATTTGTTAATCTCTAGCCTAGCTAGGCTAAGAATTTTATGTTCTTTTAAATTCTTCAGACGTTATGGTAGGATTATGAACCAAAAACTATTATTATCCTACAAACAGGTAGAATATATTTCTTCCACTTCAGAACTTCTGTAACTATTATTCCTTTTTCCAAAAAATACCAATACAGTTCAGAGCCACATGCACTTGTGGTCACAGTTATCCACAATTAGGCCTATGTCCACTACTGTTGGAAGGCTTTGAGGGCGGCAGAGGGCAACTGAATGCCTTTATCATTTTCCCTGGTATATCAAGAAACAATTGAACATAACTATATTCTAAAACTATATTTATCATTATTAGTTGAAAAAAATCCGTCTGAAGAGTGTATAGCGCCAGGTAAGAGCTGAGCAGTTGAACAGACCAAAATGTGTAGGTTCGGATCGGTTGGAATAGTGAGAAACCTATGGAAACCCCCCGCATATATATGGACAATATTCATCATGAACATATCGTAAATGGCCAGTGAGAATTGAATACACATTACTAGGAATAGCTATTGTATGTGGCTAGTGAAGGTGCTAAAGCTCTGATCGCACCCCAGCACCCACAGTCACATTCTCTTTTCCTATTCGCCCGGTGTACTACAAGAATCTAATTCACATCCCCCACAATCTATCCAGCCTTCTCTTCACCCAAACACTCATTTTCAATTCATTATTTTAGAGCTATCTTGTAGCTCACTCAACTGTCTTTACAGGACATATGTGTGAATGCGAAAATATATTGGCACCCACCCAAAGGAGGCAAACAGATAGTTGGATACATTGCATTTGATGATTGCAGTTAAATTCCCGTATATAATTGTCTTGTGGCAGTGGTCATATTAATTATCTGGTGGAATTGACACTAATCATTTCTCCGTAATCCCCTATAGTAATAATAATGAAAGAAAGAGTATCATCTGATTCTAGTCTACTGATGCAATTCTGATGCGTTCTCAGCGTGATAAAATATAAACGTTCTGACACAAAAATCGCGGGAGAATATGACTCTTATTGAAACCCACACTAAACACTACATCGTTCATTCCAAAACAGAACCGCAATGGAAAGACTTTAACATGGAATACAAACATGGAAATTTATGAAGATCACCTATAATATCTTCTCTAGCATTATCCTATTACTAAATAATAACCTATAATCTCTTCTCTAGCCCTAGCCTATTAATACATAATACTATCAGTTATTCATCGATTAAAGAATACTCATAGGCTCTATAGATATATGAAACTGAGTTTTTTGTTCCATACATAGCCCATGCGTTCCCAGGTACCAATCTCTGACTTCTAATTTGTAATATGACGCTGAGGGTGGGGCCAATAAACGGAATCAGTCAGGAATTAATGTATCCCATATTTGGAAATGCTTTCTTAGAGGGTGGCGTGTGGGCGTCATCAACAGGAATTAACAAAACTCTTATCATGACGCATAGCCCATATTTGAATAAGTATTATGCACACAAAGACACAGGTGGTTTAATGGGGCTAGTGTAATGGCCACAATATGGGGGAGATTGAAGTGCACAGCGCTGAGAAAACAGAAGAACGAGGATGATGACAGAAACAAATAGCATCTAGAACACCAGCATGTTACAAGTGTGTTTACAAGGAAAGGAAAATGTAAAAGTGAATTAATTCGTCATCAATCAGCAACATAATCCCTCAACAATTTGCAACTATAGACTTCTCTGGTACTACAATATCTGATATCTGCAACAATTTCGGTGGTGTAATGGTGTAGAAGCTCGTTTGTGAATCCTAAGGTTGCTATGTGAATCCTAAGGTTACTAGATCGAACCCAAGCAGGGGCAAGATTTTTTATCTGTGTTGTTATTAGTGTTGTCATCAGTGGCCGTCATGCACTAATGTTCGCACCAGTTTGTCTGGCCGTCGGCCGCAATTTCGTTTTTTTTAATTTCAAAGTTTTTCAAAGTAATTTATTCACAAGATCTCTTTGTTGGAATGTTCCTATTTTTGGAGGGTTTATTGCTTCTAGTCATATAAATATATGTGTACCAAATCTGAAGACATTGCATTGAATATATCATTGCGTTTTGAAGATCTAAAGAAAGGAAATTGGAACATGAGCCAAAAATTGACATCTGAGATCAGTGCACAAAACGTCAATTTTGTCAAACATCCAGTCCAGCCATTAATTCGGGCCATTAATTCCATTCACAGATCTGTTTGGCCTACCCTCTCCCATACACTCGCATTAATAATCCCAATGATGGTGAAATCATTAAATTAATGTAACTCTAAACCTGTGCCACCCTAAAAGGTGATGAAAACGCACCGTTGTGCCAACTGTGTTACCAAAATAAAATCGTCCTTCAAAACGTTTAGATCAGTTGAGGTCACAGCACAGTGAGTAGCAGCAGTGTCTCCATAGCATTATGCGTCCTCAGGAATGTGTTGTAAACGGTTTTGTAAACACATGTGTCCTCAAATGGACAGTTTTGAGTACAATTTTGTAAACGGCGCATTAACAGTGTATAATTAATACAATATCTGGAATTGGTCCTGGGTAAGACCTTAAAGTGCCTGGTCCTGGGTAAGACCTTAAAGTGCCTTTCTGTCTCTTTTCTCTGTCTCTCTCTCCCTTCTTCTCTATCTCTGTTTCCTGGGTATGATCATAAACTGCCTCCCTCTCAGCTCTCCAGCCCTTGATATAACACTTCAAAGTGTTGATAAGGGCGTAAAGCCACCAATCTCACTCACTCACTCAATATCTGGAAATGGGTACCACATTCTATGCTAATCATAGCTCTACCAGGAGCTCCCTTCTACGTTTAATTACATTATTATTTACAGTTCAAGTTATTCTATTTGGTAGATTCGCTCATTATTCAATACGGTACAGTATAGAAGGCAAATTGTCTGATCGTTAGGGGGACCATTTGCATTCATACGAACACTCCTGGCGGCCCGCCCGTTTGAACAAAAGATCCTGGGTAAGACCATGAACTGCCTTGCTGTCTATTTTTTCCCTTCTCATCTGTAAGATCATATATTATAAGCTGCCTTGATATAACCTTAAATGTGTAAAGCAACCAATCTCGCTCATTCACTCGCTCACTCACAAAACCCTATCAAGCACTATTTTATATATTTGAAATACCTTTAGTTCATTGCTGCATCAACACTCAGTCAGCGTATGTATAAATACAAGGACAATCTGTTTACTATGAATAATGTCAAGAAGATTATACCAAACCATGTTGTACCAATATGACCTGTCCTGCATTCTTTTTTCTAATTCTAGTTTTCATTTCATTTGCAGCTGGACTGCAAACTAAATCACTTTAGTCATCTCATCTGATTTCACTAATATGACCCCACTTGGATGTCGTCATGGCATGAAGCAACCATCACTCACTCACTCACTCATTCACTCACTTACGCACTCCTGCCCAATAAATTGTAAAAAATGAAAGAGATCAGAACAAAATAATTGAATCAACAAATCCCTCCCCCATGGCTGCCCATGCAGGTTAATCCATTCACAGCGCCACCTCCTGCCTCCCCTGCTCTCCCCCTGCTCTCCCTCTCCCCTCCTCCCCTGCTATCCCCCTCCTCCTTCTCTCTCCCTCCTCCTCCTTCTCCTTCTCTCCCCCTCCTCTACTCCTCTCCCCCTTTTCTCTCCTCTCTCTCCTCTCCCTCTCCACCTCCCTCCCTCTCCCTCTCCCCCCATGGCTGCCCATGCACGTTAATCCTGTCACAGCGCAACCTCCTGCCTCCCTGCTCTCCCCCCTCCTCCTCCTCCACCTCCTCCTTCTCTCCCCTCCTTCTCTCTCCCTCTCCTCCTTCCCCTCCTCCTCTCCCCCTCCTCCTCTCCCTCTCCCCCTCCTCTACTCCTCTCCCCCTTTTCTCTCCTCTCCCTCTCCACCTCCTCCTCTACTCCCCTCCCCCTCCCCCCTCCTCTCCCCATCCACCTCCTCTCCCTCTCCCCCTCCCCCCTCCTCTACCCCTCTTCCCCTTCTCTCTCCTCTCCCTCTACTCCCCTACCCCTCCTCCTCTCCCCCTCCTCCCCTGCTCTCCTCCTCATCACCTCCTCTCCCCCTCCCCCCTCCTCTCTCCATCCACTTCCTCCCCCTCTCCCCTCATCACCTGCTCTCCCCCTTCTCCTCCCCCTCCTCCCTCTCCCCCCATGCCTGCCCATGCTCGTTAATCCTGTCACAGCGCCACCTCCTGTTTTATTCTACAATTTAATTACAACTGTGCTGCTCCCTAGTGGATACAAATAACATTACTGGATAATCACTTTGTAGTGCTCTGTAATCAGATAAGAGGGCGCTGCGGTGACAGGAATGAGAGTTTAGTGCCCGGATGGACCATCTTGTTAGTTATGGAGTGGCTGATGACAAATAGTGGAACTTGGTTCGGTTTAATTTGTAGAAATATTAAATATTATTAATCTGAGCGATGCAAGTCATATAAATATGTCGTCCCATATGGAAGAAAGAAGAAATGAACAAAGTTCTGTTTGACCGAGGAGCAGGCGCTTCTTTGACCCTAAAAATGTTATCACTTATACAAGAAAGAAAAAAAGAAAATGAATTTTGAAATTGTTTTAAACATCTTGAGCAGCTGCCATCCTTTCTGGTCTTAGCTACAAGAACTAGTTTGATGCACATGATTTGTGATCGTTCTTTATATTTATATTTTATTTTAACTCATATTTAAAATGACCTACCAATATAACTCCAATGCCTTCAGTGAGTCCTGGGTAAGACCATGAAGTGCCTTTCTATCTATTCTTCTCTGTCTCTATTTCCTGGGTAAGACCATGAAGTGCCTTTCTATCTATTCTTCTCTGTCTCTATTTCCTGGGTAAGACCATGAAGTGCCTCCCTCACAGCCATTGCTCCGTTTGCTATTGATTTGAATAAACTTAAATGTTCACTCTCATCGTTTTCTATACATGGCAAAAAATCCAAAAAGAATCAATGACACGCCCCCTCATGACAAGTGATGTCTGCCACGCCCCCTCGTGACAAGTGATGTCTGCCACGCCCCCTTGTGACAAGTCATGTCTGCCACGCCCCCTTAAGACAAGTCATGTCTGCCACGCCCCTTTGTGACAAGTGATGTCTGCCACGCCCCCTAATGACAAGTGATATCTGCCACACCCCCTTGTGACAAGACATGCCTGCCACACCCCCTCATGACTAGTCATGTCTGCCACGCCCCCTCATGACAAGTCATGTCTGCCACGCCCCCTCATGACAAGTCATGTCTGCCACGCCCCCTCATGACAAGTCATGTCTGCCACGCCCCCTCATGACTAGTCATGTCTGCCACGCCCCCTCAGGACTAGTCATGTCTGCCACGCCCCCTTGTGACAAGTCATGTCTGCCACGCCCCCTAGTGACAAGTCATGTCTGCCACGCCCCCTCATGACAAGTGATGTCTGACACGCCCCCTCATGACAAGTGATGTCTGACACGCCCCCTCATGACAAGTGATGTCTGACACGCCCCCTCATGACAAGTGATGTCTGACACGCCCCCTCATGACAAGTGATGTCTGACACGCCCCCTCATGACAAGTCATCTCGGCCACGCCCCCTTGTGAGTGTGGCAGAATGAATGTACAGAGTGGATGGTATGGACATTATACACCTGTAAGGCCTATTATATATATCCAGATGAAGATAAAGTATACCACATTGAAATACAAAGATTTATTTTGAAGTATGGTAGAATTTGGCATTATAAGTGAGCTTGGTTTCCTGATAAGGTGTTGGGTTTGTGTTAATTGCTCCCCCCCCCCCCACACCCCCTCTCAAATGCCGCCCACCCCCCATCCTTCCAATATTACCTGTTCCGCCACGCCTGTATTATGGAATTATTTTTCGCTCCTGTTTATTTTATTTACTGGGAAACATTTTAGTTACTTTTTATTGTCTGCCAGAAGAGGAGCAGTATACATGATGTTCTCACTACTGTGTGACTACGTGGCTGCTGAGCCAGAGACAACTGTCAGTGGTTTGCTTCTGCCACTTAGGAACATTCAGAATTATGTCCATTTGACAAGAAAAATGTTGGTGCCAAATAAATGTTGACTTTTATGAAGCTGTGTAGCAGGAGTGGAGAGGCTGGCAGTAAATAGAGCTAATCACCGGTTCATATGTTATTATGTTGTGTAAGGATTATAGATCTGTTCTCTGTATCACTGGGTCTGGACAACTGGTAGGACATTGTGCACATCATATAAATTCATAATTCTTGCTCTAGTATATTTGGTTTACAATATTGAGATGAATATTATGGTTTGTTATAATTGATGTTTAAATGGAACGTAATTATGAACAGTTTGTGTGCATACTTGGTTAACATGTTAAGATGCGTCTACATCCGTATAATATATGCGAAGAGGGGTTTCTTTGTCTTACATGTTCTCAGAATTTGTTGTTTTACCAACTGCTTTTCTGATCTGTAGAGATCTGTCCACCCTCTCTGGAGGACGTCGTATTTGGTTTGTGTGGATATCTGGGGTGGAAATGTGATTTTGAAGCCTTTTTAGTTTTTTAGTTGTATTCTATACAACTATTTTTAGCCCGGGAAAGCCCCTGTTAGGAATTAAAAGAGATTGATGTCATGCCTCTTCCACCTCTGTAGCAATGTGGGATTCCCTAGCAACACGTCCTGCAAGAGTCCCTAGCAACGGGGGAGAGAGATCCGAGGGGGAGGGGGAGAGTGAAGAAGCAGAGGGAGAGAGTGGGAGAAATCAGATAGGAAGGGGAGATAGAAGAGGGGAAGGGGGAGAAAAAGACAGGAGGGAGAGGATGGGGGAGAGGGCCTTTTCTAAATTGGGATCTACACACTCTATTAATAGCCTGAGAAAGCCCCTGTATATGTTAGATGTCACTTCCAGGGGGACCTGACTACATGCAGAGGAGTGGGAGAGTGAAGAAGAGGGGAGGGATAGGGGGGAGGGAGAGGATGTAGTGGAAGGGAGAGAGGGGAAGGGGAGCATGAGGAAGAGGGAAGGGAGAGGGGGGGAATCGGAGATGGGGTTGGGAGAGAAAAACAGGTATGAGAGACAGAGAAGAGGGAGAGTGGGAACTGTGGGGAGAGACGGGTACTTTGCTAGTAGGATTGTAAAACTGTAGGAATGAATGATGGACGTAGAATATAGATTGGCATTTGTATTGTAACAAGCAATGCAGGAAACAAATCCATGACAAATAAGTGCTGTATGAAATATATTATTGGCCTTCAATGACATAAATATGAAAAGAGCTTTGGTCAGATGACCTTTAGAGAACTAGTCATAGAAACCCCTAGTCATATTGTAACAAAAGTAAAGTTCACTATAGTCATATGGTAACAAAAGTAAAGTTCAAGCAAGAATTCGGGAACAAGTTGTGTTCTCTCGTTCTCTTATCGGACACACCAGACTGACCCATGTCCACCTGGTGAAGCGAGAACCACAGCCTGAATGCATTGCTTGTCAAACCCCACTCACTGTCAAACATATCCTACTGGAATGTGCAGATTTGCATGATGCCCATATCAAATATTTCAATGCTCCTGACCTCAAAACACTTTTTAAAACGGTCAATGGTGACAATGGTATCAAGTATCTAAGAACTGCTGGTCTCTTCTCTTTGTTATAGTCTCTTTCGTACAAAACCAAACTTTTCTTATTGTTATATCCATTTTATTTTTTGTTTTATTTGTTTGTATCATTTACAGCTGGACTAAACTAAATCACTTTCCTCATCTCATCCCATCTCACTAACTCTCATTGCCATGAATATGACTCCACATGGATGTCGTCATGGCATTAAGCAACCATTACTCACTCAAGAATTCGGGCACCCAACGCAAGACCTATCTAGACAACTGTTTATTTAGAATTTTGGGCAACCTTACTGTAAAACACCTTCAGCAATAAAAGAATGCTTGAATTGAATTGAATTGAGTTTAAAAGGACCTGAATAAGAAGTATGAAATATTCAGTGTTTGGGATATCACTGTCCTTGGGAGTCAGGTTTCTCCTGGTTGAATGGATGCTAAAATACTTGTTCAATTGGTGAAGAGGTGCAATATTGCAATAGACAGGCCTCTGCCATACTATACTTGTACAGAATGCACCTGAAAGTCTTCAATATATAGCAGAGGGAGGAGTGCTGTGAAGGACTGAGTGGCACACTGTTACCAAACGTCATTATCTATCACTGCTTGGTTACTCACAGAACTATTTCCCTATTGCTCAACCAGCATATATCACATGTAGGAGGACATTATTGTTATATCGATGTTTTACTTTAATTATGATATCAAACTTAACATAATTATAGAAATAATTGGATGTCCAATGTTTGCCATCATTGGAATCAGCTTAATCGTATTCGTTTAAATATAATGGTATGTCAAAATCCAATGTACTTTTTTTTTGTTCAAATATTTTTATTTCATGATCATAAATCCAATGTGTGCAACTTGTGACTCATTTTTTTTATAACACCTCACATATATGTTTACATATAATATTACCGATGAACATATATAGTAAATGACACATAAAGGACACACATATAGTATACATGTTGTTGTAACGTTTTTTATTCTTTCATTCGGATGGGTACATTAAAATGTTTCCATCTATTTTCATTTGTATCCTATACATGATTTTCCATATTATACTTTTTCTAAACAACAATGATTAAGAATAAGATTTATCATATTATGGATGAAATAGGTATAGGTATGTTCTGTTACTTAAAGATAATCAACATTTCTATACAGTATAAATATATAAGTATTAATGTGCTGGTATAGTGGGTAGTTGAGTTATATCATATAGACCTTAGAATTGTGTTCGACTAAGATTATAACATATATAGGAAAATGAGTCATAAGTCGCAAAATATGGATTTTGAGATATCACCATATTTGAAAAGAGGAGATCAAGGTGTTTCTTATGATAATAAACATTAGGGCACCTATTTTGACAAAAACGTTTTCAATGTTTTTCAATTCAATTCATACATTCTTTTATTGAAGTTGGTATTACAATATTAGGTGATTTGACGTCTGGTTAAATAGAAACTATTCAGCCAGTTCTTCCGGCAAGTGCCCAGAACCTTGATTGCTTTTGTTACAATACAACATGAACTATAAATAATGGAGTATTAAATCAAACATTTTTTTCCACTGACATTTCACAAGTATTCAACTTGTTCATCTAACACAGAAGAAACCTTGTCACATGGACCACATCGAGTTATACTTAATAAAATTTACTACACAACTCTAGCCTTATTATTCACGCCGCTATCCCCACAAAACGCCTTAGCCAATCACATCGCTGCATTAACGTTGTTGACAAGTAACTATGGTAACCATCCTGCACATTTTTAATATACCCCCCGAGAAAAACCAAGTCAATCATTCCCTGATGAAGGATCGCCACGAATCCGAAACGTTGGAATCACAACTCAACATTTATATCAAACATCTGAATAAATATCACCTCTAAAAAAATCGCTTTGGTTATAGTTTTGGTGTTCTATCGACTTAGAATATTAAATAATAGGTTTACAACATTAGATTGAAGTTATGAGATGAGATGTAATGAACTTAACAGATTATGATTGAGGTTTAAGGTAAGCATATTTTTCACAATCAAACCAGCGAGCAAAATAGAGCTGGTTACCATAACAAGGGGATCTATATCATTTATACCACGGTGAAATAATTGAATTAGTAGAGTGCTTGTTCCATAGCTTTAACAGAACAGGATCACCGTATACAGCCCTTCTGCGGAGTGCTCCAGGTATAGACTTATTATATAAGTTATTCAAATTATGAGAGTTAATTTAAATATAACATCTTTGCTTAAGCGGTGTGTCACGCAATACATCATCATTAGTAAATTTAAACACATACATAATACAAGTTTATTATTCCATTTTGCATGTTTTTGGGTGGGCAATTACCAGTAAAGTAACTAAATATACTCCTTACAAAGGCCTTCGAAACGCTAGGATATATTTTTACAATGAAATGTGTTACATGGATTTATGACTATAAGTGCTAAACTCTCTATAAATCAGAACATTTCAATAAAAAGATCTGAAAAAAAAAACACTTGGAAAAATATAAATTTTGAGACTTATGACTCATTTTCCTGAAACACATCACAATTATTCTCATTTTGCATTTTACATCTTTTATAGCATACATTTGTATTACATGTATACCAGGAGAATGCATGCAAGGAGTTTAGCGTACAACATCCCACCATACACCATGTATGTCTCCTCCAACTGACCTGGATTCTGGACGTTCAAATCTGACATGTGACTGTCATGTGACATGGAGTTGTTGGCAGTGTGCCAATATTTGACCCAGATCCATGACACAGCGGGCAGGACATCAAGGGCTGCGTGTATGTGTTTAAACTTACAATCAGTCAACAATTTTTTCCAATTTGTTTTTAAAGATTTTATTCATACTTGGGTTACAGATCCCGTCGCCAGGGGTTTTCATTTGATCCAAAATGTCAGTGTCAGATATATATACAATTTAATATTTTTATTTTTCATATAAGACAACGGTCAGTTTTTGCTGTAACTTTGAGTATTTTCAAGTTAATCAGTTGCCACTGGAATCTTGTAGCATGGAGTGTTGGTGATATTTTCTTTTTAATTTACTAATCTTCAAGTTGTTTAGCTTATGTGTGTGTTGCTTTGCCACAAGAGTATTATAAAATACTTTGTGTAATAATAAAATACTTTGTCTTCCTTTCTTTTCCAACTCACCGACAAGCTATTTGGCCAGAGTATTTTGAGGATTTTTGTCGGGTTGTTTTTTTAACAGGGCTTCATAAAATTTCACATTTACACAGCGGGGACCAACATCCTTTCGCGTAATGGATCCACCTCATGCCTGCTAGCAGCCGTTTATTCTATTTCAAATCCTTGCATAAACACATTACAACAGCATACAATGTGGCTTAAATAAGTAAAGAGCTGGGAATATAAGAATGAGAGTGAATAGAGGAAACTATGATACACTAATGGTTAAAGCTATTCATGAAGGAGCTACAGTGAAACATGGCGACCTATTGTGATAAAACACCCTATTATCACTCAACCTCTTATTCTCTTATTAACACAGACAGCCAACAAAAAAAACCCCCAAAACATTGAGACAGCATTGAGCTCTCAAGTGTTCTATATCTGTGTGCACAAGGATCTAATTGATATTGGACCGATGTGAAATGTTTCCAGATGTAATAGAAAGTGACCTGATGAAGCTTGAAAGCTAGCGAAAAATAAAAATAACCCACAAAACCTCAATGTTTGGGATTTTTCCTCACTACTATAAGCATCAGAATAAAAACTACCGGGATCCCCACTATCAACACATGGTGCAAGATCAACAAGATCTCTATGAATGTTAGCAAAACTCAGTTTATAATCTTTAGTACAAGAAACAAAAAATTAACCAACAAAAAACAAGTCCAAAATTGACCTTGGGAAGAGAAGAGATATCCCAAACTGATCAATATAAGTATCTAGGCCTGACGATTGACGAGAAATTGTCATTTAACAATCATGTACAAGGAGTAATCGACAAGGTCAGGTGGAAAGTATCCTTACTAAAAAAGTCGAGCTATATATTAAATAAAAAAGTCAAAACTGACATTGTGAAAATGTTAATAATACCAAATATAGACTATGGTGATGTCTTTTATTCTTCAGCCTCTGCTAAAATGCTCAAGAGACTACAGTCACTCCTTAACGCAGTTGTTCGATCTATCCTAAAGGTTATATTAACACGAGAACAAATGTTGACGATGAATTCTCAACTTTAAAAATATATAAAAATAAAAAGAGAAGAGAGATTCACATATTGGAGAGTGCATTCCATCTATCAAAAACAAGCAATAACTTGGACCAAAGATCACTTTCGACAAGAAGCCATGCTAAAAACAGAAAAAACTTAAAGATTAATATTCCAAAAACAGCTTTATATAGAATTAGTAGACGATTGGGTGGATAGTGCTACAACTAACTGTTCCACCAAAAGTGATATAAGACCACTTTTTGTGAGAAGTGGTCACTATCACTTTCCCCCAAAAGTGATATAAGACCACTTGTGTTAAAGTTGTCAATATCACCTTTAGGTGGAACAGCCAGGAGTGGCCTGTCACCAACAAATTCTCATCTTTGAGATGAGGACTGTCTGAGACTCCACCACACAGCCTGCTGTGCCTTCCAGAACAAAGTACTGATGTAGTAACTAGTATGCTGGAAGTATAGCCAATTTGGAGGTGGGACAGAGACCAACAACTTCAAGGTATAAGGGCAAACTGGTGGTATAAGCCATAACCTCTATATAACAGATCACACTAATTTTGCAGACTTAAAGAATAATACTATCATCTATGCCAAAGATACATGTCTCTCTCTCCCTTCTTCTCTATCTCTGTTTCCTGGGTATGATCATAAACTGCCTCCCTCTCAGCTCTCCCGCCCTTGATATAACACTTCAAAGTGTTGATAAGGGCGTAAAGCAACCAATCTCACTCACTCACTCACCAAAGATACATGCAAGTAATGACACCTCCATGGAATGCACAGTGTTATGCAAGACTACAGTAAAATGACTTTTAGTTCATAATTTTCTAATACTGATCCTTCTGGAATAGTCCCCCTAGTGAGTAACAGAATAGTCCCCCTAGTGAGTAAAAGGGATATAATGTTAAAGCAATGGTACCGGATACCTAAAGAAAAGGACCAATCAGAGCGCTTGTTACAAATGGGGCCTTGGGGCATCTGTTTACTTCAAAGCACATGTATTTGTTGTGATGTAAGGGTTTGGCTGTGGTATGAATACAACGCAGTGTATATCAGGTAAAGAACTTAAGAATGCAAGAGTTTCTATGGCACGTTTGACAAGGTTTGTGAGAATTAATGAATACATGAAAATGTATGAATGAAATAGAGCTGAATCTCAGACTAAATTGTATCTAGCTATATCTGATACCAGAGTAATAGGCCTATATGAAAGAATAAAACAATATTATTGGTCAACTTTTTTATTGGTGTCGTGGAACCAAGATCAATTTTTTTGCTGACAGGAATTGTGTAACCTGAGAGGTAGCATGTCGTTACTGATGACAAATGAAGCACCTTTTTGATTTAAATAAGGGTTACAAAAAATGACATAGAGTACATGATAACATAGCAATCTAGACTCCAGACAATATCAGCAAAGATACTGATTTAAATTATTTTGTCACTGGATGATCTTGTATGACTAGTACAAATATTGATAAAAGACATAGGAGCTGATGAATTAATTTTGATTTATTTTTGGGTAATATGCGGGAATAGCAAGCAAATAGAGATTACTTTTGGAAATTAAAATTAATGGTACTTCCCTGGAACTGTGCTGCTTTAAAGACATGTCTACCTTCCCCTTGGCCAAAGATCGACTCAAAATCTAGAGCCACCTTTTTCTTTGGGGTGCTTCGCTTAGGGGATGGCTGTGAAGGAGGTATCTTAGTTGGAGTGTCAAACTCACCCTCCATGAAATAGAAATGCTTTGACATTTGCCACTTTGGGCTTTTCACCGGAGTTTTGACAAGGGTTTTGACTTGTGCTGGAGGTGACGAAAAGAGAGAGGAGTTAAGTTCAAAGGAGGCATCGTCCTGCTCACCCATACATTGGGCAGCTGCAATGTCATCTGCATAGTTGTTAATGTCTATATCAGGTTGTGAAGCAAATACATTTGGTGCTATCTGCTGCATACTTTGAACTGGGGGAAGGTCAATGTCAGACTCTTGGATTCCAAATTCCGATTGGATCTGGGAAAGAGGGGTAGTAGCTTGTTGGGGGGATGTGTGGGTAGAGGGAGGGGGTCTGACAATCGTGGCAGAAGGTTTTCTTTTCTGCACGGCCTCCTCCTTTTCTCCAGGAGCATTGATGTCATAACCAAGACATTCGGATAAAATGTTACTCATTTCCCTTCTCTTGACATTTGATGTTTTTGAGTAGCTTTCGATAGAGACAACATTCTTGTGACCAGTCACAGACTGTATATCCTGTGGGACAACGCCCTTGTCCCTCAACACAGTAACTGCAGTGGCTCTGATGCAATGGTTTGTGTACTTTTGTGACAAATTGGCCTGCACTGAGATTAGGGACATATATGTGCCAATTGTGTTTGTACCCACTGCCTGAGCTGTGTACCAATGGTCATGCCCTTCATAATTGGTAACTTTTGGTCTCTGGAAAAATGCATCTGAGGCTGGGTTCAGGAGTCGAATATATTTCATGAGTGATATGACTGGGCATCTCTCAGCCCCAGTGGCATAGATAAACTGTTTATGTTCGGCATCATGTTCTTTATCCCCTTGATGATTTTTTTCCATGGGGTTGTATGTATGTATATTGTTTATTTCCGGAAAACAGTACATGAGAAGGTATACATGTATAAAATAATTACACCGGAAATTGGATCAGCCCTCTTCTGTGGCAGCCACAGCTCTTCCTGAGGGTCCCTTTTAGACTAGAGTTTTTAAATTATAGTTTAGACTAGAGTCATAAATTACAGTTTACAGATATAGAGGTATTAAGTGACTAGTTACCTACACTACTGCAATGGGATGCACCAGCTATAGTTTTATCAGGGTGTGACCTGTTACATACGGTTTTTTGTGTCATTCTTTTCGGACATCATTCTTTTTGTTTTACTTTAACTTATTGTGATGAGTAATGAAGTTTGAGAAAAAATGGGTCATGAGTTTGTATAGGTTGTCTATCCCATTTTCAGATCCAGCTAGGTCTTGGCATTCTTACGAAGACTGCATTGACTGCTGTTTATACATCCTTTAAATTGTCTTGGGGACTAGAGGGCTTAGATGCATGTGGAGTAGCATTCTGCCGAACACTGTCCCCTCTTTACATCCAACCCTTTACATTTCATTTTTACATTTGTACATATATTTTGACTAGTTTCTATAACACTCTCTGGTCTACCCAAGAGGGATTGGGGCCGGGGTCTCTCCATCATCCCGTGTGGGTGAAGAAGTTTTCTTCAAGATAGGTTTTGAATTCAACCAGGGTTGGGCAGTTTCTCCCAGCCGGTGGAATTTTGTTGAAAAGGGTTGGGGCCTGTACTATGAATGATTTTCTGATCCTTTCAGTTTTTGTCATTGGTATTTTTAGGACTTTACTCTTTGCCAGACTTCACAGATTGATTTTTCTGTTGTCAAGGTATCTTTTGTCACGACTCATCTCATATGCTAGGTGGAGAAGGTGTGAGTCTCTCCTCTCATTGAGATATTCCATCTTTATCTGTGAGTGGATTTCCTTGACGCTATCTGTTTTTTTCTTGTTGTATGCTAATCTTAGGAATGAGTTTTGTATTGATTGCAGCCTGTCTAGGTGTTTTTTCTGAGCCGGGCCATAGAACATGTTACAGAAGTCAAACACCGGGCGTACCATGGTTTTATAGATAAGGATTGTGTTTTTACTAGTGAGGGCCTGATTGATTTTGGCAGTGGCTCTGAGCCTCTGTATTCCCTGCTTTATTTTTAAAGGGGAGTTTTGCATATGGTACATTATCTGCATCCGAGCATATTTGTATGTCGTTTTTCTTCAGCTTCCGCCAACCTTCTCGTCCCCTGAATGCAAAATGCAAAGCCAACTCAAAGAAAACCTTGTATTGCAGGCTTCTAGGATTTTCATCTGATAGGGTACCTGAGTCGTAGAGCTTTTTAATGTCTGTATAACAGATAGGTGAATAATTGTCCGAACGATCCAACCCTTCTTTTTTAAGTTTTTTCAATTTACCAATTATTACTTTGTTCACCTGATCAAATGCAGTGCCTTGTATCATATTGATGACTCGGTTGAAAGGGTCAGATGATAGATGTCTTTGTAGTGCTGCTCGAATCCCTAGTATGCTCTGGCGCGCATACTCACTTCCATTTTTGGTGACTAATTCTCCAAAGAATTTCTCAAACAATCCTATATAGTAATCAAAATTGAGGGAATTCTTCTTTTCGACCAGCCATTCTAAAAACAGGATGCATTCAAATTTAGCTTGACTGACAGTACACATTAAACTGGGGTAACAAGGCACAACTCATGAAATAACAAATAACATATCAATACCATATTCTAAAATGTAGCCACAGGACTATATCCACCTGATAGGACTATATCAACACAATCATCAGTAATAAATACAAAATACCACTATCACATATATCCTGAAATATTAAAAGTGGTCTTATATCACTTTTACTGGAACAGTTAATTGTGGCACTATCCACCCAATTGTCTGCTAATCATAAATTGAATGTATCCTGATTTATTTTATGAGCATTTACCAAACAAAATCATAGGAAAACGTAGATGGTGGTGCCATTGGATACATTACAGAATGACCAACACGCTGACCTACATACACAAAGATAGCAATGATTATATGATCATGAACATTTACCTCGAAAAACCTTTACACCCCATTTAGTTGCATCATGGGTACGCTTGCTTTTGGAATGATGTTTCAGTTCCACGAAATCAGCATTTGTCAGTTCTTTAAAACGAGGTTTCTTGGGTGGATTGAGAGGATGTGGATTCTGGAAATCCTCACGATCGTTCCATGGGGGCTGGCTGTTTCCAAAGCCTAATATATTCTCCATAGGAGCAAACATCGCCTCTTCAAGGGGCTGGATAACAAAATAAATGAGGAATTATTTCTAAACGTACACCAGAGTAGTTCTTCCAGACATTCATTTACAGTTTGTATTAATTAGAATACATGACACAGTGCGTGTCTATTAATAACAAGGCAAAACAATCAGTGTGCTTACCATAGATGGTTCTTGTTTAGCCATGTTGTTGCTTTTGGAGGGACGGAGTCAGGAGAGGTCACGTTAGGTCAGGCACTTGATGGACCAATCAGATCATTCCTTATATAGACAGTCGTTGGGATGCTGGGAAACTTGGCACAAGTAAATAACTGGGTCATCACTTCGATCTTTGTGTGTGGAAATATGGCTACTTCTGTTGCTTTATAGTCTTCTAATAAAGTGGTGAGTGATTATTTCTTATAGTGCCTACTGATCCACCCAAAAAGGGGCCTAATAGGTCTGGGGAACACTTCATTCCAGTCTTGATTTCTTTACATGTGACTCGACCAAGTAGGGTCAAGTTGGTATCGGGAGAACTGACAGGGTAGAGTGGCCACTTCCTTAATGGAACTCCTGTTAGAATTGGCCGTTTCTAATAAAATGCTTAGTTTTTGTGTTGATTCAGAGACATTTCAATGATATCCACCCAAATTCGTCTACTAACGAGCCTGGTGAATGCCTAATTCCAGGCTGTGGTTATATCCAGTCTGGTACCACTCGACCCTTACGGGTCTCGTGGTACCAAACAGGATATAAACACAGCCTGGAATCAGGCTCGTTCACCAAGCTCTAAATAGTTTTCTTTATAAAGCAAAACTAGGCTGGAATGCACTGCCCACAGAAGCTCATGAGTTTACAACCAGACAACAACTAAGAAGTTACTTAGAAAATATTAATTAACAAACAGAAAACTTTAGCAGAGGCTGGAACTAAAATAAAAAATAGTCAGATAATATTAGTCAAAAATTAACTGATGGTGCTATGTATCGCAAGAATTGATACTAGTCAGCTTTGACCGTTGCTACGGCTCTTATTTTATTCTATTTTATTTCATTTTATACCACTTGACATCGCATTAAAAATATATTAAATATATTGAACGTGGTGTGTAGTCTATACTAAGTCAAACTTTAATAGAGGTTAAGAAAAGCTAGGTCGAATGACTCGAACTTGCCCAACCTTTAAATTGTACTTGCTTTCAGTGTAATTTATGTCAGCACCTTACTGTTGTTATATTATGTTTTAAATGTCTAACAACATGGTCCAAGTAGTATTATATAGTTTTAAACTATATTACTTCCCATATGTTCACTTGTTTTGCCCTATGTAAACTCTGTTAGTTTAGCTCACTTTTTCTACTACCAGGTGGCGACTGGAAGACCTGGATTTTATCCAGAAGTCAAGCTCACCCATTTGTCTACTCTCCTTATGTATGCTTATGTACAAACCTAGACAAATAAAGTATTTTTCAATTCAATTCAATACCGAGTGGTAATAGCAAAAAAGACATATTGGTGGTTGGAAAAAAAATCTCAGTAGTCAGTGCCATGAAACTATTTAATCTACCCGATGTAGCCTGGACTGTACCCGATGTAGCCTGGACTGTACCCGATGTAGCCTGGACTGTACCCAATGTAACCTGGACTGTACCCAATGTAACCTGGACTGTACCCAATGTAGCCTGGACTGTACCCGATGTAGCCTGGACTGTACCCAATGTAGCCTGGACTGTACCCAATGTAGCCTGGACTGTACCCAATGTAGCCTGGACTGTAGCCTGGACTGTACCCAATGTAACCTGGACTGTACCCAATGTAACCTGGACTGTACCCAATGTAACCTGGACTGTACCCAATGTAGCCTGGACTGTACCCAATGTAGCCTGGACTGTACCCAATGTAGCCTGGACTGTACCCAATGTAGCCTGGACTGTACCCAATGTAGCCTGGACTGTACCCAATGTAGCCTGGACTGTACCCGATGTAGCCTGGACTGTACCCAATGTAGCCTGGACTGTACCCAATGTAGCCTGAACTGTACCCAATGTAGCCTGGACTGTACCCAATGTATCCTGGACTGTACCCAATGTAGCCTGGACTGTACCCAATGTAGCCTGGACTGTACCCAATGTAGCCTGAACTGTACCCAATGTAGCCTGAACTGTACCCAATGTAGCCTGGACTGTACCCAATGTAGCCTGGACTGTACCCAATGTAACCTGGACTGTACACAATGTAGCCTGGACTGTACCCAATGTAGCCTGGACTGTACCCGATGTAGCCTGGACTGTACCCAATGTAGCCTGGACTGTACCCAATGTAGCCTGGACTGTACCCAATGTAGCCTGGACTGTACCCAATGTAGCCTGGACTGTACCCAATGTAGCCTGGACTGTACCCAATGTAGCCTGGACTGTACCCAATGTAGCCTGGACTGTACCCAATGTAACCTGGACTGTACCCAATGTAGCCTGGACTGTACCCAATGTAGCCTGGACTGTAGCTTTAATACACCCAATGTAGCCTGGACTGTACCCAATGTAGCCTGGACTGTACCCAATGTAGCCTGGACTGTACCCAATGTAGCCTGGACTGTACCCAATGTAGCCTGGACTGTACCCAATGTAGCCTGGACTGTACCCAATGTAGCCTGGACTGTACCCAATGTAGCCTGGACTGTACCCAATGTAGCCTGGACTGTACCCAATGTAGCCTGGACTGTACCCAATGTAGCCTGGACTGTACCCGATGTATCCTGGACTGTACCCGATGTAGCCTGGACTGTACCCGATGTAACCTGAACTGTACCCAATGTAACCTGGACTGTACCCAATGTAGCCTGGACTGTACCCAATGTAACCTGGACTGTACCCAATGTAGCCTGGACTGTACCCAATGTAGCCTGGACTGTACCCAATGTAGCCTGGACTGTACCCAATGTAGCCTGGACTGTACCCAATGTAGCCTGGACTGTACCCAATGTAACCTGGACTGTACCCAATGTAGCCTGGACTGTACCCAATGTAGCCTGGACTGTACCCAATGTAGCCTGGACTGTACCCAATGTAACCTGGACTGTACCCAATGTAGCCTGGACTGTACCCAATGTAGCCTGGACTGTACCCAATGTAGCCTGGACTGTACCCAATGTAGCCTGGACTGTACCCAATGTAGCCTGGACTGTACCCAATGTAGCCTGGACTGTACCCAATGTAGCCTGGACTGTACCCAATGTAGCCTGGACTGTACCCAATGTAGCCTGGACTGTACCCAATGTAGCCTGGACTGTACCCAATGTAGCCTGGACTGTACACAATGTAGCCTGGACTGTACCCAATGTAGCCTGGACTGTACCCAATGTAGTCTGGACTGTACCCAATGTAGCCTGGACTGTACCCAATGTAGCCTGGACTGTACCCAATGTTGCCTGGACTGTACCCAATGTAGCCTGGACTGTACCCAATGTAGCCTGGACTGTAGCTTTAATACACCCAATGTAGCCTGGTCTGTACCCAATGTAGCCTGGACTGTACCCAATGTAGCCTGGACTGTACCCAATGTAGCCTGGACTAGCTTTAATACACCCAATGTAGCTTGGACTGTACCCAATGTAGCCTGGACTGTACCCAATGTAGCCTGGACTAGCTTTAATACACCCAATGTAGCCTGGACTGTACCCAATGTAGCCTGGACTGTACACAATGTAGCCTGGACTGTACCCAATGTAACCTGGACTGTACCCAATGTAGCCTGGACTGTACCCAATGTAACCTGGACTGTACCCAATGTAGCCTGGACTGTACCCAATGTAGCCTGGACTGTACCCAATGTAACCTGGACTGCACCCAATGTAGCCTGGACTGTACCCGATGTAGCCTGGACTGTACCCGATGTAGCCTGGACTGTACCCAATGTAGCCTGGACTGTACCCAATGTAGCCTGGACTGTACCCAATGTAGCCTGGACTGTACCCGATGTAGCCTGGACTGTACCCGATGTAGCCTGGACTGTACCCGATGTAGCCTGGACTGTACCCAATGTAGCCTGGACTGTACCCAATGTAGCCTGGACTGTACCCAATGTAGCCTGGACTGTACCCAATGTAGCCTGGACTGTACCCAATGTAGCCTGGACTGTACCCAATGTAGCCTGGACTGTACCCAATGTAGCCTGGACTGTACCCAATGTAGCCTGGACTGTACCCAATGTAGCCTGGACTGTACCCAATGTAGCCTGGACTGTACCCAATGTAGCCTGGACTGTACCCAATGTAGCCTGGACTGTACCCAATGTAGCCTGGACTATACCCAATGTAGCCTGGACTGGAGCTTTAATACACCCAATGTAGCCTTGTCTGTACCCAATGTAGCCTGGACTGTACCCAATGTAGCCTGGACTGTACCCAATGTAGCCTGGACTGTACCCAATGTAGCCTGGACTAGCTTTAATACACCCAATGTAGCCTGGACTGTACCCAATGTAGCTTGGACTGTACCCAATGTAGCCTGGACTAGCTTTAATACACCCAATGTAGCCTGGACTGTACCCAATGTAGCCTGGACTGTACCCAATGTAGCCTGGACTGTACCCAATGTAGCCTGGACTAGCTTTAATACACCCAATGTAGCCTGGACTGTACCCAATGTAGCCTGGACTGTACCCAATGTAACCTGGACTGTACCTAATGTAGCCTGGACTGTACCCAATGTAACCTGGACTGTACCCGATGTAGCCTGGACTGTACCCAATGTAACCTGGACTGTACCCAATGTAGCCTGGACTGTACCCAATGTAGCCTGGACTGTACCCAATGTAGCCTGGACTGTACCCAATGTAGCCTGGACTGTACCCAATGTAGCCTGGACTGTACCCAATGTAGCCTGGACTGTACCCAATGTAGCCTGGACTGTACCCAATGTAGCCTGGACTGTACCCAATGTAGCCTGGACTGTACCCAATGTAGCCTGGACTTTACCCAATGTAGCCTGGACTTTACCCAATGTAGCCTGGACTGTAGCTTTAATACACCCAATGTAACCTGGACTGTACCCAATGTAGCCTGGACTGTACCCAATGTAGCCTGGACTGTACCCAATGTAGCCTGGACTGTACCCAATGTAGCCTGGACTGTACCCAATGTAGCCTGGACTGTACCCAATGTAGCCTGGACTGTAGCTTTAATACACCCAATGTAGCCTGGACTGTAGCTTTAATACACCCAATGTAGCCTGGACTGTACCCAATGTAGCCTGGACTGTACCCAATGTAGCCTGGACTGTACCCAATGTAACCTGGACTGTACCCAATGTAGCCTGGACTGTACCCAATGTAGCCTGGACTGTAGCTTTAATACACCCTATGTAGCCTGGACTGTACCCAATGTAGCCTGGACTGTACCCAATGTAGCCTGGACTGTACCCAATGTAACCTGGACTGTACCCAATGTAGCCTGGACTGTACCCAATGTAGCCTGGACTAGCTTTAATACACCCAATGTAGCCTGGACTGTACCCAATGTAGCCTGGACTGTACCCAATGTAACCTGGACTGTACCCAATGTAGCCACGACTGTAGCTTTAATACACCCAATGTAGCATGCTCCTACCAATCCTCCAACGGCTCACCAAGTCTCACTGAATCTCGCCAGTTACTGGGTTATGACGAGATTAGACTTTGCCATGCAAGCGCCGCATCCCAGCTCAATTATCCAATCTCCCGCTAGAGGGCCATGTCAAACAATGGATGCTGGGATTGTGGTAAACATTCCTTAAAGCAGCAGTTCTGTCTGTGTCTGCATTTCTTACTCTTCATTCCTAACACTGGAGATTTTTTACACAATGTCATGAAGATTATGCTTCATTGTCAAAAATGTATCTTTCTCTGACAGCTACAACTATTCTTGCAGACCGAACCCATTCCAACCCTCTAAATTCATCCAATTAATATTACTATTATATTGTATCTTGTTCATACTTGTTCAGTTGCTGGAGCCCTGTCATTAGATAGTGTGAGTGACATACTGGTTATACAAACACACACCAACTGCACAATCAACTTTGTTTTCATCAGTAGTGGGGAAGTAGATTGCTGTATATCGGGGGAACCGGAGATGCAATTGATGTTGATATAGAAAAGCCCTTAATAAAGTTGATGTTGTTTATTTAGACTGTAGACTTAAGGGCTTACATGCCCTTCTTCAGGAGTAGTATCCAGTAACTTTGTTTTTTAGTAAGTTTAAGGTTTACAATGAGTGTTATTATGATACCACAAAACAGGTTTTGACACCGTGGGGCACCGGGGACTTTGTTCTCATCACAGCTGCCCACACATGCCTCGACCTGTGACATTGGTATAATAAGAAGTGAGGCATGATCCTAATCCATCATTCTCTCACACTCCATGGGGAATACAGACGTCTTTACTCAGGCCATGTTGAAGGCCATGTTGAAGTTTCAGGTTTGACCCTGTGTCATATGTCTATATCATAGTTCAGGTTATTTCAGGAGGTTCATGAATAAACAATGCATACATTGTGCACAATACCAGCATTGAGTTTGAATGAAACATCCTCTGAACAAGACTTCACCGTAGCGGGCTATGAATTTACCTCAACAATACGCACTTGTCAATTGGCCAATTTCAGAATCCTCAATCAGTCGCAGATTCAAATCGTCTTAATTGTGAGTTGGTTTACACTTTGCCGATTCTGGGTTCGATTCTGTAGGTCCCCAAGGGGTAAAATACAAGAACAGACAAATACAGAAAATATAAGAACAAAAGAGTGATGCAAGGTGGGGTCATTTGCAGCTCTTAGCTCACTCAATGTAAAGTACTCCTACAGAAACATCCTCAAATGAACCCAAATTACAAGAATGAGACAAAAAAAACAAAATTTGACATAACCAAAAAGATCCTTTGAATCAATTCAATACCGAATATATACTGAGATGTAAGTAGTATTTATCTTTTTTCCACTTTAGCAGAATTTACTAATAATGCAGGGGTGCCGATTGCACATTGTTTGGTGACCTGACCCTATCTAACGGTTATCTAACGGTTTTCACTTAATATTTGAACCCGGGTACCCTAACTTGTAAAGCAACCATTAAACAAGGGACCACAATCCACTGTATTCAATCAATGATCACAAAGTGCATGAAATTTGAATTCGCTTTGCAATTGCACCATAGTAAGTTTTATGAATGTTGGAAAAATAAAATACAAACCAAAGCATCAGGAGAGGATTACACTAGTCAATGTCAGGAGTCTGGCAATTTGTTTAGCAAAATAATTAATATCAGAAACTAGACAAGATATGACCTAATCTAAAAGAAGCGCACCAACGGCCAATACAACAACACTCAAAACGTCATACATGATACAGCATTTCAACGCAAATAGGAACAGATCACTACTTATTGCCCTGATGTCAACATTACTACATAGAAATCGGGAATTAAGCTCAATAAAAAGGCTGACTCTCTTCCTGATAAGTTTGTATTCAATGACATGACTGCTGAGGGTGAGAATGCTAGTAATTTTTTTAACAAAATGTTCAAAGATATGGGACATCTTTCACTGTAATGCTACAGGTTATGAAACCTTCCTACTTGTGGAGCCTAATATCAAGATGTCGACAAGAACCAATATTAACCATTCTGATTTAGAAAATAATATTAGAGCAATTGATACAACAAAAGCCAGTGGGTTCAATTGGACCAGTTCTCAAGTTTTATTTCCTGAAGATACTCCCACTATTTTCTAAACTATTGAAGCTTTGTGTAAGGGAGGGAAATATACCCTCGCAATGGAGGGAATATTTCATTTCACCCATACCAAAAGCGGGAAACACAGGGGACTTAAGGAATCTTAGACCAATCGCATTGGTCCCTCTACCATCAAAGATATGCTGGAGGGGTCTATAGTTTGTCGTGCTGTACTGCTCGATTCTCTTAGACTAACTACCATTACTGGTCTTCTCATTTGTATCCTCCTAAGTCAATTAGTTATTTAGTTATAACATTAGTTCTCTACCTATTCAAAATTCGGGTAACAGCCGGGAGAAATGATGCCTTGTAGCATCATATAGGTATGTCGACCTATTGTCTTATTTAACTACTTCATTCAACTGTACCCCTCTGTACCTTTGTTTCAAGACAATAAACAACTTCTTATCTTATCTTATCTTATATTGGAGAAATTTCTTTGTCTGGCTCTCAGTTATCATATGTCTCTAAATAACCTTTTTACTGAAAATCAGGGTGGATTCAGGCAGGGAAGATCTACTAATAGATCTGTCTTTGAATTAATTGAGCCCATTTTAAAAGGTCTGGATACAGGTAAAGTTACAATAGCTACTTACTTTGATGTGGCCAAAGCGTTTAACTGCATTGATCACCGTATGCTAAGAGGAAGACTTAATTATTATAAAGTTAATCCTCTGGTTATTAATCTAACTATGAATTATTTACAGAACAGAAAACAAAGAACAATGGCTACTTATCAGAGTCAGTGGCTATGACAGTAGGGGTACCCCAGGCAAGCCTGATATAGAATAGAATAGAAATATCTTTTATTCATCACTGGGGTTTTACATTACATTATCTTATGGATGAACAGGTCTACAGGCCTCTAGGTACCTTTTAGGATTTACACCTAGGTCTTCCAGCCGTTCCCTCTTTATACAATGGGCCCTAATGTTCATTATTTTTATCAATGACCTGCCCAATTCTATTGTGGGCATAGATGGACATTCTAATACATGAAGAATTATCCATGTAGATACAACAACTGGTACTGATCTTGAACACTGTCTTACACAGTCACATCTAGCATGTAACATGATTGTAGACTGGATGAATAAGAACAATATAGCTTTAAATGCAAAAAAATGTCAACTCCAGGTATTCTGTACTAGATACAAGCTTGCAGCGCTATACTTTCTGGATGGCTTTACCATGCTTGAGGAGTCTATTTTCTAGGTTATTTAATGCTGTCTCATGCTGGAGTGGTCTATAGGTTATTGCTGTCTCATGCTGGAGTGGTCTATAGGTTATTGCTGTACCATGCTGGAGGGGTCTATAGTTTATTGCTACAATGCAATACCATGTTGGAGTGGTCTATAGCTTATTGCTACAATGCTATACCATGCTGGAGTGGTCTATAGGTTATTGCTGTACCATGCTGGAGTGGTCTATAGGTTATTGCTGTACCATGCTGGAGTGGTCTATAGGTTATTGCTGTACCATGCTGGAGTGGTGTATAGTATTAATGCTATACCATGCTGGAGTGGTCTATAGTATTAATGCTATACCATGCTGGAGGGGTTATAGTATTAATGCTATACCATGCTGGAGTGGTCTATAGTATTAATGCTATGCCATGCTGGAGTGGTGTATAGTATTAATGCTATACCATGCTGGAGTGGTCTATAGTATTAATGCTATACCATGCTGGAGGGGTTATAGTATTAATGCTATACCATGCTGGAGTGGTCTATAGTATTAATGCTATGCCATGCTGGAGTGGTGTATAGTATTAATGCTATACCATGCTGGAGTGGTCTATAGTATTAATGCTATACCATGCTGGAGGGGTTATAGTATTAATGCTATACCATGCTGGAGTGGTCTATAGTATTAATGCTGTATCATGCTGGAGTGGTGTATAGGTTATTGCTGTACCATGCTGGAGTGGTCTATAGGTTATTGCTGTACCATGCTGGAGTGGTCTATAGTATTAATGCTATACCATGCTGGAGAGGTCTATAGTATTAATGCTATACCATGCTGGAGAGGTGTATAGGTTATTGCTGTACCATGCTGGAGTGGTGTATAGGTTAATGCTGTACCATGCTGGAGTGGTCTATAAGTTATTGCTATACCATGCTGGAGAGGTGTATAGTGTATTGCCTCAATGCCTGGTATAAAGCAATAAAGCCAGGATGTCTAATCCCACTCATACCAGGGATAATCCCGCTGCAGACCAGTGAGCAGTGCATCATGTCCCTCTCCTTATGCTATAGATACAGCAGCTTGAGACAGATTCCCTCCACACATGTGAATTACCCCATATACATCTACTGCTGGATCTACAAGGCTAATGTTGCCACTGAGAGTGCAATTATTCCTGTATCAATCTTCATGTGGTCTTACTATATGTTCTTGTAAACCTAATGAGGGACTACAGACTACAGTTCCTGCTCCTACACTGAGGGACTAGAATCTACAGTTCCTGCTCCTACACTGAGGGACTACAGTCTACAGTTCCTGCTCCTACACTGAGGGACTACAGTTCCTGCTCCTACACTGAGGGACTACAGTTCCTGCTCCTACACTGAGGGACTACAGTTCCTGCTCCTACACTGAGGGACTACAGTTCCTGCTCCTACACTGAGGGACTACAGTTCCTGCTCCTACACTGAGGGACTACAGTTCCTGCTCCTACACTGAGGGACTACAGTTCCTGCTCCTACACTGAGGGACTACAGTTCCTGCTCCTACACTGAGGGACTACAGTTCCTGCTCCTACACTGAGGGACTACAGGTCCTGCTCCTACACTGAGGGACTACAGTCTACTGTTCCTGCTCCTACACTGAGGGACTACAGTTCCTGCTCCTACACTGAGGGACTACAGTCTACTGTTCCTGCTCCTACACTGAGGGACTACAGGTCCTGCTCCTACACTGAGGGACTACAGTTCCTGCTCCTACACAGAGGGACTACAGTTCCTGCTCCTACACTGAGGGACTACAGGTCCTGCTCCTACACTGAGGGACTACAGTTCCTGCTCCTACACAGAGGGACTACAGTCTACAGGTCCTGCTCCTACACTGAGGGACTACAGTTCCTGCTCCTACACTGAGGGACTACAGTCTACTGTTCCTGCTCCTACACTGAGGGACTACAGTCTACAGTTCCTGCTCCTACACTGAGGGACTACAGTTCCTGCTCCTACACTGAGGGACTACAGTCTACAGTTCCTGCTCCTACACTGAGGGACTACAGTCTACAGGTCCTGCTCCTACACTGAGGGACTACAGTCTACAGGTCCTGCTCCTACACTGAGGGACTACAGACTACAGTTCCTGCTCCTACACTGAGGGACTACAGTTCCTGCTCCTACACTGAGGGACTACAGTCTACTGTTCCTGCTCCTACACTGAGGGACTACAGTCTACCGTTCCTGCCCCTACACTGAGGGACTACAGACTACAGTTCCTGCTCCTACACTGAGGGACTACAGTCTACAGTTCCTGCTCCTACACTGAGGGACTACAGTCTACAGTTCCTGCTCCTACACTGAGGGACTACAGTTCCTGCTCCTACACTGAGGGACTACAGTCTACAGTTCCTGCTCCTACACTGAGGGACTACAGTTCCTGCTCCTACACTGAGGGACTACAGTCTACAGTTCCTGCTCCTACACTGAGGGACTACAGTTCCTGCTCCTACACTGAGGGACTACAGTTCCTGCTCCTACACTGAGGGACTACAGTCTACAGTTCCTGCTCCTACACTGAGGGACTACAGTTCCTGCTCCTACACTGAGGGACTACAGTTCCTGCTCCTAAACTGAGGGTCTACAGTCTACAGTTCCTGCTCCTACACTGAGGGACTACAGTCTACAGTTCCTGCTCCTACACTGAGGGACTACAGACTACAGTTCCTGCTCCTACACTGAGGGACTACAGTCTACAGTTCCTGCTCCTACACTGAGGGACTACAGTCTACAGTTCCTGCTCCTACACTGAGGGACTACAGTTCCTGCTCCTACACTGAGGGACTACAGACTACAGTTCCTGCTCCTACACTGAGGGTCTACAGTCTACAGGTCCTGCTCCTACACTGAGGGACTACAGTCTACAGTTCCTGCTCCTACACTAGGGGACTACAGTTCCTGCTCCTACACTGAGGGACTACAGTCTACAGTTCCTGCTCCTACACTGAGGGACTACAGTCTACAGTTCCTGCTCCTACACTGAGGGACTACAGACTACAGTTCCTGCTCCTATACTGAGGGACTACAGTCTGCAGTTCCTGCTCCTACACTGAGGGACTACAGTCTACAGGTCCTGCTCCTACACTGAGGGACTACAGTTCCTGCTCCTACACTGAGGGACTACAGTTCCTGCTCCTACACTGAGGGACTACAGACTACAGTTCCTGCTCCTACACTGAGGGACTACAGACTACAGTTCCTGCTCCTACACTGAGGGACTACAGTTCCTGCTCCTACACTGAGGGACTACAGACTACAGTTCCTGCTCCTACACTGAGGGACTACAGACTACAGGTCCTGCTCCTACACTGAGGGACTACAGGTCCTGCTCCTACACTGAGGGACTACAGTCTACAGTTCCTGCTCCTACACTGAGGGACTACAGTTCCTGCTCCTACACTGAGGGACTACAGTCTACAGTTCCTGCTCCTACACTGAGGGACTACAGTTCCTGCTCCTACACTGAGGGACTACAGACTACAGGTCCTGCTCCTACACTGAGGGACTACAGACTACAGGTCCTGCTCCTACACTGAGGGACTACAGTTCCTGCTCCTACACTGAGGGACTACAGACTACAGTTCCTGCTCCTACACTGAGGGACTACAGTTCCTGCTCCTACACTGAGGGACTACAGTCTACAGTTCCTGCTCCTACACTGAGGGACTACAGACTACAGTTCCTGCTCCTACACTGAGGGACTACAGGTCCTGCTCCTACACTGAGGGACTACAGTTCCTGCTCCTACACTGAGGGACTACAGTTCCTGCTCCTACATTGAGGGACTACAGACTACAGGTCCTGCTCCTACACTGAGGGACTACAGTCTACAGTTCCTGCTCCTACACTGAGGGACTACAGTCTACAGTTCCTGCTCCTACACTGAGGGACTACAGTCTACAGTTCCTGCTCCTACACTGAGGGACTACAGTTCCTGCTCCTACACTGAGGGACTACAGTCTACAGTTCCTGCTCCTACACTGAGGGACTACAGTTCCTGCTCCTACACTGAGGGACTACAGTTCCTGCTCCTACACTGAGGGACTACAGTTCCTGCTCCTACACTGAGGGACTACAGTCTACAGTTCCTGCTCCTACACTGAGGGACTACAGTTCCTGCTCCTACACTGAGGGACTACAGTTCCTGCTCCTACACTGAGGGTCTACAGTCTACAGGTCCTGCTCCTACACTGAGGGACTACAGGTCCTGCTCCTACACTGAGGGACTACAGTTCCTGCTCCTACACTGAGGGTCTACAGTCTACAGGTCCTGCTCCTACACTGAGGGACTACAGTCTACAGTTCCTGCTCCTACACTGAGGGACTACAGACTACAGTTCCTGCTCCTACACTGAGGGACTACAGTCTACAGTTCCTGCTCCTACACTGAGGGACTACAGTTCCTGCTCCTACACTGAGGGACTACAGTTCCTGCTCCTACACTGAGGGACTACAGACTACAGGTCCTGCTCCTACACTGAGGGACTACAGACTACAGTTCCTGCTCCTACACTGAGGGACTACAGGTCCTGCTCCTACACTGAGGGACTAGTCTACAGTTCCTGCTCCTACACTGAGGGACTACAGTTCCTGCTCCTACACTGAGGGACTACAGACTACAGTTCCTGCTCCTACACTGAGGGACTACAGTTCCTGCACCTACACTGAGGGACTACAGTCTACAGGTCCTGCTCCTACACTGAGGGACTACAGACTACAGTTCCTGCTCCTACACTGAGGGACTACAGTTCCTGCTCCTACACTGAGGGACTACAGTTCCTGCTCCTACACTGAGGGACTACAGACTACAGGTCCTGCTCCTACACTGAGGGACTACAGTCTACAGTTCCTGCTCCTACACTGAGGGACTACAGTCTACAGTTCCTGCTCCTACACTGAGGGACTACAGTTCCTGCTCCTACACTGAGGGACTACAGACTACAGTTCCTGCTCCTACACTGAGGGACTACAGTTCCTGCTCCTACACTGAGGGACTACAGTTCCTGCTCCTACACTGAGGGACTACAGTCTACAGTTCCTGCTCCTACACTGAGGGACTACAGACTACAGTTCCTGCTCCTACACTGAGGGACTACAGTTCCTGCTCCTACACTGAGGGACTACAGTTCCTGCTCCTACACTGAGGGACTACAGACTACAGTTCCTGCTCCTAGACTGAGGGACTACAGTCTACAGTTCCTGCTCCTACACTGAGGGACTACAGTTCCTGCTCCTACACTGAGGGACTACAGTTCCTGCTCCTACACTGAGGGACTACAGTCTACAGTTCCTGCTCCTACACTGAGGGACTACAGACTACAGTTCCTGCTCCTACACTGAGGGACTACAGTCTACAGTTCCTGCTCCTACACTGAGGGACTACAGTCTACAGTTCCTGCTCCTGCACTGAGGGACTACAGACTACAGTTCCTGCTCCTACACTGAGGGACTACAGTCTACAGGTCCTGCTCCTACACTGAGGGACTACAGACTACAGTTCCTGCTCCTACACTGAGGGACTACAGTTCCTGCTCCTACACTGAGGGACTACAGACTACAGTTCCTGCTCCTACACTGAGGGACTACAGACTACAGTTCCTGCTCCTACACTGAGGGACTACAGTCTACAGGTCCTGCTCCTACACTGAGGGACTACAGTTCCTGCACCTACACTGAGGGACTACAGTCTACAGGTCCTGCTCCTACACTGAGGGACTACAGTCTACAGTTCCTGCTCCTACACTGAGGGACTACAGTTCCTGCTCCTACACTGAGGGACTACAGTTCCTGCTCCTACACTGAGGGACTACAGACTACAGTTCCTGCTCCTACACTGAGGGACTACAGTCTACAGTTCCTGCTCCTACACTGAGGGACTACAGGTCCTGCTCCTACACTGAGGGACTACAGTTCCTGCTCCTACACTGAGGGACTACAGGTCCTGCTCCTACACTGAGGGACTAGTCTACAGTTCCTGCTCCTACACTGAGGGACTACAGTTCCTGCTCCTACACTGAGGGACTACAGTCTACAGTTCCTGCTCCTACACTGAGGGACTACAGTCTACAGTTCCTGCTCCTACACTGAGGGACTACAGTCTACAGTTCCTGCTCCTACACTGAGGGACTACAGACTACAGTTCCTGCTCCTACACTGAGGGACTACAGTTCCTGCTCCTACACTGAGGGACTACAGTCTACACTTCCTGCTCCTACACTGAGGGACTACAGTTCCTGCTCCTACACTGAGGGACTACAGTTCCTGCTCCTACACTGAGGGACTACAGTCTACAGTTCCTGCTCCTACACTGAGGGACTACAGTCTACAGTTCCTGCTCCTACACTGAGGGACTACAGTCTACAGTTCCTGCTCCTACACTGAGGGACTACAGACTACAGTTCCTGCTCCTACACTGAGGGACTACAGTTCCTGCTCCTACACTGAGGGACTACAGTCTACAGTTCCTGCTC
The DNA here is from genome assembly GCA_942159475.1 of Sthenelais limicola. Taxonomy (NCBI): domain Eukaryota; kingdom Metazoa; phylum Annelida; class Polychaeta; order Phyllodocida; family Sigalionidae; genus Sthenelais; species Sthenelais limicola. The sequence goes on along the minus strand of OW804094.1, from coordinate 677,422 downwards.
CTACACTGAGGGACTACAGTTCCTGCTCCTACACTGAGGGACTACAGTCTACAGTTCCTGCTCCTACACTGAGGGACTACAGTCTACACTTCCTGCTCCTACACTGAGGGACTACAGTCTACAGTTCCTGCTCCTACACTGAGGGACTACAGTTCCTGCTCCTACACTGAGGGACTACAGGTCCTGCTCCTACACTGAGGGACTACAGTTCCTGCTCCTACACTGAGGGACTACAGTTCCTGCTCCTACACTGAGGGACTACAGGTCCTGCTCCTACACTGAGGGACTACAGTTCCTGCTCCTACACTGAGGGACTACAGTTCCTGCTCCTACACTGAGGGACTACAGTTCCTGCTCCTACACTGAGGGACTACAGTTCCTGCTCCTACACTGAGGGACTACAGACTACAGTTCCTGCTCCTACACTGAGGGACTACAGTTCCTGCTCCTACACTGAGGGACTACAGTCTACACTTCCTGCTCCTACACTGTGGGACAGTATGTGAAAATTCCATGTTCATGAAGGTAACTGTCGGTAGAAATGGAACAATCTAGTTTCATATAGACATGTCAACCTATTTTGTCACTTCTCTTATGTATTTAATCACTCCTAAGACAAATAAAAGATTTTCTTATCTTATCTTATCTTATTATTCACCATTTCTAAAACACTTTTCCCAACTTTACTGTGTTGAACACGTTTTCCCTGAGAGAGTCCTCCAGCAAATACTATTTGAAATCTGTGTTGTGCATTAATTAGACGCCAGATGTCTCCACCTCATCCTACAAGTGTTACATCATGACAAATCCACAACAACCCAAAGATGTGGAGTGTGATTTGACCTGTCATCAACATCGCTTCCAAACCGTATACAGTTGCCATTGGGTATTTATTACATATTGATTTGTATGTACAATGTGTAGCTTACATGTCCCTATAAAAACGCAAATTGTCTGCGGCGGTTATTTCTGCATAAATTTTCCTGTTAATCTTAAGTTGAAAATAAACACGTCCAAAAAATATTATGATATTTTGCACCAATCTTACATTTAGTGATATTTACATTTCCCGGTGTAAATCAATGTGTTGAAGTTTCTGACAACATTTGGATTCTATGGTTTGTACAGCCCTGATGGTCAACTTTCCTCCATGTTTGCCTCACAGACCCCTTACTCTTCTCACAGCAGGTCCAAACAAGTTCAGGTTAGCATTTTAGACCTCTTCTGGATTTACCCTAGTTGGATAGAATGAAGACACTTCTATCTATTTGAAAACTGTGAGAGAATGACAACATTAAATTGCACCAAGGCAATATACATACTGCATGGCAGCCGGGACTAATAAATGAAGATTAGTTGGATGAGTTTCTGGAGATTGATGGAGTGTTTCATACTTCATTGCATCACATAGTGTACGCCGCTGTTCTTTACACAGGAGGCCTGGTGCAGTGTGTACTCATGGATCATCAGGTATTCGTTTGCAAAATTTCAATTTCTAGAATATAGTGTTAGCCGACTGTGCCCTGCTTAACAATGTATGTCCATGATAATATACTGAGTTGTCTACAACTATTAAAACAACTTCTTTTAGAACAACTTCTGTAGTGAACCTTTGAGAACATATTTAGTGTACCTTTGAGTACATATTTAGTGTACCTTTGAGAACATATTTAGTGTACCTTTGAGAACATATTTTAGTGTACCTTGTAGTTCACCTTGTAGTTCACCTTTTAAAGAACCTTTTACTGGACCTTTTACTGCACCTTTTAGTGCACCTTTAGTTCACCTTTTAGTGCACCTTTTACTTCACCTTTTACTGCACCTGTTACTGCCTCTCTTACTGGACCTTTTAGTGCACCTTTTACTGCTGCACCTTTTACTGCTGCACCTTTTACTGCTGCACCTTTTACTGCTGCACCTTTTACTGCTGCACCTTTTACTGCTGCACCTTTTACTGCTGCACCTTTTACTGCTGCACCTTTTACTGCTGCACCTTTTACTGCTGCACCTTTTACTGCTGCACCTTTTACTGCTGCACCTTTTACTGCTGCACCTTTTACTGCTGCACCTTTTACTGCTGCACCTTTTACTGCTGCACCTTTTACTGCTGCACCTTTTACTGCTGCACCTTTTACTGCTGCACCTTTTGCTGCTGCACCTTTTACTGCTGCACCTTTTACTGCACCTTTTACTGCTGCACCTTTTACTGCTGCACCTTTTACTGCTGCACCTTTTACTGCACCTTTTACTGCACCTTTTACTGCTGCACCTTTTACTGCTGCACCTTTTACTGCTGCACCTTTTACTGCATCTTTTACTGCACCTTTTACTGCTGCACCTTTTACTGCTGCACCTTTTAGTGCTGCACCTTTTACTTCACCTTTTAGTGCACCTTTTAGTGCACCCTTTAGTGCACCTTTTAGTGCACTCTTTAGTGTACCTTTTAGTGCACCTTTTTAGTGCACCTTTTTAGTGTACCTTTTGGTACAGGCTCCAGATGTTAGGGCCCAACAACGATAGGGCCCAGAAACATTGGACGTTAGGGCCAAAGTCCAGATAGTAGGGCCCACCCACTTTCAGATGTTCGGGCCCAAAGCTGATTCTAGGGTGGGCCCTAACGTCTGAAAGTAGGTGGGCCTGGACTGGACTTTGGAGGTACATTTTGTTATCAAATATATTTATTCAGGTTTAAAAAACATTTGTTCATCGCAGAGAGAGAGAGAGTTGTTAATAATAATTATAATTTACTTCCTACATTTTTAACACTTGTACATTGGTATAAGATAATTAGAAGTTATATGAAATATAAAGAGAGAATATTTTAAAAATAAGATCATAAGTGAGAATGGGATGAGATGTAGCAAGTAGTCTGCACAGACTTTATCATTTTCCATTTTTTTCTTATCCATCTGATCCATCTGTTCTCATTACAAAGAGACTGAGGTGTCTCACAGGACAAACTTCATAAACATATTCCCGAAAGTTATCATATTCTAGTTCTGAGAGTATTTATAGATAAAAGATTTGATAGTTTCATTCAACTTATGGTGGGTGGGCCCTAACGTCTGAGGATGGGTGGGCCCTAGCGTCTGAGGATGGGTGGGCCCTAACATCTGAAAATAAGTGAAAGTGGGTCTTGTTGTTGGGCCCTATTGGCCCATAACGTCTGTAGACCTTTGGTACACCTTTTAGTGCACCTTTTCAGTTCACCTTGTAGTTCTTTTTTTAGTGCACTTTTTTAGTGCACTTTGTTAGTGCACCTTTTTAGTGTACCTTGTAGTTCACTTTTCAGTGCACCTTTTCAGTGCACCTTTTTGGTGCTCCTTGTAGTGCACCTTTGTAGTGCTCCTTCTCAGGGCACCTTTTCAGTGCACCTTTTTAGTGCACATTTGTTATGCTCATTTTGTACACCTTTTAGTGCACCTTTTTTAGTGCTCCTTAAGCGCACCTTTTTAGTGCACCTGTGGAGAAACAATAGTTGATCTCTGCAAGGTTTCCATCGTAGCATTTAGTCAATATCCACATGCCCTGTACAACGTCCACACTTGCGTCAAGTCTGAGATTGATTTAAATAAACCTGACTCTACTGCACTGGACCCTAAACAATCCTGTTCCCGCATACGTCCACAACCAATTTAGCTTAATGTGACAAATGTCCGCATGGTGCGCTGCATATATACTGGGCGGGGAGGGAGTGTGGTGCAACAGCGGCGGTGTGAGGAGGAGGAGGAGGGAGGGAGGGAGAAGTAAGAGCCAGCAGTGGGAGGAGGAGGGACCAGGAGAGGAAGCCTCAGTGTGAACTTGGACTGCGTGGGGACCAGCAGGAGTTAGTACGTCCGCCTGCCTACAGAGGGAGTCTCTATACATGAGCGCCACGGTGTGGCAGGATACGGAGCCAGAGCAAGGTAAGTGAGTGAGTTGTGGGCAGGGAAAGGCGGGCAGTGGAAGCATGAAGTCTGACGACTCCTTACAGGGACTTTACTAGAGGATCAGTTTACAATGTAGGACCCACAGGAGCAAATGTAGGACGGTGAATGGTAGGTGTATATCGTAGGAATTATGGGCCCTGTTTATCTCAGTAAGAAGCTCTAGAAGAGTGAGTGAGATTGGTTGCTTTACGCCCTTATCAATACATTTAAGATGGTTATATCAAGGGCGGGAGAGCTGAGAGGGAGTGAGCATACCCAGGAAATAGAGATAGAGAAGAAGGGAGAGAGACAGAGAAAGGAGACAGAAAGAGTTGCCAGGGACTGGAGTCGTTATTCTTTCTGTTTAACTTTGTATTTAACTACGGCGCGGATTCACCCAGGAACAGTTTCTGACCAGATGTTGTGCACAATGTCTTCCTAGTGGGGGACATGTGATCTTATAGAGTGTGACATAGGCAACACATTGACGTTGCTCCTTGGTGACGCATAGTTACTCTTTTTCCCGCCTCAGTGCCATCAATTTTTAAAACTCCCAACTTGGTTACAGGGCCAATATGACTTAATTTTAAAGCTCCGCTTCACCACTTCTCATCGTCCTAATTACTATAATTAGCATAATTAGCCCCAATCAAGTCTCTCTCTCCTCTCCCTCTCTCCTCTGTCTCCTCTCCCTCTCTCCTCTGCCTCCTCTCTCTATCCTCTCCCCTCTCTCCTCTATCTCTCTCTCTACCCCTGCTCCTCTCTCTCCTCTGTTCTATCCTCTCTCCTCTATCTCTCTCTCTACCCTCTACCCCCTCCCTCTCTCTGTCTCTCCATGGACGTTAATACTGCATTTCCATCGGCACCACTACTTTCATTGAGGCGTCAAATCATGAGGAAAACGTGGGCGGATTTCCACATCACTCATTATGTATTTATCACTCGATGTACCCTTTAACAATTTAACTACCATACCATACTAATTCAACACTCCCCCTCTCTCTCCCTCCCTCCCCCTCTCTCTAAAACTAAAATAAATAAACAACCCACTACCATTTGATCTCTCTTCCTCTGAAGGTAGGCCTCTAACCCTATACATTTGTACAAGATTCTCTGTTTTTTTCGAATGGAGTGCGACATACATGTTCCCCTATTGTGTATCCCTGCATACACTGTACCATACAAGTCCTCTATTGTATATCCCTGCATACACTGTACCACACAAGTCCTCTATTGTATATCCCTGCATACACTGTACCATACAAGTCCTCTATTGTATATCCCTGCATACACTGTACCACACAAGTCCTCTATTGTATATCCCTGCATACACTGTACCATACAAGTCCTCTATTGTGCATCCCTGCATACACTGTACCATACAAGTCCTCTATTGTCTCACATAGTCTCTCTATGACTCCTCACTGTTTGCTCTACCACTGATGGACGTCAGACAATGGTGGATATGTCTGTGTCTTCACTTTTTGTTACTTTAATTTGTTTTCATCGATATTCTAATAATGTAATATTTACCTTGTGAGGCCGTCAGTTCTAGACAGAGAGATCCAGTATTGTACCATGGTATGCGCCATGTCATCATCTGTAACACATAGTAACTATTAATACCAGGATGGTGTGTTTGGTATTTAGGAGAATATTCAAACACTTAATGAGGAATACACTTGATTTGATTTGATTTGGGAATATTTTATTCAGGTTCATACATGTCCATACATACAGTAAAGATGTTCTCAGTACAGCCTGATTTTTATCACATGAATTCTACAGAAATCTCAGAAAAAAAGAGTGAGAATAATAAAGATGAGAGATGATAATATTATGAAGTCTTATTACATTTTTACAAAATTTGTGGTTAATAAACACATAGTGCAGATATATTAAAAAAAAAAAAATCTCCACCAGCGCCGTGCTATCACCCGTATACCACTGTTAATGTGTTTGTATTTAGGAGAATATTCTAACCCTAAATGAGGAATGCGCATGTGTGCACTACCTGACATGTAGCTGGAGTGTAGTTAGATATTGGGACGTGTGGGGGCGCTCTGCCCATGGACGCCGTCCAGTGATGTGCATCAACAATATATTTACACTTTTTCTAACAACTTTTTCTAGGGCCAAATGGAAGATCTAACATTAGCATGTCTATCTTTAGAATTGCATGTCCTTTTCTTGTATCTGACAAAGTTGAATTACAAAAATTCTATAATAATAATAACAATTGAACATCACATATCATGTATTATTGGTTGATTGTTCCCAACCTGCTGCTGAGCAAGTTAAAGTAGGTGAGGAAGGAGAAACTTCAAGCTGCAGTTTACAAGTATAGAAGTAAATATTTTCCACTTTTTGTTCCCTTCTTTTCACACCCATCTAAAAGTCATTTGAGCAAAACGTTGGAGGGTTTTAATGTTGTGCTTGTCACAGGCATTATTTGTATTTAGAGGACCCTATCATGAATACACTTATTATCGCTCACTGGCGGCCATTTCTTCTGAATGATTTGACAGACATGCACAATGACACATACAAATCCCCTATAGTGTATCCCAGCATACACTGTCACATACAAGTCCCTTATTGTCTCACATAGTCTCTATATAACACCTCACTATTTGCTCTCCCACTGATGGATGTCAGACAATTGTGGATATGTCTGTGTCTTCAATTTTAATTTGTTTTCATCGCTATTCTGATAATATAATATTTACCTTGTGAGGCTGTCAGTTCTAGACAGAGAGATACAGTATTGTACCATGGTATGCGCCATGTCATCATCTGTAACACATAGTAACTATTAATACCAGGATGGTGTGTTTGGTATATAGGAGAATATTCAAACACTTAATGAGGAATACACATGATTTGATTTGATAATATTTTATTCCAGTTCATATACATGTCCATACATACAGTAAAGGTGTTCTCAGTACAGCCTGGTTCTGATCACATGGATTTTACAGAAATCTCAGAAAGAAAGAGTGAAAATAATAAAGATGAGAGATAATAATATTATAAAGTCTTAATTACATTTACAAAATTTGTGGATAATAAACACATAGAGCAGATATTTTTTTAGCAATAAACCTCCACCAGCGCCGTGCTCTCACACTAATAATGTGTGTGTATAGGGGAATATTCTAACCCTGAATGAGGAATGCACATGTGTCTACTACCTGTAGCTGGAGTGTAGTTAGATATTGGGACGAGTGGGGGCGCTCTGCCATGGACGCCGTCCAGTGACGTGCATCAACAATATATTTAGACAATTGAACATCGCAAATGATTTATTATGAGTTAATTGTTCCTGCTGCTGAGCAAGATAAAGTAGGTGAGGAAGGAGAAATGTCAAGCTGCACTCTCAGCTACCGTTGGTGAAAAACTAAATATTTTCTACTTTTTGTTCGCTTCTTTTCAAACCAATCTAAAAGTCATTTGAGCAAAACTTTGGAGGGTTTTGTGTCGTTGTGTCACAGGGCTTAGAGGACCGCAATCCTTCCCTATCATAATTACACTTATTATCGCTCCCAGGCGGCCTTTTCTTCTGACCGATTTGACTTCAAATTCTTGTATAAACATATAACAACAGCAGGGGTGGTGAAATATATCTAAGCGATGGTGTGTAAATCCAGTATTACCGATATATATTAATCACTAATATCTCAAACTGTGAGATTTTACACAAGTGAAAAAGAAGTCATTTACAGGGTAAAGTATATTGTAGTGAATATTGTAATATTGCTGTTGTCATTCAGTTGAATGAAATATGATATTTTGTTATGACAGGTTTGCTTAAAAGCAACTTAATATGAGTAAAACCAAAGATTAATTAATACTAGAATGTTAGTAATAAGAATTGTATGGTTGATCATATTCTGTCATTGTCATTGTTATATATATAGTATTGTATGAGTATCAAATCAAGAGATCGTACCAGAACATATAGAAACGAACATTGAACTTTGAGGAACAGAAATCGATCTATGGAAAAAATGGAAGATGTTAAGTAACAGAGGGGCAAACAAATCCATTTTCCATTGTATTATACTAATGTAACTGTATATAAAAATGAGAAATAAAGCTAATACATGCATACACACATATTGATAAATCCAGTTCTATAAGTCATAATATGAGTAACTCTTGTATAAACATATAACAGCAGCAGAATATTGATAAATCCAGTCCTGTAAGTCATAATATGAGTAACTCTTGTATGAACATATAACAGCAGCAGAATATTGATAGATCCAGTCCTATAAGTCATAATATGAGTAACTCTTGTATAAACATATAACAGCAGCAGAATATTGATAGATCCAGTCCTATAAGTCATAATATGAGTAACTCTTGTATATACATATAACAGCAGCAGAATATTGATAAATCCAGTCATATAAGTCATAATATGAGTAACTCTTGTATAAACATATAACAGCAGCAGGATATTGATAAATCCAGTCCTATAAGTCATAATATGAGTAACTCTTGTATAAACATATAACAGCAGCAGAATATTGATAAATCCAGTCCTGTAAGTCATAATATGAGTAACTCTTGTATGAACATATAACAGCAGCAGAATATTGATAGATCCAGTCCTATAAGTCATAATATGAGTAACTCTTGTATGAACATATAACAGCAGCAGAATATTGATAGATCCAGTCCTATAAGTCATAATATGAGTAACTCTTGTATATACATATAACAGCAGCAGAATATTGATAAATCCAGTCATATAAGTCATAATATGAGTAACTCTTGTATAAACATATAACAGCAGCAGGATATTGATAAATCCAGTCCTATAAGTCACAATATGAGTAACTCTTGTATAAACATATAACAGCAGCAGGATATTGATAAATCCAGTCCTATAAGTCACAATATGTGGTGTGTTCCAGCAAAATAAGTCACAAGAAGCAAAGTTGATATTTTTCAAAGCGTTTTTTTCACTAGATCTCTTTATTGAAATGTTCTGATTCTTAGATGGTTCAGCAGTTGTAGTCATATGAGTCTATGTACTAAATTTCAGGACATTATATTAAATATATTCTTGCATTTTGAAGTCCTTTGTATGGAGTATATTTAGTTATTTACTGGCAATTACCCATCCAGAAACATTGGAAACATTTTTTTTTTCAAAAATGAAAATACCGAACTTGACATATAAAAACACTTATTAGGCGTCCTAGTGTTTACTCTCATTGGAATCATCTTGATTTCTTTTCACATGTTATTATGAGTAACTCTGGTGAGATGTTGGAAGCCATATCAGCTGAGAATGAAGCTTTATGTAACAGTTTCTTATAAATGCAACCCGTACCCGTGGTGTGAACCCATATAAGTGTATGAGCGGATGTATTATATATGTTCCTTTCTATGGGGCTGCATTCTACCTTAGCACTGAGGCTAAATGAAGCTGTCAGCTCAGCGTGGCTGAGGCGTTATATTCCCCTGACGTGCGCGGCTCCTGGGTCCTGTTGTATAACGCTAAGTAAAGACATTATTGTGTGGGAACTTTTCCCTCCCTACATTTATTCCTACATAATATTCCCAGTTCCTAGGAATATTCCTTGCTGTACAGGTGTGAGCAAGTTAGAATGTAAATCGGATGCATAAGATTCACTCATTTCTTGGGTTTAAAAACAACATATTTCTTACAATTTGAAGTGACAAAGTTGGAAAAACTTTTTCTAATACCTTTAAGAAGAAATAGCCTATACACACAACCCATTTTACTGTAGGAATTTTCCACCGAAGTGAAGGGAACAAATGTAGGGATTCCCACATAAAGGTTCCTCCCTTAGGTTGTACAACAGGGCCCTGCCACGCGTCCCACAGACAAGACCCAAACCCCGCCAGCTACATCCCACTCAACAATTGTTTCCAAGGCGACGCAGCCTCTTTCTGACTGCTTATTGTTGGTCCTGCATTTCTCACCTGGAGCGCTGCTTGCTCAAATTTCCCTATTATCGCCCACCACCTGGCGGCCATTAACGGAAGTTGTAGTTGAGTAGCACGCTCCCAGGGGGCACCATTAGCGTCAGAAGCCATCAGGAACTTTGTGTAGTGGCACCTGAATACAGCTTAGCGGAAGTAGAAGAAAGCAGGGATTTCCTATGATCCTCTTTCTGATAGCGCTAATTAGAAGAATGGGAAAGGGAAGGGTACAAAGATAGAAGGAGAAGAACTTAACGGAAATATATTTAACTATAAACTATTAACTATAATATATAAAGTAAAATGGATGATATTTAGTTTTTAAGATATTATATATATTGTAAACGGGGAACAATGCTCTAAACATGCTCTAAACATTCATGGTGGATAAGCATATTTTTACAGTAATATAATATCTAAATATATCTCAATATTGTATTAGCCTTGAAATGAACACAGTAAATAACTGCTCCTGTCCATTTTGAGTGGCTCGTGGATGAGCTCATGCGAGCACAAGGCAGGCAGGAGAAAAACCATTGGTTGGCACACGTCACTGCTGCATCAGCAACACCTTACACTAGCTCTGATGTTACACGATATGTTTACTGTCATGTTATTAGCCCTGCTTAAATATCATGTTTATAAAGTGCTCATGTATGAGAGTATGAATCTGTTATTTGCCCATGTACCTTTCCTCCACCCCTCCCTCTGAGACTAATGAGTAGTTCTTGGCGGAGGAGGAGGAGAGGTGAGTGAATACAGGCTGAGAGGTGGGGCAATGAATTGAGTGTATTGAGTACTTAAACTTGAGAAACGATTATATTGACATCTTTGCACCAAACCTAGAATTGCTCTTTGATCTCTGGCAACCTGACAACTATACAATGTTATTAGCCCTGCTTAAATATCATGTTGATAAAGTGCTCATGTATGAGAGTATGAGATGAATCTGTCAGTTATTCACAACTCTTTAGACTCTATGATATATTTACCTCATTCCTAGGGTGCATCTATTGCTGGTTACCCTGTCCCCCCCCCCCCCCCTCCCAGCAGGCATCATGTGATACAGAACCTGTACACCAGGTGGGGTGGTGGTGTCAAACGATAATGCACTGATAAGGACTGATAGCTTGCTGTACCCGGCTGTAAACCTCAATTATTCCACTTTAAGGCTGTTTTAGTTGAAACGTGACGTTGATTATTGTGGACAGTTTCACTGGCTGAATGCATGGGAGTACATTACCGTACATTATACACCTCCGAGTGCAATTATACAGTCCGGATAATCAACTCTAAGCCTTTTGGTTTTTGTCTTATTGGCGACAGCCCTCCTCTGAGGGGAGGGTGGACAGGGATGAAGGAAGGAGACAAAGTTGTTTGGTTTTATTGGTGTGTTCCATAACCCTATAAATTGGCAAAAAACGATAAGATTCTGATCAAAAATGTATTTTCCTTAAATTCCCATAGGCCTCCTCAGATTAAAGGCAATACCAAAACACACCAATCCTTATCCTAGAATAGTTGATTGCTCAAATATCCATTTAACATGTCTTACTCTGCAGAGCCTCCTCCAATGCGCATGGATACAAGTGTTGTTTATTTGCGGAATTAGGGTTAAGGAAATAAATCCCAGATACCCCAAATTATGTACTGTAGTGACTGGAACACTCAGGTTCTTGATCCTTGTCAGCAATCTTACCTTTTATTCACATTCACAGCTCGAGCACTGAACCTGCCTACCCCTTGCCACAGAAGGCCAGTACACAAATCATACACAACACATATAGGGGTGTCACAATAGCATACAGATGACACAGAGTACATACACAATATTAGACAATACAGAAGTAATTGCAAATACATGCTGTAGTGTATAAGGTAGACCTCTAGTGGTCTAAATAGTGAGTACATCAAGCACTGTACTATAAACCCCACCTCTGGGGCTCGTTGCTCCGCATTCTTGCTAACTATTTCCCCATTGAAAGTGTATGGCGAAATAGTTAGCGAAAATGCGGAGCAACGAGCCCACTGGTGGAATAGACTGTAAGTAGCTTACCAAGGGGCCTGTAATACCCACAGGTCCTACACTACCATATTAATTTGATGTCCACTATTAAGTACTAATAATTTCATCTTTGTACTATCTAGTATACATAAATATATCTTAACCAATTCAGATTAGTTCATTTTTGACAATATAAATGGTTTCTTTTGAAATATCATTCTCCTGGATCAGATATGATTGTTGGAAATGTATATCATTTGAAATTGAAAAATATCTGAATGAAGGGGAAGTAAAACCAGACACAAAGCTGTTAGTAACTCAGGCTTTATTCAGCCACACAGACCAGCAGTTGGTGTCGGTCCCAGTCTTAAGTTTCACAAGTACACCCGAGGTCGAGACAGTTCAAGTAAGATAAGATAAGATAACCAATTCTTTATTTTCCGGAAAGATTGTACATGGAAAAAGCAGGTTATGAACTTATCCGAGGATCTTTTCCAGCCCATGCCTACTTCGTTAACCTTAGACTTGGCTGTTTGTTTCCTAAAACTACATCAAGTATAAAAGTTTAATATAAGTATAAGTTTAATATAAGTATAAGTACAAGTAAAGTGCAGGAGTAGAGGGTGAAACACATAAGGTCTGGTGTAATAAGTTATGATGTATAAGGAAAGACCAACACACGAATTGTGGTATATTGTACAAGTACATAACATGTAATATCAATCAATATGACCCATGTAAGGTTTGGTGGGAATCTGAAAGGCTTGTTTTGACCAGCACCGGTGGGAGTGGGGTGAGGGTGGGGGGCAGACAGGAAACTAAAGGAGGGCCGGAGATGAAGGAGGCGACCCCTGGTGGCGACCTCTTGCACGACGTGCAGCTAAGAGCGAGTGAAAGAATGGATACATTTCACTACATTTACTAATGGAACCAGCTTCCACAGATTGCTCACAGAGGGAGTGGTGGCATGACCCTAGGTCAGGGTCAATCAGGGCAGCCAGTCCAGGGAATATGTCCATTAGTTCAATGGTTCAATGGGGATCTCCCACTCTCTGCCAGACCAGGGAATATGTCCATTAGTTCAATGGTTCAATGGGGATCTCCCACTCTCATAAGTCATGAGATATAAGCCTGCCTGATATAAGCAGTTATATATATATATATAAAGATTTTTATTCAAATGATCAGTAGAGTGACACAAAATGGACAGGAGCCTCTGTAAACAGATCTTCCTGGTCCGCCCATCAATATGTTACGCTATGGCATGAGATATGGAAATTCAGCCTTAATAGCAGAAATTCACCCATGATAGAGGAAAAATTGTGAGGAAAGGGTAGGGCGGAGGGGGCGGCGGGGGAGTTGATATGGTGAATAAATAAACCCGCTCTCCCCCCCCCACCCCCACATGTAGTACAGATGCCTTCTACAGAGTGTATAACTCGTCCCCAGCTCTTCCCTGCAAGTAAAGCTTCATTATTCCTGACTGACAAACTGTGCTAAAGGCTGCTTAATGCATGCTACGCTTCTCTTATTCATAAGAAAGAAGAAAAACTGCTTCACAGAAAGTTCCTGGATTTCACACGCGGAAGGAAGGGATGTTAGCTCCTATTGCTGTACATAGGGACAGGCAGGGGATGTTAGCTCCTATTGCTGTACATAGGGACAGGCAGGGGATAAAAGTTGTTTTATGTCTGCAAACCTTGTGTGGAATATGAGCTGTTGAATAGTTGCGGGTAGAATTATTCTGACAATTTGCTGACAACTGCTGTGCATATAACATGGTGCTGTAGTTAGCTGTCAGTGGTGACAGTCTAATACAAACCAGAAAGTACCACTAGAGATAGGGCTACGCCTATATTTATTTCGGGGGAAGTAAATTGGTTTGTTTCACAAGATCTGGACGCCTACTATTGTTTTTATATTTAGAAATAAAGGATCTTTGCAAAAACAGCCCTTGCAAACCAGCTGGGAGTTTCCTGGCCTGTAAACTATAGCCATTCAGACTGAATGGCTATAGTTTACAGGCCGGGAAACAAGTTGTGCAAGGCCGGGTGTACAAGTTGTGATCAGGCGTTGTGCCGTGTGAGGTCTGCACCCAGTCTTGCAGGAAGGCTGCAAGACGGCTGCAGACATTAATATTTTAGCAGAAGAATCTATATTTCATTGGCTTTTTAATGTAATCATTCCAGACTTCTACCTTCAATATGACAGCCAAATTCCGTCGTTGTTTTTGCGGCTTCCCCATTTGTTTTGGTCTGTCCTGCTAGTTCCGGTCTGTAGCGCCGCTGGTGTCAGTTAATGTAAACACGGACATACGGTAGCGCCGGAGCGGCTTGTCTCGGAACTAAAATGCCATGAACATGCCATGAACGATGGCGCCGATTGTATGCCTACCGTAAAACACCCAATGGATTATTACAGACTGTGTAAGTGTTGAGAACAGATTACAAAATTGCAGTAAACTGAAGTGTACAGAAATGGTACGATTTTTGTAAATGAAAAGTTTTTTCACCAGGAAAAATAAGGAGAACAAGTCAATAATGATACCGATTATTAATCTACGAAGCGTAGAACAGATATGGCGGTTGCAACGGTTTTTGGGGTCGATAGAAGTCATCTTAATCTTAATCTTAATAATTTGAATTTCAGTTCATGTAAAGTTGTTCGTGGAAAGATAAGATAAGATAATTCTTTAGTCGTCATGAGGATGGTTTAGACAAAAAGATTGCAGTCGTCTCAAAAAGATGTTCATCAGATCATGACGTTCTCGTTTTTTTCTCTTGGTTACATAATATGTAATTCTACCTAAAGAACGTATAGAACTGTCTGTGCATGTAAATAACACAGTATAAATCTACAATGATGATTCAGGGAAGTCTAAAGAGATCTTAGCTACGTTCGTAGTACAGTTTGAGTTGTGTCTTACAACTAATAATGTAAACCAGAAGTAAATGAAAAAAAGAAAAATGTTTGTCTCAGTGTTGAAGGGCAATAACAATTGTGTCTTCTCATCCGCCATTCATGTCTATCCAAGTTCCCTTTTGATGCATGCAATAAAAGCAAATCTGGCTGTTCCAACCAGTTTGGCATTTGTAAATGTCAGAATTTCTAATTTTCTTTGTTTTGTTATGTTTATACTATATTGATCGTTAGCTGTGATTGATTGACTTTTAGGCCACCTGTGACGTCATACCATGATCTGGTCTTTACTGGAAATAATCTCAACATTTCCCATGATCCTCCATTTCAGACATGCGCAGTCCTGACTTCCGGCAATCACGAGACAAAGCTGCCATCTAGTGAGGAGTCTGGAGACTATTATAGTGGCAGCCTAATAGTCCGCAGATGAGAGTTTGGGGAAGAAAAGATTGAAGAATCGTGGAGAAAAGCTGAGATTTGGAGAAAAGCTGGGAGTTAGAGAATCATGAAGAAAAGCTGAGAGATGGAGATTCATTGTGAGGATTTCAGCTTCATGAGCCAGTAATGGATGCCAGAACCAGCAATAGGGGACTGGCATAGCCGCCATCTTGGATCTTGAGTCCCAAGGAACCATTGTACATTAGCCAGCAGTGTACATATAGGTAGCTAAAGATACAGTCTATGTTCGGCTAATGTTTATTATAACTTTATAAATCTAACATTCACACACTATAATTTGGTGGAATTAGATCCATCAGTTCCACCATCCAAAGTATATAAATCTCATAGATCTATAGTAGGCAGACGAAGCTTATTACACCTAACTCGCCCGCCCGATATGGAACTTTCCAGATCTCGAGCCAGATCTCGAATCCAAAAATTGTTTTTCCCCCAACCAAAGCCATGGACCAGACTAAAGTAACCAGCTCCCATTCATGCCAAGGGAGGCGTTAAAGGATTAAAGTTAAATCTCATAAATCATTTAATATACAACTTGGTGACAATACTCTGCTTACATTACATTAAAGTGCGACTAAATATTTGTATGTCAATACTTGAGCTGAATCCATCCCAGCATGCCCTGTGAGACACATGCGCAGTGGCACCTGCCCTATTTAAGTCCATAGCCTGGAGGAGAGAGTGAAATAATGCCCTATTGGCCGCCATTGCCGGGAGCAGGGAGTGAAATAATGCGACTAATTTGAGCGATATTTCAGCAGTAAAGTGTAAAGTGTTGTGGGAGACAGTGCCGCGGGTGGACGAGTCACACACAGCGCCACGTCTAAATGCTCCTCCACCATTTCACACACAAGTTAAATCGTTATAATTCAGAAATAATAAGAGAGCGAGGACACACAGTGGAGTAGAGAGAGAGAGCGAGGACACACAGTGGAGTAGAGAGAGAGAGGGCACGCATTGGAGGTGGATCAGTAGAAAGGGAGAGGACACACATTGGAGCAGTAGAGGGAGTGGGGGAGGATCAGATTTACCAGCTACTGTGCCTCTGTGACGTCACTAATGAGGCAGCCGACAATTAAACCAATTTTGGCGGGAAAACCTGAGCAGTGAGTGGAGGATACGGTTACCAAGGTTACAGGAGGCGATTACCTGCCGCTAGACGTCTCTGGACGTGAGTACGTTTTGTCTTTACCATAATAATGTGATGTGTCACTGGTAAATGAGTCACAAGTCGCAAAAATGGTATTTTTCAAAGTATTTTTCTTACAAGATTACTTTATTGGAACTTTCTGATTTTTGGAGAGTTTATCACTCATCACTCATTTTCGATCGATGTATCAAATTTCTGGACACTCTATGTAATATGTCCTTTCATTTTAAAGGTCCTCATATGGACTACATTTAGTAACTTCACTGTTTATTGCCCCCAGAAATATTTGAAACTTTTCTTTTATTCAAAAATTAAAATATCAAACTTAAAATCTAGAAATACTTATTAGATTATTAGACTGTTTACTATCATTGGAATCAGCTTGATCTCATCTTTTCAAATATATTGGTATCTCAAAATCAATTGTTTGCGATTCATGACTCATTTTCCTGAAACACATCACATATGTGATGTGCCACGGGTAAATGAGTCATGAGTTGGATGTACTATCATATTGGGAGATATGTGCTTAAGTTGATTCCAATTATGGCAGCTTTTGGGAAATCTAAAACGTAAATCTCTATAATTTATGTTTGATTTGTCTATATTTAAAAGTAAAAGTTAGCAATATTTCTAAGTGGACAATTACAAGGTTATGAGGTATTTGAATATGTGCCATTGGATGACCTTAGAAATGCAAGAATATGTTTAATATTCTGTCTTGATGTTTGTATTTAAAGCGCCAGATACCCCAAGTATTAGAACATTCCAACAAACAGTGCTTGTGAATACAACACTGAAGGATTTGTCGACTTATGGCTGGTTTATCTCTAACACACCCCATAGATTTAACATTGTCTCACATTTACAGCTATTGTGTCAGCCAACATCGGTCAGAAACCTGCTTCAGGGCTTCATAAAATCCACATCTATATTTCATACTCGGTGAAATCATTCCCTGCGGTGCAATAACATGAGTAATGTGGGGAATATGATGTTGGTTGTCGGAGAATGCATAAGGGTCAGATTTTCAGAAAATGTACAATTCACCTTCACCAATCTTCTCAAATAAACCAAATTTCAGACGAAAATAAAGTTCAAAATACATTTCAACCTAACCAGACATATTGCTAGAATCAATGCAATGCCGAATATACTCGAATTTACCTAATATTGACCAAATTGCAGCCTAATTTAGCAGAATTTACTAAATGTGTACAGCTGCCAATTGTACATTTTCTGAAAATCTGACCCATTAGATTGTGGTTCACTACCGCTACACTGTAAAGTCAAACGTCTTGCCATGATACACAAAGCAAGACGTTTTTCTTGGCCTCATTTTTAATACGTTGTTTTGGTGTGACGTTTAGCATCTCATGTCTTTTGCCGTCGGCGTTTAAAATCATGAAAAAAGCCATCCACAGCCTAGATTCAAACTCCCGACCTCTGACATGTGAAGTAAATACTCTATCCATTATGCTACAGACTTAGATGTTTACTTGTGTACAATCTATGAGAGTGATTCAACTTGGGCATGGATATCACTGACAATAATCAACTGTGAACCACATCATTTACCTTTTACTCAATTGAAAAATATAAATTGCTATTGCGTCCTCTGTTGATATGCTAGGAAGACACTAGCGTCCTATTCTGTGTATCAACTGAAGACGCCACCTAAACACAGTTTTTAGAGTGTATATTTGTGTTGTGATATCACAGGCATCTCACCCTGGTTAACCTGTACGGGGACAGTGAACTGTTTCCTAGATCATCTCATGGAGCCTTCAGCTGGTGTTTGTTAAGTAAAGTATATATACGGGTCAGATTTCCAGAAATTGAACAATTGGCAGCTCTACACATTGCGGAAATTCTGCTAAATTTGGCTGAAAAATGATGAATACTGAGTATATATATGATTATATATTTGGCATCGCATTGATTTCAAGTATCAGTTCTGTTATGTTCAACTGCATTTTGAAGCTTAATTTTGTCTTAAATATGGGTTATTTGAGAGGATTGGTGAAGTCAAATTGTACATTTTCTGAAAATCTGACCTATATACAGTGAAAACAAGAATGAAAAAATATAGATTCATGAGATAGTGGGTCAAGATTACATCCATGTTACAGAAAGGACCTGTGTTATAATTAACAAACAAGCACCGGAATAGTTAGCAACAGATGCCAGATCATATATTGACATTTGGGTTTTTATATTAATTTACTTCCAACTCTAATGAGAAGGAGTCTTTTTGTGTTTGATAAGTAGAGAAGGAGAGGAATTGAACTGGAGAACTTTTATTATAATCTTAATTACCGTGAAATGGGAGCTCCCCAGCTGACGGGAGGTTTTTAGCCTCTCAATGATTAATGTACAGTTTACTTTTGAAGAGGCAGTGAGTGAGATTGGTTGCTTTACGCCCTTATCAACACATTGAAGGTTATATCAAGGGCAGGAGAGCTGAGAGGGAGGCAGTGAGTGAGATTGGTTGCTTTATGCCCTTATCAACACATTGAAGGTTATATCAAGGGCAGGAGAGCTGAGAGTGAGTGAGTTTATGATCTTACCCAGGAAATAGAGAGAGAGAAGAAGGGAGAGAGAAGCAGAGAAAGGAGACAGAAAGGCATTTTATTGTCTTACCCAGGAAATAGAGATAGAGAAGAAGGGAGAGAGAGACAGAAAGGCACTTTAAGGAAGCGTACAATACCATCTTCAACTTTTTTTTTTTTTTTAAAGAATCTTTATTTCCTTATCCTGCCTTCTTGGCTTCTACATTTCTAAGGGTTGCTGCTTGTTCGTTGCTTTTTTCTGAAATGGAAGAATAAGACTAATAGTGGTACACTCCATGGAGGCACGACATAGATAACTTAGGGACTTTGCCTCTGTATAATGACCTTCCTGAGAGTTTTCTGGCGGTGGATGTTAAAACAGTAAAGTTATATCGGTTTTAAGAGGTCTATTTGACTTCAATATCCGCCTTTAATCTTCTCCATAATACTTTTTCTTCTTTACTGACTGCTTTGAAGCAATGAGAATATATGGAAACAGAACGTCTTGATCTATGTTCATACAATAGCATAAGTTGTGTTAATACCCCTTTGCCAAATAGTTTCTGCCTATACACGAAGGCTTTTGCCTGCATTATTATAGCAGTTATTTGTATGAGTTAAATGCTCTCGTATTACACTTGATTCCCGTTGTTGGATGCTTCTATATATAGAACACATCAAGGATATAGATATCAGGACATCTACACGAGCTGAAACTGATCCCTAGTTCGTGCAGAAGCCATCCCCGCGCATCGACGACCAGATGAGGGCCAGATAAAGGGCAGATAAGGGCAGATAAGAATGAAGTAGCAGGTGCTGCTGATAACGGTGGCTAAGGGCATATCTTCCCCCTTCCTCAGTTCACTGAACTCCTTCTTTATGTGAAGTTGTATCCAGTCTCTCTAGGAATGAAATATAGCAATAAATTGAGTTGCCAACGCTGTGCAATCTTTAGAAGCCTTCTTGCTACTACATCGTTCCTATCTATGCACCGTATTGTGATGTGGTACAGCAAAATCACAAGTCGCAAAAAATGGATTTTCAGATGTCATCATAATTTGAAAAGATGAGATTAAGACGAATCGAATGATAGATAGGATAGATCGACTGATCGAATAAGTATTTCTATATTTTAAGTGTGAAATTTTTACTTTTGAAAAACAAGTTTGCAATAATTCTGGGTGGTAGCTATATACTATGGACTTAGAAGGTTGTGGTTAGGAGGGAAGAGCCATGTGGCATGTGATAGAGGGCGAGCGATAGCGAGCTCTCTATCACATGTCGTAAGTCTCTTCCCTCCTAACCACAGCCTTACAAGTCCTTTAGGGGTTGACCACAGACTCTATCCGCTGGTAGGATTGTCTGTTGAAAGGGCAATTTAGGGACAAAACCGGACCGGAGACTCCTAAACTCTATATAAGGACATTAGAAATGTATGAATGTAGTTATTACATGTATCTTGAAATGTGGTAAATGTATTCATGCTACAAACAGCGTTAAGCTTACCAAAAATGAAAACATTTTAACAAAGATATCTTGTGAATAAAATACATTGAAAAATATTGATCAATTGTGCTACTTGTGACTTATTTTTCCCATAACACATCACATTTGTGATCCGTTTTAGGGAAATTAGCCACATGTCGCAAAATATGGATTTTGAGAATTCACCATATTTGAAAAGAGGTGATCAAGCCGATTCCAATGATAGTAAACACTATGTAACCTAATAAGTATTTCTACATTTTTAGTTTGATATTTTTATTTTTGAAAAAAAAGAAGTTTGCAATGTTTCCGGATGGGTGCTGTAAAGTAAACTAATTAACTAAATATACTCCAAACAAAGGCCTTCAAAACGCATAGATGTATTTAATACAATGTCCTGAAATTTGGTACACGGATTCATATGACCATTAGTGCTAAAGCCTCTAATAATCAGAGCATTTCCTACTAAGAGAACTTGTAAATAAATCACTTTTAAAAATATCAATTTAGCAACTTGTGACTCATTTTCCTGAAAGACATCACATATTGTGTTGGGCAGTGGTATCTAGACTACGTCTTGATCCAATCCTCTCTCATCCCATCATCTGTGGTTTATGGGCGAGTATCTACTGCAGCACCGGCCACTGGTCAGTAGCGGGTCAATACCTCACTCCACCCAATCCCTTCACTCCACCCAATCCCTTTAGGCGGTAAAACCTCTCTATATCATTGCACAAACTAAATATTAAGGTTACCATATGATTGATATTGCTGATGGTGCACTGTTTGGTGCATAATCCTGAGGTTAATGACTGATATTGAGGGGCAGCTGGTGCACTGTTTGGTGCATAATCCTGAGGTTAATGACTGACATTGAGGGGCTGCTGGTGCACTGTTTGGTGCATAATCCTGAGGTTAATGACTGATATTGAGGGGCTGCTGGTGCACTGCTTGGTGCATAATCCTGAGGTTGATGACTGATATTGAGGGGCTGCTGGTGCACTGCTTGGTGCATAATCCTGAGGTTGATGACTGATATTGAGGGGCTGCTGGTGCACTGCTTGGTGCATAACCCTGAGGTTAATGATTGATATTTAGGGGCTGCTGGTGCACTGTTTGGTGCATAATCCTGAGGTTAATTGATATTGAGGGGCTGCTGGTGCATTGCTTGGTGCATAATCCTGAGGTTAATTGATATTGAGGGGCTGCTGGTGCACTGTTTGGTGCATAATCCTGAGGTTAATGACTGATATTGAGGGGCTGCTGGTGCACTGTTTGGTGCATAACCCTGAGGTTAATGACTGACATTGAGGTTATTAATGCGTTTAGTCTCTGCCTAAGGTGGTTATAGCGCTCATACATCCATAGCAGTGAATACCACAAACACGTTGCAATCAGTCCATAGCAAGATGGACACAGAAAATCAAGTTTATTTTGACTCACGTTAGTTCAGAATAAGTGGAGTTATATATCTTAAAACCTTTTGGTTCTGATTATCAATAAAGTATGGGAATGTTAAAAACAAAAACAAACCCAATTTGTGTAATATTTGGTTTTTCTACCCCATCCCATGTCTCCTGGAGGTAGACTGTTCTCAAGAAAGTACGGAAGTCGTTTGTAGATTTGCACCTGAAGCCTCTTACAACAACTAAAGTAACAATGGAGAATAGAATATAACATCTGGACGTCGCTACAGCACTAATATCATATGATAATAGGGAGATTTAGCAACCACAACGCACCAACACAACACTAACGTATCCCCTAACTATTTGTACATTGCTACTGCTGTGGGAATATCTCGAGAGGTGCTAGGCTGAGGGCATCTGCATTGCAGGCCTCTCAAGATATCCCCACAACGGTAATAATGTACAAATAGTTAGTGGATGCGTTAGTGTTGTGTTTGTGCGCTGTGGTTGCTAAATCTCTCTAATGATAACACCGGATCATTACACCGGAAATCAGTAATTCACTGCAGTACATATTCATTGTGCATTAGTGCAGTGGTTAGACACACTTTGTGGCAATCCTTAGCATCAGGGCAGGGCAGGACATTGTGAAACATTTATTTGCACCTAGAGATGTACAAAAGAGACTCACTAAAGACCACACAGGACTTCACACCTCACCATAGCAACCAAGACGCAGCCTTTCTCCCCTTACATGGGCGCTACATGGGTCAAATTTTCAGAAAATGTACAATTTGTCTTCAGCCATCATTTCAAATAACACACATTTAAGACAATAATGATGTACAAAATTCAGTTCAACACAACCAAACACTTCCTTTAAATCAACCCAATACCAAATATACTCAGATATACCCAGTTCTGACCTTTTTCAGCCTAATTTAGCAGAATTCACTAAATATGTAGATCTGCCAACTGTACATTTTCTGAAAGTCTGACCCACATGTACCTGTTTCATACATCCCATTTATAGGTATTGGCGTGTGTTAACAGCTAACACAAATAATTAATGTTTTAATTACCATCGTTGATTTCTAATTACCATCGTGCACATCAAATGTATTAAAGAAGGTGAAACTCGGAAGTGACTGAGACATTTCTTAATAAATTATAAGTGATTTAATTACAGTAGATTAGTTTGAATATCATCAGTTATTTAGAGTAAAACTATTCAAGCTATTCAATAATCATTCGTTTCCTGAAATTTAATGATTATATATTGGACTCCATGTGAATAACTGCGAAGATCTTTGTGTAATATTAGTCGCTCAAGTAAAGACATGCTTAAGGCTGACGCACACATGGCCGATTTGGCTCCCTGTAACCCCACGATTTGGGTCTCGTCATGAATCCTAAGATTTCATTTCAAACCGTGGTTTATGTTATTTCAAAAACATAAACCATGGTTTGAAATGAAATCCTAAGATTCATCAGGAGACCTAAATCGTGGGGCTATCGGGAGCCAAATCGGCCATGTGTGCGTCAGCCTTAATATGCGGAAGCTGTGCGGGTGTTGTAGTGCTGTGTGCCTTTTTATTACATACGTACATGATTTCGAGTGCGTGATACGGGGGTGCGATTAGAAATCTCGTATCGCATACGTATGTGATTACAACCGAACTACTTTCGTGGGTCACGTGACTAGATTGACCAATGAGAAGCCTAGAAAAAATCGTCTGCTCCGACCCGCTTCAAAATGCAGTGTGACGACGATATGCGAGATTTTGTATTATCCAAAGTTGCAAAGAATATAACTTGTGAAAATAAAGCAGTTGCTCGAAGATTTGAACGTTGTGACAGTCACAGTGAAGGCAGCAATGCCGGCATGGCCGTGCGTTCACTAGTTTAGAGTTTGTTGACATTTTTTGTGAACGTATCATGACTTGGTAACCAAGGAGAGAGAAAGTAGTCACCCCTCTGAAGAATTTCAAGCGATATATCGGGATCGATAAGGTAGAAAACCAAATACATACCTTTAATGTCCAGTTTGAGTTATATTAATTCCGAAGAAATCAAAAGTAGAAGCATTATATTAGAGAAAAATCGAGCGCGTATCTCACATTTAAGCGATGGTAGTGAAAAGTCTCAGCGCGCAATGATACAAACACAGCTACTTCCGTTGTCACACTGTCGTGGCGGTTCTGTCATCGGTATTTCCACAAGAATCGATGGAAACCAAGGTAAAATGTCATTAAAATCGTCTTTCTCTTGTTGATTTAGTATGAAATAAATATTAAATAGCCCTCTGTCGATGTCAAATCGATCTCAACGTCGGGTCAAATCGCACTCCACCCCTTCGGGGTGTCGTGCGATTTGACCCGACGTCTCGATCGATTTGACATCGACATCGGGCTATTTAATATAATATTCAGACCCGTGTGAAGGTGACTTCCAGGTCTTCCCCTATATTATTATTATTATAAGATTTCCATTCACATATACAGTGGTTGTCATACATATTAAGTGCATAGAGATAAAGAATGGAAAAGGAATATTGTCTGTGACTGTCACAGCTCTTCCGAACACTCCATACATTTTTGATTATTCAATGATAGAAAAGAACGGTTCCTGGTGATACAAGAGTTTTTTCCCGACGTCTATAGTGTGCGACGGCTTGATCTGTCTGGCTTGAACTTGATCTGTCCGGCGGTTAGCTGTCGCCCCGTAGCCATACAGTATATATGTATTTATAAACACATTTATTCTTCCAATAATTATATCACATAAAACAATAATTATAATGATTCAATATCGTCAAAACGAGCAAAGATAAACCTAATGTTTTCCGCGCAACTGAAGCACATTCCAGTATTTGACTGATTTGTATGTAAAATAGTTCAAGATTATTGTGAATTTTGTTTGTATCGTTTTAACAATTATTCGACACTTTGTATGGTTTCTAGTGGAGAGGTTTTTGCTGTCATAATTATCTTTATTTGTTGCTAGAAAATGGCTGAGATTTAAAATATGTCTCCTTTTATTTAAATGAAGTAGATTAATGTCAAAATTCCTCATTATGTTCCTCATCTGCATTAGTTCTTGTGTTCTTATTGAGAATAATAAGTAGCGCTGAGTTGTGGAATGATTGAAGCTTACCAAATAACATTTGTGATGTGTTCCAGCAAAATGAGTCACAAGTCGCAAAATTAATATTTTTCAAAGTGATTTATTTACAAGTTCTCATTGTAGGAATGTCCGACTTGGAAGATCAACAAGATCTCTTTATCGGAATGTTCTGATTTTTAGAGGGTTTAGCACTTATAGTCCTATAAATCAATGTAACAAATTTCGGGACATTGTATTAAATATATTCTTGCGTTTTGAGGGCCTTCGTATGGAGTATATTAAGTTACTTTACTGGTAATTACCCATACTGAAACATTGCAAACTTCCTTTTCTCAAAAATAAAAATATCAAACTGAAAATCTAGAAATACTTATTGGTGTCCTAGTGTTTACTCTCATTGGAATCATCTTGATCTCTTGTCAAATATGGTCATATCTCAAAATCCAAAACTTTTTTCAAAAAATAAAAATATCAAACTGAAAATATGTTAATCCTTATTAGGCGTCCTAGTATTTACTATAATTGGAATCACCTTGATCTCTTTTCAAATATGGCGATATTTCAATTTCCATATTTTCCGACTTAAAACTCATTTTCCTAAAACGGATCACCTATGGACCAGCCTCCTATCAGTTTGCCCAGACAACAGCAGCTGAATACCACCAAATCATCCTCTCAGTGAGCATTGCTGGGCTCAGTGCCAAGTATTAACGGCAGTTTTAGATATCACTGGTTGTGGTAAAATAGACTTTAATAGTGAAGTGCTTCATGGAGTTCCATCATCAGCCATTGTTTAATGTCACTATTATGCTGCTGGCGGGAGAATGAGCGATATTAGGGAACTGTTAATGAGACGTAGAAATATGAGAGCTTTCTGGATGCAGTTGTTCACAACTGTTGTCACCCAATCACTATGAAGCACTGAATTAAACAAAAGCAAACTCACTCATGCCAACTTTCAGTTCAGGTTTTTGTGGCAACGCCAGAACACATCCATACGGTCGGGATGTGGCTTATTTGACACGTTTTGGCCGATTCTGTAGGGGAAAAAAGCCCAGACGTTTGTGGTGTGTTTCAGGAAAATGAGTCACAAGTCGCAAATTTGGTGTTTTTTAAATCTCATTTTCCTAAAACGCATCACAATTGATCTCTATTATGATAATATAGTGTAAGCAGACAATATTGTGCACATTACATGAGCTTTTTAACAAACAAACACATGTGGGTCAATAGTGCTGCATCATTAGCCTATTAGTGCCACTCATGCATGGCACATGATGCAGCTGGTAATGTAACATGTAGGCCAATATGTGGGTCAGATCTTCAGAAAATGTCCAATTGGCAGCTCTACACATTCATGAAATTCTGCTAAATAAGGCTGAAATAAGAAGAATACCAGGTATATCTGAGTATATTTGGTATCGCATTGATTTAAAGTATCAGTTCTGTTATGTTAAACTGCATTTTGAAGCTTATTTTTGTCCTAAATGTGGATTAGTTGAGACGATTGATGAAGGCGAATTGTACATTTTCTGAAAGTCTGACCCCCGTACATGTATGTACGGCTAATTCAACCCATGGGTTGATAATGGGATAATGGTCAATTATACCACCCACCACATTAATTCATATCATCATATTATATCAGTCTATCATGGTGCTGGCCTCAACATTCCCAGTAAACAACAACATTATCTATAATAATAATTCTCTAAGAGAAAAGTGTAATTCTCCGCATCTCCTCCTACACCGCTGGAGCGATTGCCGCAAATTTCTCTGTGGACATGCTTTGGCACAGTGGGAACCCGCTCCACTATGTTTTATGAGCAATTTCCTAGAAAATAAGGGTTTCAAATTAAATTTATACCCACTTCTTTTAAGCCCACCTTTTTGACGTCTGACTTTCCATACAAATGCAGCAACCAACATGACTCAAGAGGTTCAACACTGCGTCAGCAGAACGAACGTGTTGTCATAAGAATGAATGTAAGTCGGTAACATACCGTATTTCCCTCTTTGTAAGCCCGGTTTATATTAATTTCAAATGGTGTTAGACCAGCATTTGGGGCAGGCGTATATTTGTGGTAAGGATTATATATTATAGTGCTTATTTTACCATAAGAATGTGTTTACCCCCGGCTTATAAACGGGGCAGGCTTATAAACGGGCAGGCTTATGAACGGGGCAGGCTTATAAACGGGCAGGCTTATAAACGGGGCAGGCTTATAAACATCCTCCCTCCATCCTCACAGAAGTGCGGAAGTAGAGGGAGAGAGGGGGAGGAAATAGAAAGATGGGAGAGAGGGAGGGGAGAGAGTGGGGAGAGAGGGGGAGGAAATAGAGAAATGGGGGAGAGGGAGGAGAGAGAGTGGGGAGAGAGGGAGAGGAAATAGAGAGATGGGAGAGAGGGAGGGGAGAGAGTGGGGAGAGAGGGAGAGGAAATAGAGAGATGGGGAGAGGGAGGGGAGAGAGTGGGGAGAGAGGGAGAGGAAATAGAAAGATGGGAGAGAGGGAGGGGAGAGAGTGGGGAGAGAGGGAGAGGAAATAGAGAGATGGGGGAGAGGGAGGGGAGAGAGTGGGGAGAGAGGGAGAGGAAATAGAAAGATGGGAGAGAGGGAGGGGAGAGAGTGGGGAGAGAGGGAGAGGAAATAGAAAGATGGGAGAGAGGGAGGGGAGAGAGTGGGGAGAGAGGGAGAGGAAATAGAGAGATGGGGGAGAGGGAGGGGAGAGAGTGGGGAGAGAGGGAGAGGAAATAGAAAGATGGGAGAGAGGGAGGGGAGAGAGTGGGGAGAGAGGGAGAGGAAATAGAGAGATGGGGGAGAGGGAGGGGAGAGAGTGGGGAGAGAGGGAGAGGAAATAGAGAGATGGGAGAGAGGGAGGGGAGAGAGTGGGGAGAGAGGGGGAGGAAAAAGAGAGATGGGGGAGAGGGAGGAGAGAGAGTGGGGAGTGAGGTGGAGGAAAAAGAGAGATGGGGGAGAGGGAGGGGAGAGAGTGGGGAGTGAGGGGGAGGAAATAGAAAGATGGGGGAGAGGGAGGAGAGAGAGTGGGGAGAGAGAGGGAGGACATAGAGAGATGGGGGAGAGGGAGGGGAGAGACAGTTCTTCTGACGGGACCTTCTACATCTAAATATTAAATACACATGGCAAACAATAGAATAAAATAAAACAATGAGTATAAATATATGAGCAGTTCCACCAACATGGTGGGGGCTAGTAAGCCTTGCAGTACCTTGTAAATAAGTATTGGAGTAAGACTTGCATGCTTACATAAGTATAAGTACTTATTATCATAATATTATTACATTAACATCAGCATCAACATTGTCCTCTTTACTCCGTAAGCGTATAGTCTCTAAGGAATGTCCTAAACTCTCTTATACTTCTTACTATAGTCTGGGCTGAATGTGGCTCAGGTTTCCACCAAACCTTCAGGACTTGTCCCTTGGGACACACGGAAGAAGGAAATTGAACAAGAAGTAAGTCACCTTTAGTCTGAGGATTTATAGACACATGTGTCTAACAGTGCTTTAGTCTAATTTAGTCTAGTCTAATTTAGTTTTTTAAACAAAAATGTCCACTACCAATCTCCCGAAATTGTCTACACTTCAATTTACTGCTACCGCTGCAACAGAAAATGGAATTGTAGATAATGAAAATCATGCACCAAGACACCAAATAGATGATTATAAGTACATATTTAGAGGCTGCTAGGCGGTGTTTACACCTTTAACAGCGGTCAACAAGAGGTCAACAAGAGGTCAACAAGAGGTCAACAAGAGGTCAACAAGAGGTCAACAAGAGGTCAACAAGAGGTCAACAAGAGGTCAACAAGAGGTCAACAAGAGGTCAGGTTATCAGCCTTTCATGTCTCCACTGTGGCATATCTTGCGTATCCAGAACCAAAGGTCGGCAGTTACAGAGTGAGTAGTATACATAAGAAGGCCTTAATTAAGCTTGTCCCTTGCTAAGCTTGTCCCTGCTAAGCTTGTCCCTGCTAAGCTTGTCCCTGCTAAGCTTGTCCCTGCTAAGCTTGTCCCTGCTAAGCAGCTGGTAAGGAGCTGGTAAGGAGCTGGTCAGCAGATGGTAAGCAGCTGGTAAGGAGCTGGTAAGGAGCTGGTCAGCAGATGGTAAGCAGATGGTAAGCAGGTGGTAAGGAGCTGGTAAGGAGCTGGTAAGGAGCTGGTCAGCAGATGGTAAGCAGCTGGTAAGGAGCTGGTAAGCAGATGGTAAGGAGCTGGTAAGCAGATGGTAAGGAGCTTTAAGTGAAGGAGTCTGATACAGACGATGCTGATTGCTCTTCCTGCAGGAGGAATTAACCACCACAGGGAAATAACATTTTAGCTTAGTGCAGATGTTCCCCTGGCTTCACAGGAGGACGAGACAGGCCTGAGACAAGCCTGAGACATGACTGAGATAAGCTTGAGACAGGCCTGAGACAAGCCTGAGACAAGACTGAGACAAGCCTGAGACAAGCTTGAGACAAGCCTGAGTGAGGCAAGCCAGAGACAAGCCTGGGACAAGCCTGAGACAGGCCTGAGACAGGCCTAAAACAAGCCTGAGACAGGCCTGAGACAGGCCAGATTGTCCACCACAGAAATATAGCAAAGTTTGTTATTACAAAAATATAGTATCAAACATAAAAGTACTTATTAGATGTCCAAATGTTTACCATCATTGGAATCCTCTTCATCTCATCTGTTGAAATATGATGGTATCTTAAAATCCATATTTAGCGTCATGGGATTTATTTTCCTGTAACACGTTTATACAATAAGAGACAATGTAATATTACCTCGCGTGACTGACTAATGTAGGGGCTTACAGTAACACTGCCTGGCTTGTGTCTACATGTCCCTATGTAACAGTAGTCAGTAGTCATATATCCTGATGCTGTATTGTATAGTAAACCTAATCTTACTTATTGCTCTGACGTAGCTGCCTTTTGCTCTTGTTAAAGTACTGAGTAAGTGACTCTCTTATTGGCTGAGACGTTAAGGCTTCTCATGTCATCTGACGTCATTGTCCCTTAGAAACGCAGCAATCAACCAATAGGAAGCACTGTTACTGAATCCAGATCCTATGCGTGAATGTGGATAAGTTTATGTTATAATAAACTCTTGGTACTCGTTCTACGCGGGGCAAGGGAAATATAGTGAAAACATCTAGGCCTACAGAAAGTATATATATATATATATATATATATATTAATAAACTCATGGTACTCGTTCTATCGTGATATAAACATATACATACACCCTGGTCCTATTGCCTGAGTGTGACGTTCATCAATGAATCACGATGATTAACACAGGTTGGGCAGACGCTGCGACAGTAACGTTATAACGTCACCAGGCGTGGATTATTGCAGTAACCCTAGCAACCGTCGCTAGGCAACCACGAGTTGTTATGACTAGAGGCGGGCACCAGGAGGACGCTTGACCACAAGGTCAGTGAGGGGCCGGGCAGGGGGTGGGGTAGTATGACCCAGAACATACCGTAATACACTCAGTGACGTTTATGTCTTATTCAGTGATTTATATTCACTCTGTCATCATTCTCCCTCCCTCCTTCCCTCGCCCCTTATTTCCACCACCCTCTCTCTCCACTCTTCTCTTTCCTCTCTCTCCTCTCTTTCCTCTCTCTCCTCTCTTTCCTCTCCCTCCTCTCCCTCCTCTCCCTCCTCTCTCTCTCTCTCCTCTCTCCTCTCTCTCTCCTCTCTCTCCTCTCTCTCCTCTCTCCTCTCTCCTCTCTCTCCTCTCTCCTCTCTCCTCTCTCATCTCTCTTTCCTCTGTCTGTCTCTCCCACCCCCATTCTTTCTCCTCTCTACTATCTCCCGCTATTATTTCCTCCATCTGTCCTCCCTCCGCGCCACTACTCTCCCTCCTCTCTCCTCTTTCATCTTCACTTTTACCTCCCTATATTCCCGCCCTCTCTACCCCTCTTCGCCAAATCCCTCCACTTATGGACATGGGATAGAGAACTCGCTATCGCTCGTCCTCTATCCCATGCCATAAGTCTCTTCCCTCCAAACCACAACCTTCCAAGTCCTTTAGGGGTCGACCACAGACTCTATCCGCTGGTAGGATTGTCCGTTACAAGGGCAATTTAGGGACAAAACTGGACCAGAGACCCCTAAATGTTGATATGAATTTGTACAATATTGCCGGTGTAATGGAGGACTCTAATGTGTTCACACCACTGCTTTATGATAGATAGACCACCACTATACTACCATGTGTTTAAACAGTCTGAGATTAAACTCAATCCTGTAATACATCACCCACACATGCGCAGTGACATATGTAAATCCACCAATGAGATTAGGGTATTCCGGGGGCCCTCAGCCCCATCAGTCAGTGACAAGTTAACTGCTCATGTATCCTTTATCTCCAGCGTTTTAATCCTCCTGACAGATACACAAAATATTTACAATTTAGTAAATATACTGTTGGTGACCCAATATTCAGATTGTCTGGGATGAAAACGTTCATTTCATGACATCGCCATACACAAGGGTCTAAACCAGGCATCACTGATTATATGCTCTTCTAGTCTTTTTTACATTTATGACATCCGCATGACTACTTTCTGATTTGAGTTAATTATAAATATTTAAGCTAACAGCCTGCTACACGTTCCTCGAAAGTATGTATAACCAAATTTGAAATAATTTTAATCCAAATCGAGCAAAAAGCGGGATTTGGCAATGATTTCGCATAATTAACACAGTTCAAAGCGGTGTGAAACTTTTAGCTGTGTTGAGAGAATTTGAATGAATCCTCGTTAGGACATTAAGACACTAATGACTTCCACACTCTGTCCAAGCTCTGTTGGCTGGAACCGGCGAAGAGAGGGACATTAGTGATGTGTTCCAGTAAAATGAGTCACAAGTCGCATAATTAATATTTTTCAAGGTTTCTTTTTACAAGATCTCTTTATTGAAATGCTCTGATGTTGAGGGGGTGTAGCACTTATAGTCATATGAATCCATGTAACAAATTTCAGGACATTGTATTAAATATATCCTTCTGTTTTGAAGGCCTTTGTATGGAGTATATTTAGTTGTCTGAAACCACCATTAGTAAGGGCCACCTGCGTGTCGTCGACGCAAAGGTGTATTGTTACCCTTACATTAACTAAACCTGTAGGGCTTGAAACCCTCCCTATGTTGGGAGTTTAGACCCATCGACATTGCCACCAGGCATAATAAAAAATTCAACAACAAGTTAGTTTACTGGTAATTACCCATCCAGAAATATTGGAAACCTCCCTTTTTCACAAATAAATATATCAAACTTAAAATATAGAATACTTGTTAGTTGTTCTAGTGTTTACTATAACTGGAATCAGCTTGATCTCTTCTTTTCAAATATGGTGATATCTCAAAATCCATATTTTGCAACTTATGACTCATTTTCAGATCACATTTACAATGCCCAGTGTTGAATTGGTTTTAGCGATGGGTGTGACAAGGGACTAGAACATTCTTTGTCAAAACATCTCTCTTTATTACCTAACAAGGCTTATAAGGGTCAGATTTTCAGAAAATGTACAATTGGCAGCTGTACACATTTAGCAAATTCTGCTAAATTAGGCTGCAATTTGGTCAATACTAGGTAAATTCGAGTATATATTCAGCTTTGCATTGATTCTAGCCATCTGTTTGGTTATGTTGAACTTTTTTTTTCGTCTGATATTTGGGTTATTTGAGAAGATTGGCGAATTTAAATTGTACATTTTCTGATAATCTGACCCATACATTTTCAACACATTCCTGAACACACCGCTATCCATCCCAAAGCCAAGATAAGCCAAGAGGACCTGGACCAAGTGTCTGATTCCATGCGACCAGGAAGCATCTTGTCTGACCCCTTGACCTCTACGTCATAACCAATAAGGATGCACAATCTGAAAGAGCAAAGCAAAAGGGTTGTGTCAAAGATCAAGAGATTGAATATGTTTTATCTCTGCATGTTAGCGGTGGAATAAAGGTATTCATCCTTGTTGTAAGCTATAAGATGAATATCCAACAAATCGTCTACTAACAGGCTTCACTGGATCTCACTTTCTGTGGGTGTGAATTCCATCCAGTGTCATTCAACCCTGCGGTTCTTGTGCCACAAGATCAGATAGAATTATTGCTGATTCGGTCGTTCACCCAGCGTTAACTATAGCCTGCCTAAATAAGGCTACATTATGGTAGGCTGATGTACACATGTTTAAAAGCCCCTTGTCCCTGGCAGGCCTTGGGGTTAATTTCAGATAAAATGCCTCAGTCCACAAAACCTCGAGAAATTAATCCATTTAGTCGCCTATGTTTGGATTCAAATCAACTGTTTAAACACATTTCAACAGGTATTAGACACTTTTAGATTCATTAAGAATCGTTTTAGATGCACTTACTTACTTTGTTTGTCATAGCATGACAAACAAATAACTTATCACTTATCTCTTCCTGTCTACAACATGGGTTACTATTTTACCTCTGGTACACGGAACGGATGGAGCCAAAAGGCCGCCTTCACTGGCTTTTACTGTCCACATCATCATGTCTTACACACTTCAAACTCTCACATTCTCGTATTTATAACTTATATATGGGTCAGATTTTCAGAAAATGTACAATTGGCAGCTGTACACATTTAGTAAATTCTGCAAAATTAGGCTGCGATTTGGTCAATACTATGTAAATTCGAGTATATTTGGCATTGCATTGATTCTAGCAATCTGTTTGGTTAAGTTGAACCGTATTTTGAACTGTACTTTCGTCTGAAATTTGGGTTATTTGAGAAGATTGTCAAAGTTGAATTGTACATTTCCTGAAAATCTGACCCATATATTGTTACAGGGCAGGTTATTAGTTGGTACAGGTGTTTATAACTTCACCACATCGGTTAGTTTGGCCATATTATCCCTTCTGTCAACAAACAAACCTTCCACCACTTACATGCACCCAAGGAGCTGGGACGTTAGCGCCCCAAGATCGTAGCGCCCAGACGGTAGTGTCCAGCGGCCGGACTGAAGATCACACTGCTTGGGCGCTACAGTCCCGGGGCTCTACAGTCCCGCGATCCAACCAACTGACATTTCCCGTTCTTAGTTCCTCTACAGACCAAGTATATTGATGTCATACAAGGGAATTCCACTGGCATTTACAGGTTACCTATACCGTATTGCATGTATAAGTACAAGCAAGAGTATGTATTTTGATAACGTGCACAAGTGTGTAGTACGGGCCCTTGTGCAACAGAGCCTGATCCTTGCTAATCCTAGTCCTTCTTATCCAAAGATCAACAAACGATTTGACTCTTTGGCTGCATGAGATTCATTGTGCAACAGCGCCCTGCCCCTGTATGACCCTTTGTACCCAATACAAGCCCTGCCCCTGTATGGACCTTTGTACCCAATACAAGCCCTGCCCCTGTATGGACCTTTGTACCCAATACAAGCCCTGCCCCTGTATGGACCTTTGTACCCAATACAAGCCCTGCCCCTGTATGGACCTTTGTACCCAATACAAGCCCTGCCCCTGTATGGACCTTTGTACCCAATACATGCCCTGCCCCTGTATGGACCTTTGTACCCAATACAAGCCCTGCCCCTGTATAACCCTTTGTACCCAATACAAGCCCTGCCCCTGTATGGACCTTTGTACCCAATACAAGCCCTGCCCCTGTACAACCCTTTGTACCCAATACAAGCCCTGCCCCTGTATGGACCTTTGTACCCAATACAAGCCCTGCCCCTGTATGACCCTTTGTACCCAATACAAGCCCTGCCCCTGTATGGACCTTTGTACCCAATACAAGCCCTGCCCCTGTATGACCCTTTGTACCCAATACAAGCACTGCCCCTGTATGACCCTTTGTACCCAATACAAGCCCTGCCCCTGTATGACCCTTTGTACCCAATACAAGCCCTGCCCCTGTATGACCCTTTGTACCCAATACAAGCCCTGCCCCTGTATGACCCTTTGTACCCAATACAAGCCCTGCCCCTGTATGACCCTTTGTACCCAATACAAGCCCTGCCCCTGTATGGACCTTTGTACCCAATACAAGCCCTGCCCCTGTATAACCCTTTGTACCCAATACAAGCCCTGCCCCTGTATGGACCTTTGTACCCAATACAAGCCCTGCCCCTGTATGGACCTTTGTACCCAATACAAGCCCTGCCCCTGTATGACCCTTTGTACCCAATACAAGCCCTGCCCCTGTATGGACCTTTGTACCCAATACAAGCCCTGCCCCTGTATGGACCTTTGTACCCAATACAAGCCCTGCCCCTGTATAACCCTTTGTACCCAGTACAAGCCCTGCCCCTGTATGGACCTTTGTACCCAATACAAGCCCTGCCCCTGTATGGACCTTTGTACCCAATACAAGCCCTGCCCCTGTATGGACCTTTGTACCCAATACAAGCCCTACCCCTGTATGACCCTTTGTACCCAATACAAGCCCTGCCCCTGTATGACCCTTTGTACCCAATACAAGCCCTGCCCCTGTATGACCCTTTGTACCCAATACAAGCCCTGCCCCTGTATGGACCTTTGTACCCAATACAAGCCCTGCCCCTGTATGGACCTTTGTACCCAATACAAGCCCTGCCCCTGTATAAACCTTTGTACCCAATACAAGCCCTGCCCCTGTATGACCCTTTGTACTCAATACAAGCCCTGCCCCTGTATGACCCTTTGTACCCAATACAAGCCCTGCCCCTGTATGGACCTTTGTACCCAATACAAGCCCTGCCCCTGTATGACCCTTTGTACCCAATACAAGCCCTGCCCCTGTATGGACCTTTGTACCCAATACAAGCCCTGCCCCTGTATGACCCTTTGTACCCAATACAAGCCCTGCCCCTGTATGGACCTTTGTACCCAATACAAGCCCTGCCCCTGTATAACCCTTTGTACCCAATACAAGCCCTGCCCCTGTATGACCCTTTGTACCCAATACAAGCCCTGCCCCTGTATGGACCTTTGTACTCAATACAAGCCCTGCCCCTGTATGGACCTTTGTACCCAATACAAGCCCTGCCCCTGTATGACCCTTTGTACCCAATACAAGCCCTGCCCCTGTATGACCCTTTGTACCCAATACAAGCCCTGCCCCTGTATGGACCTTTGTACCCAATACAAGCCCTGCCCCTGTATGACCCTTTGTACCCAATACAAGCCCTGCCCCTGTATGGACCTTTGTACCCAATACAAGCCCTGCCCCTGTATGGACCTTTGTACCCAATACAAGCCCTGCCCCTGTATGGACCTTTGTACCCAATACAAGCCCTGCCCCTGTATGACCCTTTGTACCCAATACAAGCCCTGCCCCTGTATGGACCTTTGTACCCAATACAAGCCCTGCCCCTGTATGGACCTTTGTACCCAATACAAGCCCTGCCCCTGTATGGACCTTTGTACCCAATACAAGCCCTGCCCCTGTATGACCCTTTGTACCGAATACAAGCCCTGCCCCTGTATAACCCTTTGTACCCAATACAAGCCCTGCCCCTGTATGACCCTTTGTACCCAATACAAGCTCTGCCCCTGTATGGACCTTTGTACCCAATACAAGCCCTGCCCCTGTATGGACCTTTGTACCCAATACAAGCCCTGCCCCTGTATGGACCTTTGTACCCAATACAAGCCCTGCCCCTGTATGACCCTTTGTACCCAATACAAGCCCTGCCCCTGTATGGACCTTTGTACCCAATACAAGCCCTGCCCCTGTATGACCCTTTGTACCCAATACAAGCCCTGCCCCTGTATGACCCTTTGTACCCAATACAAGCCCTGCCCCTGTATGGACCTTTGTACCCAATACAAGCCCTGCCCCTGTATGACCCTTTGTACCTAATACAAGCCCTGCCCCTGTATGACCCTTTGTACCCAATACAAGCCCTGCCCCTGTATGAACCTTTGTACCCAATACAAGCCCTGCCCCTGTATAACCCTTTGTACCCAATACAAGTGTGATACACAGTTCATCAATCAAGAGCCATTAGAGCAGATGAGCAGCTCTGTGTGGGTCAGATTTTCAGAAATTGCACAATTAGCAGCTGTACACATTTAGTCAATTCTGCTCAAATAAGCTGCAATCTGGTCAATACTAGGTAAATTCGAGTATATTCAGCATTGCATTGATTCTAGCAATCTGTTTGGTTAGGTTGAACTGTATTTTGAACTTTATTTTCGTCTGAAATTTGGGTTATTTGAGAGAATTGGTGAAGATGAATTGTACATTTTCTGAAAATCTTACCCTGTACAAGAGGCTCATGTAGACATGGGGCGGTACAATAAGGAAAACTTAATGTGTTTATGAGTTACCAGTGGCCCACCTAATGCACTGAGTGGGACAGAATGTACTGGGTAGGACAGGCAAGACGGACATTTGCTCAGCATTCATATCAAGTTTGTGTGTCAGATACACTTGAGCAAATGGTGGAGCAGCTCTTTCCAGACACAAGGAAGCCTTAAAGCTGCATCCTCAGCTAGCTGAATCATCAACCCTATACCGTGCTACTATGTACGCGTGAATAGGGTCGAAGAGCAGCCCTTGCAAAATAAATAGAAAACACTGAGATCTACATTTATGCACAGAGTTGAGCAGGCAAACTTTACATGTAGTATCTTATATGATTAATTTGATGCACGGGCATATTATCTAAATGCGGCGGGTTGTATTTCTTTTAAAATCCTGACTTTTGCAGCGAGTCCCTACGACGAGAAACATTGTCTATATTCTGCTACGCATGAATCATGCCTGCATGACGCATCACCCAATCAAAATTTAGGTCATGACGCAACGTTGTCCGTCACCAAGCAACGTCCAAATGTCCGCTCATTCACGCCTGAATGGAGCGTACTGAACTTTGCTCATAAATGCCAAAAATAAACAGGAAACTGTATCATAGTTTTCTCTTATTCTAAACATGGCGAATGTGAGGCATATCTTGCTATATACAAAGTGGAAATGATGTTTTAAAACACTTTCAAAGCTTGCCAGCCTCCGCTGCCACCTACGGTAAACCTACATGCATGGTAATGCATGGTTATGCATTACGCAGTATCAGTGCCGCGCTTATTGTCTGTTTCACCAGTGACTATAGTCAGTTTCAATGGTTGTCCCGAGTTGAGTATAGCACCAGTCACTCAGATTGTATAATATAAGTGTAGCGAAATATGTATTTTACCCATGCTCTAACGTTGACATAGACATGAGTACATTTATTGGTGATATTTTAAACATTTTATACACAAAGTGGTGATTTCGGAAATTATTGCATAGGGCGCTCTACAGCCCAGTCACTTGAATGGGATGTATGTACAGCTACATTTTCAGCTAATGTGATGAAACAGATCTTTCACAACTTACTCATATTGTAACCTAAGGGGTGGTCTCTCCTGGCTGTGGTAAGCTCTGTGGTAAGCCTTGCAATGGTTTGTGCTGGTTCTGTAGGTATGACGAGATCCTATGTGGTCAGTGAACCATGTAGGCAGGACCTCGCCACTCCTCACCAACAAAGCACCATCGCAAGGCTTACTGCAGAGCTTACCGCAGCCAGTGGAGACCACCCTTAACATTGCACTATATTCATCAATATTCTGCTGCTGTGATATGTTTATACAAGAGTTACTCATATTGTAACTTATAGGGCTGGATTCATTAATATTCTGCTGCTGTTATGTTTATACAAGAGTTACTCATATTATGACTTAAAGGACTGAATTTATCAATATTCTGCTACTCAAACAAATATTATGATAACACCCGCAGGCGCTTAAATACCTTATCACTACTTTATCATTATACCTTCAACATTTATGTATAATTTTTATCTCATTTTATACAACTTTAATTAATAAATACGGTTGTCTCCCCCCATAATAGCAAGGTATAAGGTTGATGGTTGGGCTACATGGAAATTAGCATTTGTCATTATCATTAGATTGATGTGTGAGTAAGAGAGTGAGATTGCTTTATGCCCTTATCAACACATTGAAGGTTATATCAAGGGCAGGAGAGCTGAGAGGGAGTGAGTGAGATTGGTTGCTTTATGCCCTTATCAACACATTGAAGGTTATATCAAGGGCGGGAGAGCTGAGAGGGAGTGAGTAAGTGAGATTGGTTGCATTACGCCCTTATCAACACATTGAAGGTTATATCAAGGGCAGGAGAGCTGAGAGGGAGTGAGTGAGTGAGATTGGTTGCTTTACGCCCTTATCAACACATTGAAGGTTATATCAAGGGCAGGAGAGCTGAGAGGGAGTGAGTGAGTGAGATTGGTTGCTTTACGCCCTTATCAACACATTGAAGGTTATATCAAGGGTGGGAGAGCTGAGAGGGAGTGAGTGAGAGAGATTGGTTGCTTTACGCCCTTATCAACACATTGAAGGTTATATCAAGGGTGGGAGAGCTGAGAGGGAGTGAGTGAGATTGGTTGCTTTACGCCCTTATCAACACATTGAAGGTTATATCAAGGGTGGGAGAGCTGAGAGGGAGTGAGTGAGATTGGTTGCTTTACGCCCTTATCAACACATTGAAGGTTATATCAAGGGTGGGAGAGCTGAGAGGGAGTGAGTGAGATTGGTTGCTTTACGCCCTTATCAACACATTGAAGGTTATATCAAGGGTGGGAGAGCTG
Source organism: Sthenelais limicola (assembly GCA_942159475.1). Lineage (NCBI taxonomy): Eukaryota > Metazoa > Annelida > Polychaeta > Phyllodocida > Sigalionidae > Sthenelais > Sthenelais limicola. The sequence continues at coordinate 637,803 of OW804094.1, read as the reverse complement.
AGAGGGAGTGAGTGAGATTGGTTGCTTTACGCCCTTATCAACACATTGAAGGTTATATCAAGGGTGGGAGAGCTGAGAGTGAGTGAGTGAGATTGGTTGCTTTATGCCCTTATCAACACATTGAAGGTTATATCAAGGGCAGGAGAGCTGAGAGGGAGTGAGTGAGAGAGATTGGTTGCTTTACGCCCTTATCAACACATTGAAGGTTATATCAAGGGTGGGAGAGCTGAGAGGGAGTGAGTGAGATTGGTTGCTTTATGCCCTTATCAACACATTGAAGGTTATATCAAGGGCAGGATAGCTGAGAGGGAGTGAGTGAGATTGGTTGCTTTACGCCCTTATCAACACATTGAAGGTTATATCAAGGGCAGGAGAGCTGAGAGGGAGTGAGTGAGATTGGTTGCTTTATGCCCTTATCAACACATTGAAGGTTATATCAAGGGCAGGATAGCTGAGAGGGAGTGAGTGAGATTGGTTGCTTTATGCCCTTATCAACGCTTTGAAGGTTATATCAAGGGCGGGAGAACTGCGAGGGAGGCAGTTTATGATCTTACCCAATAAATAGAGATAGAGAAGGGGAGAGAGACAGAGACGAAGAGACAGAAAGGCACTTCATGATCTTACCCAGGACCACCATCAACTGGAAATTGAGACAATATATTTACACATGTACGTTTCTGGAGGAAGGACAGACAGCGTCTCTGTGACGTCACTCAGCAGAATGTCGCCTGTCTGTGTGTAATTAATAAACTGACATATAGAGGGCACTGGTGAGTTAATAAGTATGTGCTAATTAGGCAGGGTAATTAGTGAGGGTAATTAACCAATCATTATATCAGAGATGGCATGCCTTACATTACCGCCACCAGGGGGCCAATATTGACACTGGATGCATGTGGTCACGTGATGTAACAAGTATCAAGTTAAGACATCAGAACATCATGGATGAAGCTCAAATTGTGTTGAGTTAGATATGTAGGTGTATATAGGTGTATATAGGTGTATACATCGGGATGGAGGATTCTCTCTAATGGCTCTGTAGGTCTGAGGGCTCAACCAGATAATTGAAGCCATGAAATATTGAATATAGCCATGACATTTCTATTGTAGTATTTTATTGTAAATTTGTTTTGGCAATCACCAACTACCCAGGAACCCAGTGGAAGACTTGGAACTTGGCCCTCCTTTTTGTAATCACCATTGATGCAAATAAAAAATGTTTTGAATTGAATTGAATAATTGAAGCCAACACAACACCAAGTATCCTCAGATAGACTCAGTAATATGTAGTTCATTCATACATGATTCAGACCCATTTAACAGAATAAACTAAATTTGAAGAGTTGCCAAATTCGCCATCCCGCACCTGTAGTTGTGTATATGGGTCAGATCTTTTGTACAATTGGCAGCTCTAGATATTTAGTAATTTCTGCTAAATTGGTGAAGGCGAATTGAATATTTTCTGAAAATCTGACCCACATGTGGATTGTTTAAAGTCAACCCTAACCATGGGAAACCTGACGGAGAAGCGATCCTGGCGCCTTCAATCTACAACTCACCTCTCCCTGTCTGTGGGGATCTATTTTTCAACATTGCCTTTTCTTATGCTCAACAATTCAATTTATATCCAGTAGTTTGTATTTCCTCTAAGACAATGTACGTGAAAATCTTCTGTGTGTTCCTCCACATGTGCACTAGATACTGACAACTGACAGCAACACAGGCAAATTAAGCTGTTTCTAAATATAAGGGTAGAATTGGAGAAGCAGGTGAGATGTAATGGAGAGTGTTGTCTGCTCAGCCATAGAAAGCCTTGACAGACTTCAGCAAAACATTGTAACATTGAATCCTTAGAGGCTATAAACCAAACTTTGACCGTCTGTATCTCAGTTTCTGGCTCCTCCAGTAACCGCGTCCCTTAAATACTCACCGCAACCATAGAAATATACCTAATAGGCCTAAAATTAAGCTCTATACATCATTGGAAAGCTCTTTCCCGCTGCTTACCCATCCAATAGCTAACTCCAAAATCGATTTTGCCGACATGGGACTCATTTTGATAGATCACATCTCAAATTATTATTAAGGAACAATTTCTTATTGCGAAATTGTTAATTCGTTCAACGGCCGTACGGTACATTATGCACCTATTACACATCAGGCAGGGATTAAGCTAGATGACCTTCACACTGCCTGACGACCTCCACACTGCATGTTGTATTTGTATTTAAAGATTTGTATTCAGCAAGATAAACATTATGTAACATTTACACTGTTCTCAGAGTCTGCTGGTGGATTACAAAAAATGATAGAAAAATTAGAATAATGGAAAATATTGTTATAGGATAGAACACAGGGGTATGCTTCCCTGCTATGTATTTCTCTTTATAGCTAACAAAAGGTAAATCGCCTGGCGATTCGCTCATGCTGACAAATCGTCTGATAGTGTTTCCTTAAAAGTAATATCATGATGGCGAAAGACGAAAGACGAATGGCGAATGACGATTGGCGAATGGCGATAGACGATAGACGATTCGCTTACTCTTGTACTATATAAACCCCTGTTTGTTGACGATTCACACAATAAACCTGAGACCCGAGCTGTAAAGACCTCTTTGACTCCATTCCTCGTGTACGCGAAGCAGTGCTGAACTATCACTCAAATATCACCTAGCTCTGAGATTAGCAAGTAACTAGAAGACGAGATCAGCTTAATTCAGTAACTTTATTATGGCTTACGAGACGAATTCACTTGATCACCTGTGGGATGAGACCCTGGAAGACCAGGCCCACCGACTCATCGAACAAGGGCATATCATGGGAAAGGAAAACCGTAACATTGGTGGCAGCGGTGGGGATGTCAACACCCTGGGCGATGGATCTTCATCATCATCGCTTACGGATCCCCATCCTTTCCCATTGACGCCATCGTTGGAAGTCACCGCCAACCCGCGTCAGTATGAGAACTGGTGCTCATCTCAACCAGCAAGAGATAGGCATGTGAGAGTGCTAGATGAGGTACCAAAGCCAGATACCAAGGTGAGGCCTGGGAGTGGGGGAGGAGTGGCTGTAGCCAGACCAGGCAGGAAAGTGAAAGCAGTGCCGAGGATCTATGATGGATCTACATCACTTGGTGACTTCTTAAACCACTTCCAAGTTGTCGCGGACTTAAATGATTGGACTGACAATGAATGTGCCTTGTACTTGGGGGCTAGTTTGGATGGTTCAGCCCTGGCTGTATTGGGAAAAGTGGACTTGGATGACCCCATGGGGTACATGTTATTGGTTGAACAATTGGAGAAGAGATATCAACCCGCCGACCAATTGGCTCTATACCGCACACAACTCAGGCTAAGGCAACAGGTGAAAGATGAAAATGTGAGTGATGTGGCAGATGACATTGAAAGGATGGTGCGATTGGCCTACCCTAGAGTAGATAGGGAGGTCAGAGATGATCTCAGCAGAGATGCCTACATTGCAGCATTGAAGGACGAGAAACTGAGGCAGTGGGTGGTTCAGGCTAGACCAGGAACTTTTGCTGAAGCTAGAGCAGCAGCCTTACATGCAGAGGCCTTTACGCAAGCTGAAAAAGATAGGTATGCGTCACCCAAAGGTCAAGTGAGGGTGGCGGTGAGCGAATCGCCACTAGCTACATCTAATACACCTATCCAACTGGAATCAGTCTTCGAGCGAATCGTTCAGAGACTGGAGCGACTTGAGACGAATCACCCTCAGGCGAATCGCCCCCAACCCAGGAACAGAGGCTGCTTCCAATGTGGTGAGATAGGCCACTTCAAATACGATTGCCCTCACCTGCCTGCACCCAGACCCCTAATGGAACAGGGAAACGACCAAGGGCAGTGAACGGCCGGGAGCCTGTCCAGAGGATAACCGGTGGGAGAGAGGGTTGGATCGCAGTGCAGGGGCGATGGGACCCGTCGATGGCGGGGGTAGTAGTAGATGGAAAGTGTTGGGGAGTGTCAATACAGTGGCTAGTGGACACAGGAGCATGCACTACTATTATGAGTAAATACATCTGGCAGCAAATGGATCAACCACCACCACTCAGGGCTTCTCAGATACGCATAACTGGGGCGGGAGGCATGCCAGTTGATGTGCTAGGAGAGACTGATATAGACGTTGACTTTGGGACTCTGACAATTCACATGCAGGTGATATTGGCAAAGTTTGATCAGGGAGGCATTCTAGGAATGGATGTGATCAGGGCCAGGAAAGGACAGGTAGACACAGACAGTGGAAAAGTGTGGCTGGAAACTCAGGTGACTACAGGGCCAGGTTGCCTGGAGGGTTATGTTTATGCAGCCCAGGAGACTACAGTGCGAGCTGGGAGCTGCAGGATGATGAAGGTGGAGTGGGACAATGGACTGGATAACCAAGAGTCAGTGGAAAATATTGTGATCTTGGAAGATGGGGGATTCGTGCCTGACATACGAGAAGCCCGCTCTGTCCATCTCTCACAGGACCTGGGTAGTGTGGCGGAAGTGCTAAATGGGGGGATTCAGGACATAAGAATCCCAAAAGGAAGTAAGATAGCTGCGTGGGCAGAAGGGGAGGAAAGCCTGGAGATGGGAGGAACCTGTCAGAAACAAACTGGAGAACAGGATGATCAGCTGTTGGTGGAACTGTGCAAACGAACTGATTATATAACTGTGGGGGCACACAAGGAGCTAGTCAATGACTTATACAAACAGTTCCTTCATGGAAGGAGAAACATGGAAATGTTGATGGGTTGTCAAGAATCCCTTGCAATCAATGCCACAGAGGAAGCTGGAGAATGGAGCTGTGCAACACACCCAGGAGACCACTGCTACCTACAGCACCAGCCCTGGAGACGTGAGTGACTAGACAGTGCCAAAACCGGATTATGATACCAGTTGTGTGTGTGTTAATGGCTACAGTAATTTAAATGATTATCTTTAAAGCTTTCAAACAGACTAAGATGAAGCGTTGCTCCAAGCTACTGACATTTATTTAATATTGCTGGTTTACTATTCATCTCTATTTATCTAATTATTCTATACGATAAAGAACAATGAACAGTGCTGTGATTCGACCACCAAGAAGAGACTTATCCAGTTGCTATATTATCAAGACTAAAATGAACAGTCGCTGTGATTCAAGTTACTGCTTGCTGAAACTAAGTTGCTGAAAAGGATCTATTATGCCTTGCTGTTATGTTAATGGAACTGAAATTGTCTTTCTCATTGTTTCTTACGGGTCAAGAAACCTCAAAAGGGGGAGTAATGTTATAGGATAGAACACAGGGGTATGCTTCCCTGCTATGTATTTCTCTTTATAGCTAACAAAAGGTAAATCGCCTGGCGATTCGCTCATGCTGACAAATCGTCTGATAGTGTTTCCTTAAAAGTAATATCATGATGGCGAAAGACGAAAGACGAATGGCGAATGACGATTGGCGAATGGCGATAGACGATAGACGATTCGCTTACTCTTGTACTATATAAACCCCTGTTTGTTGACGATTCACACAATAAACCTGAGACCCGAGCTGTAAAGACCTCTTTGACTCCATTCCTCGTGTACGCGAAGCAGTGCTGAACTATCACTCAAATATCACCTAGCTCTGAGATTAGCAAGTAACTAGAAGACGAGATCAGCTTAATTCAGTAACTTTATTATGGCTTACGAGACGAATTCACTTGATCACCTGTGGGATGAGACCCTGGAAGACCAGGCCCACCGACTCATCGAACAAGGGCATATCATGGGAAAGGAAAACCGTAACAATATATATTCGAGTTTACATGTATCTGTATCTATAACAATTTCTGAGATAAGAACATTGTTAAGAGCCTAGCACAATAGGCATGTACAACGATAAGTTGATTACAATAGCTCGTTACCTGTTTTAGAATTAAACTATTGAGAATAAAAAGGACTAAAAACCAAAATATCTTTACGTTGTGTATTATGTTAAAAGTGCGGGTAGAAATAACTCCATAACTAGTAGTTGAATACTTTACTGTGTTTCCTGGAATTTAATTGAAATTCAGGAAGAAGTTATGTTGTGCCCAGACGTGTATTTGTGTAGTGTGGCTGCTGGGAGCGCCATCTAGGGGCTGTTTCTGGCTTATTGGGCGAGATAACTAAGATTGGCAGGAGAAATTAGAGATAATTGTACTGCCATGTCTGGGCCTCATTTATACTGGATTTATTGCCCTCAGAGAGGTTGGGGGGGGAGGAGGAGGGGGGGGTGGGAGAGGGAGGAGGAGGGATGGTGGGGAGGGGAAGGTGTGGACGGGGAATGAGCTGTTGGACATAAGGGACCGTGGGTGACGGGGAGAGGATGAGAAAGGTGAAGATCCATCTCCTCCCTCTCCTCTCTCTCCTCTCTCTCTCCTCTCTCTCCTCTCTCTCCTCTCTCTCCTCTCTCTCCTCTCTCTCCTCTCTCTCTCCTCTCTCTCCTCTCTCCTCTCTCTCCTCTCTCCTCTCTCTCCTCTCCTCTCTCTCTCCTCTCTCCCTCTCTCCTCTCTCCCTCTCTCTCCTCTCCCTTCTCTCTCCTCTCTCCTCTCTCTCTCCTCTCTCCCTCTCTCTCTCCTCTCTCTCTCCTCTCTCTCCTCTCTCTCCTCTCTCTCCTCTCTCTCCTCTCCTCTCTCTCTCCTCTCTCCCTCTCTCCTCTCTCTCCTCTCTCTCCTCTCCCTCTCTCCCTCTCTCTCCTCTCCCTTCTCTCTCTCCCTTCTCTCTCCTCTCTCTCCTCTCTCCTCTCTCTCCTCTCTCTCCTCTCTCCCTCTCTCCCCTCTCTCTCCCTCTCTCCCCTCTCTCCCTCTCTCCTCTCTCTCCTCTCCCTCCACTCCTGCTCCCTTTCTCTCATCACTCTGCTCTCTCTCCTCTCTCTCCTCCTCCTGTTCCCTTTCTCTCATTACTCCTCTCTCTCATCCACCACTCCATCCATCTAATGGCTGCTGCGTTCCAGATCTAATCACCCAATCCCTGCTCTCTGGTGAATATGCGGGATACACAAGAGCAGCTCTGCATAATACAATTAACAACATGACGTCACACTCTTTAGCACGCTCATCTATGTCATTGTGACGTCAACAGATGCAACCTGACACTTCCGGCCCCCTGGTGGATGAACTATGAACTGGACGCCATTAATATAGACAATGTCCACTAGGGGGCATGTGTAGCACTACTTCCGCTCCCTGGCACTAGATGTCTCTATTGGGTATCCCATAATCCCTGCAGTGGTGGATTTGCCCAGAATGCAAGAGTAAGGTATTATTATTATTATTATGATGCAGCACTAGGTAGGGCCCGGGCAGGTAGTTGGTGGATTTAGCAGCCTGGTCCCACCCAGTACTACTGAGTGGGTCTAACCCAGCACCCACACCTAGACCAGCCTGGTCCCACCCAGTACTGCTGGGTGGGTCCAGCCCAGCATGGTGCCCACACCTAGACCAGCCTGGTCCCACCCAGTACTGCTGAGTGGGTCTAACCCAGCATGGTGCCCACACCTAGACCAGCCTGGTCCCACCCAGTACTGCTGAGTGGGTCTAACCCAGCATGGTGCCCACACCTAGACCAGCCTGGTCCCACCCAGTACTGCTGAGTGGGTCTAACCCAGCATGGTGCCCACACCTAGACCAGCCTGGTCCCACCCAGTACTGCTGAGTGGGTCTAACCCAGCACCCACACCTAGACCAGCCTGGTCCCACCCAGTACTGCTGAGTGGGTCTAACCCAGCACCCACACCTAGACCAGCCTGGTCCCACCCAGTACTGCTGAGTGGGTCTAACCCAGCATGGTGCCCACACCTACACCAGCCTGGTCCCACCCAGTACTGCTGAGTGGGGCTAACCCAGCACCCACACCTAGACCAGCCTGGTCCCACCCAGTACTGCTGAGTGGGTCTAACCCAGCACCCACACCTAGACCAGCCTGGTCCCACCCAGTACTGCTGAGTGGGTCTAACCCAGCATGGTGCCCACACCTAGACCAGCCTGGTCCCACCCAGTACTGCTGAGTGGGTCTAACCCAGCACCCACACCTAGACCAGCCTGGTCCCACCCAGTACTGCTGAGTGGGTCTAACCCAGCATGGTGCCCACACCTAGACCAGCCTGGTCCCACCCAGTACTGCTGAGTGGGTCTAACCCAGCATGGTGCCCACACCTAGACCAGCCTGGTCCCACCCAGTACTGCTGAGTGGGTCTAACCCAGCATGGTGCCCACACCTAGACCAGCCTGGTCCCACCCAGTACTGCTGAGTGGGTCTAACCCAGCATGGTGCCCACACCTAGACCAGCCTGGTCCCACCCAGTACTGCTGAGTGGGTCTAACCCAGCACCCACACCTAGACCAGCCTGGTCCCACCCAGTACTGCTGAGTGGGTCTAACCCAGCATGGTGCCCACACCTAGACCAGCCTGGTCCCACCCAGTACTGCTGAGTGGGTCTAACCCAGCACCCACACCTAGACCAGCCTGGTCCCACCCAGTACTGCTGAGTGGGTCTAACCCAGCACCCACACCTAGACCAGCCTGGACCCACCCAGTACTGCTGAGTGGGTCTAACCCAGCATGGTGCCCACACCTAGACCAGCCTGGTCCCACCCAGTACTGCTGAGTGGGTCTAACCCAGCACCCACACCTAGACCAGCCTGGTCCCAGCCAGTACTGCTGAGTGGGTCTAACCCAGCATGTTGCCCACACCTAGACCAGCCTGGTCCCACCCAGTACTGCTGAGTGGGTCTAACCCAGCACCCACACCTAGACCAGCCTGATCCCACCCAGTACTGCTGAGTGGGTCTAACCCAGCATGGTGCCCACACCTAGACCAGCCTGGTCCCACCCAGTACTGCTGAGTGGGTCTAACCCAGCATGGTGCCCACACCTAGACCAGCCTGGTCCCACCCAGTACTGCTGAGTGGGTCTAACCCAGCACCCACACCTAGACCAGCCTGGTCCCACCCAGTACTGCTGAGTGGGTCTAACCCAGCCTGGTGCCCACACCTACACCAGACTGGTCCCACCCAGTACTGCTGAGTGGGTCTAACCCAGCATGGTGCCCACACCTAGACCAGGCTGGTCCCACCCAGTACTGCTGAGTAGGTCTAACCCAGCACCCACACCTAGACCAGGCTGGTCCCACCCAGTACTGCTGAGTGGGTCTAACCCAGCACCCACACCTACACCAGCCTGGTCCCACCCAGTACTGCTGAGTGGGTCTAACCCAGCATGGTGCCCACACCTAGACCAGCCTGGTCCCACCCAGTACTGCTGAGTGGGTCTAACCCAGCATGGTGCCCACACCTAGACCAGCCTGGTCCCACCCAGTACTGCTGAGTGGGTCTAACCCAGCACCCACACCTAGACCAGCCTGGTCCCACCCAGTACTGCTGAGTGGGTCTAACCCAGCACCCACACCTAGACCAGCCTGGTCCCACCCAGTACTGCTGAGTGGGTCTAACCCAGCATGGTGCCCACACCTAGACCAGCCTGGTCCCACCCAGTACTGCTGAGTGGGTCTAACCCAGCATGGTGCCCACACCTAGACCAGCCTGGTCCCACCCAGTACTGCTGAGTGGGTCTAACCCAGCATGGTGCCCACACCTAGACCAGCCTGGTCCCACCCAGTACTGCTGAGTGGGTCTAACCCAGCATGGTGCCCACACCTAGACCAGCCTGGTCCCACCCAGTACTGCTGAGTGGGTCTAACCCAGCATGGTGCCCACACCTAGACCAGCCTGGTCCCACCCAGTACTGCTGAGTGGGTCTAACCCAGCATGGTGCCCACACCTAGACCAGCCTGGTCCCACCCAGTACTGCTGAGTGGGTGAGGTCCAGGAATCAGGTCCCTAAACCACTGATGGGAATAGATGACCAGCGCGGCAGGACCAAATGTAGAATATCAGATAAATAATGGCGCCTTGTATTTCTGGACATAAACCAGACTTAGATTGTCTAGTGTCCCCTGGAGGCAGGTTAGTGTAGGGTAGATAGAGCCAGACATGTCTAAACCAGGATATATATAATATAGTGACTTGTCTTAGTGGGAGGTATATACTATGGTATATATGGGTCAGATTTTCTGAATATGTACAATTCAACTTCGCCAATATTCACAAATAATTTCAAACGAAAATAAAACTTCAAAATAGAGTTCAACCTAGCCAAACAGATTACTAAAATCAATGCAATGCCGATTATATTTGAATTTACCTAGTATTGATCAAATTGCAGCCTGATTTAGCAGAATTTACTAAATGTGTACAGCTGCCAATTGTAGATTTTCTGAAAATCTGACCCCTATAATATTGTGACTTATGGCAAAGTGTCAATCTACATTTGTTGGTTAATGAGTTCTGCCGCTACAAATTACTGTTCTTCTGCTAACAATAAATGAGAGAAACACAAATGTAGAACTACAGATGAAAAATTCATGAAAAATGACGAAATGTGCTTATCAAAATTAATCTCAAGACAACCTGCAGGTTAGTCATTTTTCATGAATTCCAAAATTGTTGTTGTTTTTTCCTGATCAAAAAAAGTTTTTAGTATCATGAAAAAAAATGAAAAATAAATAATTTAATAGCACAAAAATAAAGAAAAAAAAGAAATGATTCTGAGTCAATTTTCCTCCTAACTTGTCTGTGGCATGGCTCAAACCTCACTGGCTATGCAACCAAGATCATAGCATTCAGTCTTCCAAATTTCGCGGGGAAAGCATCTGACCTCTCTCGACCCCAACAAACGACTTCCTCTTCTGGTCACTCCTGCCTCGAGCAAATTTATGCTTATATTCATCAAATATAAACCATAATCTTCCATTAAACATAATTTTCCTAGTAAGCCTATTTGGACTTAACATTTAACCTCTGACTAGCCTTGCGTGGGCTCCCAGCCATGCTCTATAATTTCAACTCTCAAATAGGCAAGGGATATCAATCTAAAATATGTTCACACTTCAAGAATGAAACAAAGGTTTAAACCAATCAAAAGTGTCCACACAAACTGGGCAGCTGTATGTGCAGTGTTTACATTAATGGTAGCATGCTATCCCCCGTCTCCCCTCCCCCGTCTCCCCCCCCCCCCCCCACCAACCCCCCACCACCTGGCAAGAGTATGGGTCAGATTTTCAGAAAATGTACAATCTACAGCTCTCCACATCTCTCAAATTCTGCTAAATTAGAGTGAAAAATGATAAATGATGAGTATATCTGAGTGTATTCTGTATTGTATCCATTCAATAAATCTGTCTGGTTATGTTGAACTGTATTTTGAACCTAATTTTCTTCTTAAAATTTAGGTTATTTGAGGGGATTGGTGAAGGTCAATTGTACATGTTCTGGAGACTTGACCCGTATACACACCACACTTGGTCTGCCCATGCTCCCAGTAGCAGTCCCCAAATACACAGGCAGCAACCTTGGATCCTCTTCCCCTACTCAAATATGACCATGTCTTCTATCATGAATCTCATTTCTCCACGATGGCACTGTGTGACACCCAGTATTGTTATTGATAACCACACTGTGTGACACCCAGTATTGTTATTGATAACCACACTGTGTGACACCCAGTATTGTTATTGATAACCACACTGTGTGACACCCAGTATTGTTATTGATAACCACACTGTGTGTCACCCAGTATTGTTATTGATAACCACACTGTGTGACACCCAGTATTGTTATTGATAACCACACTGTGTGACACCCAGTATTGTTATTGATAACCACACTGTGTGACACCCAGTATTGTTATTGATAACCACACTGTGTGACACCCAGTATTGTTATTGATAACCGCCCTGTGTGACACCCAGTATTGTTATTGATAACCACACTGTGTGACACCCAGTATTGTTATAGATAACCACACTGTGTGACAGTATTGTTATTGATAACCACACTGTGTGACACCCAGTATTGTTATAGATAACCACACTGTGTGACACCCTGTATTGTTATTGATAACCGCACTGTGTGACAGTATTGTTATTGATAACCACACTGTGTGACACCCAGTATTGTTACTGATAACCACACTGTGTGTCACCCAGTATTGTTACTGATAACCACACTGTGTGACACCCAGTATTGTTATTGATAACCACACTGTGTGTCACCCAGTAAGTATTGTTATTGATAACCGCACTGTGTGACAGTATTGTTATTGATAACCACACTGTGTGACAGTATTGTTATTGATAACCACACTGTGTGACACCCAGTATTGTTATTGATAACCACACTGTGTGACACCCAGTATTGTTACTGATAACCACACTGTGTGTCACCCAGTATTGTTACTGATAACCGCACTGTGTGACACCCAGTATTGTTATTGATAACCACACTGTGTGACACCCAGTATTGTTATTGATAACCACACTGTGTGACACCCAGTATTGTTACTGATAACTACACTGTGTGACACCCAGTATTGTTATTGATAATCACACTGTGTGTCACCCAGTATTGTTATTGATAACCACACTGTGTGACACCCAGTATTGTTACTGATAACCACACTGTGTGACACCCAGTATTGTTACTGATAACCACACTGTGTGACACCCAGTATTGTTATTGATAACCGCACTGTGTGACACCCAGTATTGTTATTGATAACCACACTGTGTGTCACCCAGTATTGTTATTGATAACCACACTGTGTGACACCCAGTATTGTTATTGATAACCACACTGTGTGACAGTAATGTTATTGATAACCACACTGTGTGACACCCAGTATTGTTATTGATAACCGCACTGTGTGACACCCAGTATTGTTACTGATAACCACACTGTGTGTCACCCAGTATTGTTACTGATAACCACACTGTGTGTCACCCAGTATTGTTACTGATAACCACACTGTGTGACACCCAGTATTGTTACTGATAACCACACTGTGTGACACCCAGTATTGTTACTGATAACCACACTGTGTGACACCCAGTATTGTTACTGATAACCGCACTGTGTGACACCCAGTATTGTTATTGATAACTACACTGTGTGACACCCAGTATTGTTATTGATAACCACACTGTGTGTCACCCAGTATTGTTACTGATAACCACACTGTGTGACACCCAGTATTGTTATTGATAACCACACTGTGTGACACCCTGTATTGTTATTGATAACCACACTGTGTGACAGTATTGTTATTGATAACCACACTGTGTGACACCCAGTATTGTTATTGATAACCACACTGTGTGACAGTATTGTTATTGATAACCGCACTGTGTGACACCCAGTATTGTTATTGATAACCGCACTGTGTGACACCCAGTATTGTTACTGATAACCACACTGTGTGACACCCAGTATTGTTATTGATAACCACCCTGTGTGACACCCAGTATTGTTATTGATAACCACACTGTGTGACAGTATTGTTATTGATAACCACACTGTGTGACACCCAGTATTGTTATTGATAACCGCACTGTGTGACACCCAGTATTGTTATTGATAACCACACTGTGTGACACCCAGTATTGTTACTGATAACCACACTGTGTGACACCCAGTATTGTTATTGATAACCGCACTGTGTGACACCCAGTATTGTTATTGATAACTACACTGTGTGACACCCAGTATTGTTATTGATAACCGCACTGTGTGACACCCAGTATTGTTATTGATAACCACACTGTGTGACACCCAGTATTGTTACTGATAACCACACTGTGTGACACCCAGTATTGTTACTGATAACCACACTGTGTGACACCCAGTATTGTTACTGATAACCACACTGTGTGACACCCAGTATTGTTATTGATAACCACACTGTGTGTCACCCAGTATTGTTATTGATAACCACACTGTGTGACAGTATTGTTATTGATAACCACACTGTGTGTCACCCAGTATTGTTATTGATAACCACACTGTGTGACACCCAGTATTGTTACTGATAACCACACTGTGTGTCACCCAGTATTGTTATTGATAACCGCCCTGTGTGACACCCAGTATTGTTATTGATAACCACACTGTGTGACACCCAGTATTGTTATTGATAACCACACTGTGTGTCACCCAGTATTGTTATTGATAACCACCCTGTGTGTCACCCAGTATTGTTATTGATAACTACACTGTGTGTCACCCAGTATTGTTATTGATAACCGCACTGTGTGACACCCAGTATTGTTATTGATAACCACACTGTGTGTCACCCAGTATTGTTATTGATAATCACACTGTGTGACACCCAGTATTGTTATTGATAACCACACTGTGTGACACCCAGTATTGTTATTGATAATCACACTGTGTGTCACCCAGTATTGTTATTGATAACCGCACTGTGTGACACCCAGTATTGTTACTGATAACCACACTGTGTGACACCCAGTATTGTTATTGATAACCACACTGTGTGTCACCCAGTATTGTTATTGATAACCACACTGTGTGACACCCAGTAAGTATTGTTATTGATAACCGCACTGTGTGTCACCCAGTATTGTTATTGATAACCACACTGTGTGACACCCAGTATTGTTACTGATAACCACACTGTGTGACAGTATTGTTATTGATAACTACACTGTGTGACACCCAGTATTGTTATTGATAACCGCACTGTGTGTCACCCAGTATTGTTATTGATAACCGCACTGTGTGACACCCAGTATTGTTATTGATAACCACACTGTGTGTCACCCAGTATTGTTATTGATAATCACACTGTGTGACACCCAGTATTGTTATTGATAACCACACTGTGTGACACCCAGTATTGTTATTGATAACCACACTGTGTGACACCCAGTATTGTTACTGATAACCACACTGTGTGACACCCAGTATTGTTACTGATAACCACACTGTGTGACACCCAGTATTGTTATTGATAACCACACTGTGTGTCACCCAGTAAGTATTGTTATTGATAACCACACTGTGTGACACCCAGTATTGTTACTGATAACCACACTGTGTGACACCCAGTATTGTTATTGATAACCACACTGTGTGTCACCCAGTATTGTTATTGATAACCACACTGTGTGACACCCAGTAAGTATTGTTACTGATAACCACCCTGTGTGACACCCAGTATTGTTATTGATAACCACACTGTGTGACACCCAGTATTGTTATTGATAACCACACTGTGTGTCACCCAGTATTGTTATTGATAACCACACTGTGTGACACCCAGTATTGTTATTGATAACCACACTGTGTGACACCCAGTATTGTTACTGATAACCACACTGTGTGTCACCCAGTATTGTTATTGATAACCACACTGTGTGACACCCAGTATTGTTATTGATAGCCACACTGTGTGTCACCCAGTATTGTTACTGATAACCACACTGTGTGTCACCCAGTATTGTTACTGATAACCACACTGTGTGACACCCAGTATTGTTATTGATAGCCACACTGTGTGACAGTATTGTTATTGATAACTACACTGTGTGTCACCCAGTATTGTTATTGATAACCGCACTGTGTGACACCCAGTATTGTTATTGATAACCGCACTGTGTGACAGTATTGTTATTGATAACCACACTGTGTGACACCCAGTATTGTTATTGATAACCGCACTGTGTGACACCCAGTATTGTTATTGATAGCCACACTGTGTGACAGTATTGTTATTGATAACTACACTGT
This sequence comes from Sthenelais limicola, assembly GCA_942159475.1. Taxonomy (NCBI): domain Eukaryota; kingdom Metazoa; phylum Annelida; class Polychaeta; order Phyllodocida; family Sigalionidae; genus Sthenelais; species Sthenelais limicola. The sequence continues at coordinate 622,156 of OW804094.1, read as the reverse complement.
GTGTCACCCAGTATTGTTATTGATAACCGCACTGTGTGACACCCAGTATTGTTATTGATAACCGCACTGTGTGACACCCAGTATTGTTATTGATAACCGCACTGTGTGACAGTATTGTTATTGATAACCACACTGTGTGACAGTATTGTTATTGATAACTACACTGGGTGTCACCCAGTATTGTTATTGATAACCGCACTGTGTGACACCCAGTATTGTTATTGATAACCGCACTGTGTGACAGTATTGTTATTGATAACCACACTGTGTGACACCCAGTATTGTTACTGATAACCACACTGTGTGACAGTATTGTTATTGATAACCACACTGTGTGACACCCAGTATTGTTATTGATAACCACCCTGTGTGACACCCAGTATTGTTATTGATAACCACACTGTGTGACAGTATTGTTATTGATAACCACACTGTGTGACACCCAGTATTGTTATTGATAACCACACTGTGTGTCACCCAGTATTGTTATTGATAACCGCACTGTGTGTCACCCAGTATTGTTATTGATAACCACACTGTGTGACACCCAGTATTGTTATTGATAACCACACTGTGTGTCACCCAGTATTGTTATTGATAACCGCACTGTGTGACACCCAGTATTGTTATTGATAACCGCACTGTGTGACACCCAGTATTGTTATTGATAACCACACTGTGTGACACCCAGTATTGTTACTGATAACCACACTGTGTGACACCCAGTATTGTTATTGATAACCACACTGTGTGTCACCCAGTATTGTTATTGATAACCACACTGTGTGACACCCAGTAAGTATTGTTATTGATAACCGCACTGTGTGTCACCCAGTATTGTTATTGATAACCACACTGTGTGACACCCAGTAAGTATTGTTATTGATAACCGCACTGTGTGTCACCCAGTATTGTTATTGATAACCACACTGTGTGACACCCAGTATTGTTATTGATAACCACACTGTGTGACACCCAGTATTGTTATTGATAACCACACTGTGTGTCACCCAGTATTGTTATTGATAACTACACTGTGTGTCACCCAGTATTGTTATTGATAACCACACTGTGTGACACCCAGTATTGTTATTGATAACCACACTGTGTGACACCCAGTATTGTTATTGATAACCACACTGTGTGTCACCCAGTATTGTTATTGATAACCACACTGTGTGTCACCCAGTATTGTTACTGATAACCACACTGTGTGACAGTATTGTTATTGATAACCACACTGTGTGACACCCAGTATTGTTATTGATAACCACACTGTGTGACACCCAGTATTGTTACTGATAACCACACTGTGTGACACCCAGTATTGTTATTGATAACCACACTGTGTGTCACCCAGTATTGTTATTGATAACCACACTGTGTGACACCCAGTAAGTATTGTTATTGATAACCGCACTGTGTGTCACCCAGTATTGTTATTGATAACCACACTGTGTGACACCCAGTAAGTATTGTTATTGATAACCGCACTGTGTGTCACCCAGTATTGTTATTGATAACCACACTGTGTGACACCCAGTATTGTTATTGATAACCACACTGTGTGACACCCAGTATTGTTATTGATAACCACACTGTGTGTCACCCAGTATTGTTATTGATAACTACACTGTGTGTCACCCAGTATTGTTATTGATAACCACACTGTGTGACACCCAGTATTGTTATTGATAACCACACTGTGTGACACCCAGTATTGTTATTGATAACCACACTGTGTGTCACCCAGTATTGTTATTGATAACCACACTGTGTGTCACCCAGTATTGTTACTGATAACCACACTGTGTGACAGTATTGTTATTGATAACCACACTGTGTGACACCCAGTATTGTTATTGATAACCACACTGTGTGACACCCAGTATTGTTATTGATAACTACACTGTGTGACACCCAGTATTGTTATTGATAACCACACTGTGTGACACCCAGTATTGTTATTGATAACCACACTGTGTGTCACCCAGTATTGTTATTGATAACCACACTGTGTGTCACCCAGTATTGTTACTGATAACCACACTGTGTGACAGTATTGTTATTGATAACCACACTGTGTGACACCCAGTATTGTTATTGATAACCACACTGTGTGACACCCAGTATTGTTATTGATAACTACACTGTGTGTCACCCAGTATTGTTATTGATAACCACACTGTGTGACACCCAGTATTGTTATTGATAACCACACTGTGTGTCACCCAGTATTGTTATTGATAACCACCCTGTGTGACACCCAGTATTGTTATTGATAACCACCCTGTGTGACACCCAGTATTGTTATTGATAACCACACTGTGTGTCACCCAGTATTGTTATTGATAACCACACTGTGTGTCACCCAGTATTGTTATTGATAACCACACTGTGTGACAGTATTGTTATTGATAACCACACTGTGTGACACCCAGTATTGTTATTGATAACCACACTGTGTGTCACCCAGTATTGTTATTGATAACCACCCTGTGTGACACCCAGTATTGTTATTGATAACCACACTGTGTGTCACCCAGTATTGTTATTGATAACCACACTGTGTGACAGTATTGTTATTGATAACCACACTGTGTGACACCCAGTATTGTTACTGATAACCACACTGTGTGACAGTATTGTTATTGATAACCACACTGTGTGACACCCAGTATTGTTACTGATAACCACACTGTGTGACACCCAGTATTGTTACTGATAACCACACTGTGTGACACCCAGTATTGTTATTGATAACTACACTGTGTGACACCCAGTATTGTTATTGATAACCGCACTGTGTGACACCCAGTATTGTTATTGATAACCACACTGTGTGTCACCCAGTATTGTTACTGATAACCACACTGTGTGACAGTATTGTTATTGATAACCACACTGTGTGACACCCAGTATTGTTATTGATAACCACACTGTGTGACACCCAGTATTGTTATAGATAACCACACTGTGTGACAGTATTGTTATTGATAACTACACTGTGTGACACCCAGTATTGTTATTGATAACCACACTGTGTGACACCCAGTATTGTTATTGATAACCACACTGTGTGACACCCAGTATTGTTACTGATAACCACACTGTGTGACACCCAGTATTGTTACTGATAACCACACTGTGTGTCACCCAGTATTGTTATTGATAACCACACTGTGTGACACCCAGTAAGTATTGTTATTGATAACCGCACTGTGTGTCACCCAGTATTGTTACTGATAACCACACTGTGTGACACCCAGTAAGTATTGTTATTGATAACCACACTGTGTGACACCCAGTATTGTTACTGATAACCACACTGTGTGTCACCCAGTATTGTTACTGATAACCACACTATGTGACAGTATTGTTATTGATAACCACACTGTGTGACACCCAGTATTGTTATTGATAACCGCACTGTGTGACACCCAGTATTGTTATTGATAACCACACTGTGTGTCACCCAGTATTGTTATTGATAACCGCACTGTGTGACACCCAGTATTGTTATTGATAACTACACTGTGTGACACCCAGTATTGTTACTGATAACCACACTGTGTGTCACCCAGTATTGTTATTGATAACCGCCCTGTGTGACACCCAGTATTGTTATTGATAACCACACTGTGTGACACCCAGTATTGTTATTGATAACCACACTGTGTGACACCCAGTATTGTTATTGATAACCACACTGTGTGTCACCCAGTATTGTTATTGATAACCACACTGTGTGACACCCAGTATTGTTATTGATAACCACACTGTGTGACACCCAGTATTGTTATTGATAACCACACTGTGTGTCACCCAGTATTGTTATTGATAACCACACTGTGTGTCACCCAGTATTGTTATTGATAACCACACTGTGTGACACCCAGTATTGTTATAGATAACCACACTGTGTGACAGTATTGTTATTGATAACCACACTGTGTGACACCCAGTATTGTTATTGATAACCACACTGTGTGACAGTATTGTTATTGATAACCACACTGTGTGACACCCAGTATTGTTATTGATAACCGCACTGTGTGACACCCAGTATTGTTATTGATAACCACACTGTGTGACACCCAGTATTGTTACTGATAACCGCACTGTGTGACACCCAGTATTGTTATTGATAACCAGTCTTTGTTTGAGGTGTTTTTAGTTTGTATAGATTTGTGATGTGTTTCAGGAAAATGAGTCATAAGTCGCTAAAAATAGATTTTGAGATACCATCAGATTTGAAAAGATGAGATCAAGCTGATTCCAATGATAGTAAACAGTCTAATAATCTTGTAGGTATTTCTAGATTTTAAGTTTGATATTTTCATTTAAAAAAAAAAGTTTCCAATATTTCTGGGGGTCAATAAACAGTAAAGTAACTAAACATAGTCCATATGAGGACCTTTAAAACGAAAGGATAAATTACATAGATTGTACTGAAATTTGATACATCGATTGATATACCTATAAGTGATAAACCCCCCAAAAATCAGAACATTCCAATAATTTGATATTGTGAACTTTGAAAAATATCAATTCTGCGACTTATGACTCATTTTCCTGAAACACATCACATTTAGTCTAATACTAGTCAGGAGGATCTGAGACCAGAGAATGAGTTAAATCTGTGATAATATATATATAAATAGATTTTATTTCCTTTTGTACAAGTACATTGAAAACAAAGTTTCTCAGCCTCTGCAACCTGCAGGATTTCCTACTGGACTTTTACAATGCATTGTGCTTTGTGAGGAATATATAACAAGAACGCACTATACAGATTCATATTAGTGGAAAAATCCAACTCTTCCTAGCTATTCCATGTCACTGGGGTATAGATTGATAATATAGTTAATGGTTATCCGCTTTATATGCGGTGAGATCAGAATACCACTGAAGGTTACATTATGTCACACTAGGTATAATACCTGCATATAAATTGACGGTTACATTATGTCGCACTAGGCATAACACCTGTGTATAATCAACAGCAATACAGTTATTCAACAACAACCCCAATATAATCATCACAGCTCAAGTCATACACCTGTTTTGTATGTTAATTTGTTGCCTCCTCCCCATCCCAGGTCCCTTGCATATAAACAGTTCTAAGAAACACCCGAAAATCTTTTCTACTTTTACATTCAAAACCCCTCTTTTCCATATTGTTCCAGTAAAAAGGGATCAAATATAAAAGGGATTTCTTAAAAGGGTCATTTCATCCAAACTTTAATTCCTCCACATTTGTATTAGTCCTGACCCCTCGCGACTGACCCGCCCTCTGTGAAGAGGGTGATAAACGAAAACTCAAGAATCAATTCTTGGTTGAGTGGCTTATCACCTTTTCACAGAAACTAGAGTCAACCCAAACTTATAGCTCCTACTTGGGGTCAACACTCTGCATAACCTGGTTTAGGTGATCCAGTGTAATCTGTAAGCTCCCATTTGGACGTCTATAGATAGGAGTCGACCATTAGTCTTGCGATGCCAATTTAATTGAACTCAAAGCATTTTGTATTTATACTAGAAATGTGTACACAGTGGAGACCACTTCTACACTTGGGTTCCAGTGGGTTCCTGACTAGTTGGTACTGGTAGAATAAGTTTTCACATTTCTATGCCGTAACTCAATTTGAAGGCTATTCTTGTATAGGAGTGTTGAAACAAAGGAGCGGTATGGCAAAGCTGCTTGTACTAAGTGCTCTTAATAGATGCTACACCTCCTCCTATAGTTTATGGCAGGATAGTTTAACAACGGTGATTTCTCTCTCTGTCGATGTGTGGAAAAAGGAATACCATTAGTCCCTGTTAATCAGTTAACATTCTCATAACAAACTAGCTGGGCCATGGGGTCGGGTAAATGTTGCTCATGTCGTGTGACACTTAAATGACCAAAGCATCTGGTTTCCCCCTTCTTCCCCCCTTCCCCCTTCCCTCTCTCCCCTCTGTTAATGAACCCGGCGTCACTCTACCTGTACAACACAATGTAACCTGGCGGTGGATTGGTGTAAATGACTCATCACACCAGCGCCCTCACCCGGCCGGCCGGCGTATTACGTCCCATTTATACAAATACTGAAGTGTAAATAGTTGTTTCCTACATTAGTTCACGTGTAGGATGTGAATGTTATTCATGAGACAAACAATACACTAGAGCTTTCATAGAGAGATGTGCAGAAAAAAGATTAGTGAGATGAGAAGTTATTAATGAGAATGTTTAGAGTTGACGTATAAAAAGTTCTGTTTGATCTGGAAGTCCTTATAAATCCTAGAGAGTGAAATGGAGGAGGAGGAATCAGTTTTCTACAAAGGTTGCCGCCAGGGGTGTGTGGATATATGTGCATTACCGTCTTGTGTTTCACTCCTCTATCTGATGCAGGGGGAGGCAGGGGAGGGCAGGTGGGGGGGGGGGGGGGGGGGGGGGGCAGGAGAGACAGGGCAGGCATGGGGTAGGTGTGGTGAGGCAGGGAGAGGCAGGGAAGGCAGGGGGGTCATGGGGAGGCGTAGCGGGCATGGGGTAGGTGTGGGGAGGCAGGGGGAGGCAGGGGGAGGTGTAGTGGGATGGCCTAGTGGGAGGCGCAGGGGGGGCAGCAGTGTAGGGGGTCGGGGGGGCGGGTGTTCAGGAGGGGAAGGGGGAGGCAGGGGGGAGGCAGGGGGGAGGCAGGGGGAGGCAGGAGAGGGGGGGCAGGGGGAGGTGATAGTGAAGGTAATGGTGATGAAGAGGAGGTAGAGGTGAAACACTGTGGGGCAGTGGGGAGGCAGGGGGAGGCAGGGGGAGGCAGGGGGAGGCAGGGGGGAGGCAGGGGGAGGCAGGAGAGGGGGGCAGGGGGAGGTGATAGTGAAGGTAATGGTGATGAAGAGGAGGTAGAGGTGAAACACTGTGGGGCAGTGGGGAGGCAGGGGGAGGCAGGGGGAGGCAGGGGGAGGCAGTTTGAGGCAACGGAAGGTGCAGGACAAAGAGAAGTAGGTGTGAGGGGGAGAAGGGGGTGGAGGACAACATGTGAGTGAGTAGGTTTTATTGCACTTAATGTTGAGGTACATAACCCGTGCTGGTGTATAGGCCTGAGGGCGGGCACTAGGTGGGGCAGCAGTGACAGCCCATCTATTGTACAGCCCTGCCCAGCAGCGGGGCAGTGTATAAACTACTGCTCTCTCACCCATGCACCTATAGGGGGGTTGTACAGTATGATCTATGCACCAATAGGGGGGTTTTACAGTATCATGCACCTATAGGAGGTTTTATAGACAGGTTCACTATTGCACTGTTTATACCTGGCTACTGTCATCATCACTGCTAATGACTCTAAAGCCATGCCATTGCTGAAGTGAGGGACCTCACACCATACATTGTGACCTTGTGCCAAGCGTTAGCATTAGATAACCAGGTCAAGCTTGTCCTGCTGCATTCACTAATGCTTCTCCATCCTCTGTTCCTCCATGTCAA